>CM060690.1:2400000-3000000 GCA_030686995.1 Artemisia argyi
ATACTCTTGACACATATATTTTTCTACCCAAATTTACTAAACAAACGAATTCTCAATATTAATAAACGAATTCAGTTTTTTTTCTTTCTAAATCAAGTAATATTTAGGCTTTTTTTCTTTTAAAATCTTTTTAAAAAATATAATAATAATTCAATTATTTCCTAATAAAGTATGATTTGATTTTTTTGAAATGAAAAAGTCCCAACTAAGGGTTTTGTTTTATTAAGAAAAAGATAATAAGATTACTAGAATACCCTTTGGGCTTTATAAATGATGACCACATCTTTTAAATAATTACATTAATGGCACAAGTCATCTCATCCTTTAATGAAATGATCCGATGGCTAAAAAATGGTTCTCGCAGTTCTTGTAGATAAGAGTGGTTCTCGTAAGAAAGTTACACTATATATATATATATATATATATATATATATATATATATATATATATATATATATATATATATATATATATATATATATATATATATATATATATATATATATTATAGGATTCTCATAATATTAACTAGTATGGTTATTGATGATCATGTCTTTATGTTTGAAAAGTTAGTTGTAAATGAGCATTCCCCAAAATGTAAAACTACATAAATATCTTCCTCAAAACTAATACGGACATCAATATTCCTTGGAAACTTCGAAAATAATCAAAGCTACCAACAGTTTATAACTTTTTTTAGCGTTAAAACAACATTTGTCACGCGTTAAAGGTGAGTGAGTGAAACAAAGGAGTGATGTAGCGTTGAAGTGAAGTGATGAAGAGGATTTGTTGAGATGACCATTACCTTTAGGACTTAGGGGCGTAAACGATTCGAATCAGAGACGGGAAGGGCTGAAAGGTGCTCGTCTGCTCGGCCACCCCTGCCCCAACCGACCCAATTAGCCCACCTTGTAGCTTGGATAATGGTCTATGTTCCATATCTAATAAACAACGACACTTTTATCTTCTTCAATTCCCTGTATTCACTACCATTTAAGCCAACGTTTGCCCATTCAACTAATCAAGTAATTGTATGTTACTACCCTTACATCAAACGATTCAAAATTCAGTAAAACTTCCTAAACAAGAAATTATATGTTACCACTGAAACAAAATTATTTTGAACCCCCTTAATACATATTCCTGGCTCCATCCTTGTCGACATCTCGGCAAGCCTTTATGAGAGAAGCACGAGCTCAACTCGAGCAAGATTTGAATTCAACTCGAAAAGTTCTATTTATCTGCAATGATGTGTTTTCTAAACCAGCTAAAACTGAAACATAAGATAGATTTGAATTTGGATTGAATTCAGTTAAAAAAGCTAGATACATTTCTAAATAAGTATTTCCACTCATAGATCTAAATAGTATACATCACATATACAAAAAAGAACTATATCATTTGAAAGCTTGATAATATCTCAAACCATCTCTGTATAAGCTCGAGCTCAAGTTATTTAATAAAGAGTGTTGATTGGTACACTCACTTTTTTATTTGCACACTTTATTGTACAAACTAAAAAAGCAGTATATAACAAATGTACAAGTCTTTAAAGCACAATATGGAGTGTGCAAATAAAATTGAAATGTGTGCAAATCATTAGCCTTTGATAAAACATTTAAACCTAATTACAGCTAAAACAACAATTCAATTAATTAAAATGGGTTTTGAATTAAAATTAAAGAGTAAGTGCGAGTAGGGGTGAGCATCGAGCCAAAACCGACTGTCCCGAGCCGAGCCCGACCCATCCGGAAACCGACAACTTGAAAATCGCTAACCGAATCCCGACCTGAGTATATCCCGAGTTGTGTGGTTTTCTTTGTGTTTTGTCGGTTTATTCCGAGTCCCGACCCGACCCGAGTCCTGACTTCCTGGAAATCCCAACCCGAGTATAGATCAGTTTGTATCGGTCGGGGTTGGTTTCGGTCGGTTTGTGTCGGTTTTCGGTCTTCGGTCGGTTTTGCTCACCCCTAACTAGAGATGCACAAAAAACCGGTAACTGGACCGAACCGGAAAAAACCGAAACCGGTTTTTCAAAAAAACAGATTTTTGGAAAACCAGTTTAAGGAAAACCGAACCGCCGGTTTAAAACCGGTTTGCATTATTTGTTGTCAACCAGTTTGAGAACCGGTTTCAGCTGAACTGATTTTTGGGTAAAACCGGTTTAAACCGAACCAGTTTGGGGTAAAACCGGTTTCAACCGAACCGGTTCTTGGTTTTAATCGAATATTTTCTCTCCCAAAACCGGTTTTACGCAAAACCAGTTTTTGACTATTTCACTAAAACCGAAACCGGTTTAAAAAAAAACGGTGAGAGTAAAGATAAACGTGTCGGCCCAATATCTATACCTGAAAGAAAGTGTTGAGGCCCAAAGTATTACTACTTATTAGTTGAAACTTGAAACATCCAAATTCAACAAAACTGTTTCCTCCTCCAATGGCTTCTCTTCCGATCGCTTCACGTAAAGGTCATTTATAATAAATAACGATTAATTAATTAATTTATAATAATAATAATTGGTTTTATAAAAATAAAATACAGTTGTTGTGCATTTACGAGCCACCGGTGATGCTCCCATCCTCAAACAAGCCAAATTCAAGGTCTATCTATTTCACTCTCATTATTAATCATTTGCACCTTATTTATTATCAAATTTTTCATTATGTAATAAAATATTACTCTCAGAGGTTGTTATTAATTCTGTTAAGTTTGTTGTAATTCTGTTTGCCCTAATTGGGACTATTCTATAATTAGTAAGTTTGAGTTTGAATTTTTAAGCCTTGCTAATTATAGAATAGTCCCAAATGTAGTATAGATTGTATGAATTTTTAATATCTAGCTTAAGTTTTAGTTTGTGCTTAGGTGAGCAAGGTAGAAATGTTATGATAAATTGGTTCCATTAAGTCCTCACTGAGTCGTTGTACTGGTTTTTGTGACTTGTATATTACACTCAAGGTTCAAAAGTTTTGATGGATAAATTTAAATATCTAGTTAGGTAAATGATTTGTTTTGAAATTTTAGATTGCTGGTACGGATAAGTTTTCTAAGGTGATTGATTTTCTTCGCCGGCAGCTTCATAGGGAGACTTTGGTAAGCATGTTTCTATGGTCTTCACTTCATTGCGTGTCGATCTCTGACCACATTGTTAAGTGATCCATTTTCTATTTGTTTCAGTTTGTTTATGTGAATAGTGCCTTCTCTCCGAGTCCAGATCAGCTAGTGAATGACCTATACGATGTAAGTTCCTATGTATGCATCTAACGTATACGACAAATTTCGTGTAGAAAATTGACTTTTTGATGATCTTATAGATGTTGTTATGCTTTTGTGTAACTGCTCTTGCTTTGCTGCTGCAGAATTTTGGATTTGATGGGAAATTGGTGGTCAACTACGCGTCTTCTATGGCTTGGGGCTAACTTTGACCATTTAACAATAGGTTGGTTGTACAGCTGCATAAACTCATTAAACGGGAACTAAATTTGGTAAATTTGTCTAAACTTCTTTCCCTGTATTCAAAGTAGTTACAAAAAGTTGACATCTGTAAAATGTTTTATCAGTTCTTTAGTTGGATGGGTTTGAGTTAGATAGTTATTTCTTCCTACTGGAGTTCATTCATTTGTTTGGCGACTCTGTAGTTGATACTTGTAGCATAGTTCAAAATGTTATATCTTGATATAGTCCTTATCTTATACATTCTGTTGCTTAGTGTGCTCTTACCACTTGTTATATTCAAATGAAATGCTACATGCAAATACCTCCATCGTAAGTTCGTAACCATCCAAAATCCAAGGAGCCTTGGTGCATAATGTTTGTCCTTTATATTTAAAGTTTATATTCATGACCTCATGTTGAAGTACCATATGCCAATTGAATATAGTCATCATGTAGTGCTCTGTATTGTGGCATGTAGACGTAACATTGTGAAAGATGAGGTTAGTTTAACCTGCCAGACCAGATGTTTTGGTTGCAGATATGTTTACTTCATTTAGATTAGTTGTTTGTTTGTCATACATGTAATTCTGAATTGCAGTTATGGTACCTCAAACACTACTAATTAGGCATCTAGCGAGCATCAAAAGTTAAAGCTTTCTGTTAACTTGTATATGGTCAGATACCTACGGCTGAACAGATCCATTTTTGTTAGATCTGAGTTAATTATAAGTTCAAGATTGGCGGATAACATAGGAATCCAGAGATAGGTATGCAAATATGTAACTGCAGATGTAGCATTAAAGTGCCTATTGCTGTAGTAGATATAGGACAAGGTTTAAACCAGAAAACCACTATCCTTCAAGTCGGTTGAATGCAGAGTTGTGTTTTTTAGTATAGCATATACTCATATACGCAAAATGAGCGAGTGCATCTGTTTGTGCTGATAGTTTGTTCAGACGAAGTTCTAGATTTCCCGATAGTGGTCCTATAGGGAGAAAGATTTGCTATGAAAACCAACAAAAAGACATTGAAGAGATTCATAATTCACACAGAGGGACCGCTGCATATATAAATGGTCATATAATGCATTGGTGCACTGACCCTGTATTTAGAACTCCAGAAAACTACAGTACATGAATGATAAGCAAAATTCTTTACATTTAGTGCAGGTAAACTCTTGTTCCCACTTATGGCATTCAAATCTACGGCAGCAATACTTTATTGGCTTGTATTCCTCTACCACCTCATGCATATTGATAAGGTATCAAGTGCTTCTATATATTAATTAAGTCTTTGTTTTAGGTCTTCTGAGTTGTCAGTTTCGTTAAAACATCCTAGCCAAGCAGAAGTGATGAAAGGTTGACTTGGATCAGTACTTATGCTATAGGAATCTATTGTGTTCATAAAACTAAGAGAAGTATTATTTATATTTCCTACATAGAAATAGTTCTTCGACAGCCCGTTGCGGTTTGACACTTGTTAGCTTCGCTTTTTTATAAAGATAACGTCACACATGTGAAATGGACTAGATTAGATACTACAGGGACTACTATTGTCAAGTAGGCAAAGTAATGTTGTAATGAGCCTATAAATACCCCTCATGACTCTCCATGAGGGGTGTGGGAAAGTGTGTGTAAAGTTTAGCTTCTTTGTCATTTTAATAAACCACCTTTTCTTCACCTTTCTCTCTCTACTTTCTCTCTCTAAAACAATGATGTATTTCCATCAACCGCGACCTCCTGAACGTGTTTCTTGGTCATAACAACACTCAAAGATGAACCTTTCCGGAAATAGTTATTAGGTTTTTCGTGAGAAGTAAATAAAAAGAATTCTTAATTATGTTGGAAAAATAAATATGGCTGGTGTCTTGGTGAACTGATCGTATGTATGCTAAGGGTGGTGGCGGGTAACTTTGAGGTAATTATTATGGAAGTTTCATGTTGGTATAAGGTTAGATTTTTAGCCGCTCACGGTCCGCTCCAAAGTTGAATGAGTCCTGGACCCTGGTTCTCTTTCCTAGAATGATGTTTAGGCCCACACAAGATAGATAGCGTATGTGAGCATTCGTAGATGGAGTCATGGACCAATAGGACTTGTAGCAAGTAAAGCAAAACTAATTTCATGGTGTCTATTATCTATCATTTGAGCCTGACCTGACTCCATATCATATGCACTGTATTGTTGCTTTCCTGGAGCTGATTATTTATTTATTTTTATTTTTATTTTTTTAGACGACACCTATCTATGTCACACAATATAGACCACAATCTATCTCGCACGTCTTAAGCATGACTTGAACCCATAATCATTTGATTGAGGAGCTTTTCACACAGTATGGGGTTATTCATAAACTTGTTTGGGAAATAATGGAAAAGAAAAAAGACAATTTCGGGAAGAGTTTTAAGTTTTACCTCAACTCAATATGCCCAAAAGAGATGTATGTTGATGGAATGAATATTGCAAATTTACAATTGAATTTAAGAGAAAGATAGTGCAACACCTTTGGTCAAATCTCATAAAATAAACATAATGCATTTGCTAAAAGAAATAAAAGAGTCTCGTTTGTCTATATCGCGTGCGCAATCCTTATAATCTTGAAAGTGCAGGTGCAACTCTTGTGAAAAACTTCGGTTCATTTTTCGTCTCTGGACAAAGTGAAATGACTAAAATACTCTAATGTAAAAGTTTAAATCCGGGTGTCTCAATCATTTCACTTCGGCCAAGAACGAAAAGTAAACCAATAGTTTGCCATAGAAAGTCGAAAACCGCGCCTGAAAGCGCCTGAACTTTATTATGTCTGGAATTTAGATAAACCTCAATGAGGGATTTTGCAATAAACTGACGACATAGTGTGTATTCAACGATTTATTTAGTGACATGTGGGCCCAAGTGTTGTGAATTGGCCAATTGGGATAACTATCATCTATATATCAATTCTTATACGCCACTGTTGGTTTGGTTCATTTCATTATTAGGTTATGTAACTTTGAGCAGTAAATTTGGAAATCAAGGTAAGTAAAAAGGTTGTCATTCAATGCAACTTTTTGCACCAACAGAGGGTATTATGCATAAATAGTTAAACTTGTTCCAGGACAAGCATTGATGGTTTTGAAAGCTGCAAGGCCAAAGTGGTTGCAGCAACAATGCCTTTATAGGTGAAAACATAAATATGAATTAAAGTTGTACTGAAATAAAATATCACCGTTATTTTTAAAAAGATTATTTTCTTCAACCATAGAGGAGAATAGAAATTACACAACCACTGAATTCTCTCTTCTCAATAATAAGTTACCATTTAAAAATTTTACCTTTTTTTTTTCATGAAAAATACTTAGAACATATATCTTGTGCCCAATGTATTTTGTATCATAATCCTATTATTATTTGATAGATACCCGAATTAAACTGTATTGGGAATGATCATCACAATTGATCACAATTGATTGAATCGTTCATTAGCAGGGGCGGAATCAGAACGTTTTGATCGAAGGGGCACACTTTGATAAATATTAGAAACTATACTATAAATTGGTTTTTAGGAGTTAAGGGGCAAATTACAACACAAAAAAAAACCCAAATATTTTGAAACTTTTATACTATAATTTTTTCGCTAGGGCACGTGGCTCCCGTACCCCACTCTTGTCTCCGCCCATGCATTGGCTGAGGTTATGTCTTTGAACAAAAGTCAGTTCAACGCATAAAAAAAGTACACGAGATCAGTTTTCGCCATCGATCTAAACCTAAACGTTTAGAGAAACAATGACAGCATGACTAAAAGATACTTATATTACGTTTGATACGATCATGCCAGCCTATATGATAATTTAAAATAACAAAGTTGATATGTAACTTTTTAATAGAATAGAAGACACCCCTCACTATTTTCCTTAAATTATACACACCATTGCACCACTTGTAGATCCACCCCAATCTTATTTATTGCTCCTGCCACATAATTTAGTAAGATAGGACGGTTTGACTTGCATATCAATCATACAAAACATAATCAGTTGATGTAATATCATAACTTTATTTTATGATAAAGTGAAAATGAAATAAAGTAAAATGAATAAGGAATCTTGGATATTTGAGAAGAAATAATAAAATTATTCCAAAACAGCTTTGATTCCCCAGTATCCTTGCTAATCTTAGCTGTACTCACCTGGAAGATAGATGGCAATATGGCAAGTAAATCTTGTCCAAAACTCCACCCCTCTTATTTGAATAAATTTTGGATATGTCTTAGAGTAAATAGCAAAAGTTGTCCATATGGTTTGACTAAATTAGGTTCAGACCTTATCATTTCGAAAGTGCACTCGTCGTTTTTGTGAGGACAAGTTACAAGAGCACTCTTGGTCGGTGGCTAAAATTAAATGACTAAATTATCCTCATAGGAACCAA
The DNA here is from genome assembly GCA_030686995.1 of Artemisia argyi. Lineage (NCBI taxonomy): Eukaryota > Viridiplantae > Streptophyta > Magnoliopsida > Asterales > Asteraceae > Artemisia > Artemisia argyi. The sequence goes on from CM060690.1 coordinate 2,407,834, forward strand.
AATGAAAGATAAGACGAAGAGGGTAGTTTAATAATTTAACTTTAGTTAAAGCTTAAATCTATACTTGTAAATTCCTAACAAGGACGTTGAGTGCACTGTAAAAAAAATAAAAAGAATTTGCTATACAATGGTCACTGGGCAATTGTTAAACCAATGATTAAAATAAATATAAAAGAAAACTTAGACTTTATTAAGTTAAAAATCAAACAGGGATGAGCACGGTACCGGTCCCGTACCGAATTAGTTGTACCGATTTTTTCCCGAACATAAATTAGTGGTACTGGTACCATATCGAACGAGATTTGGATATTGGTACCGGTCGTACCGGTACCGGGAAATCGGGTTTTACCCATTTTTTCAAGAATTTCCCGATTTAGTACCGGTCCCGTACCGAATTAGTGGTCCTGATTTGTTTTTCCTTATTTCGTAGTTCCAGACGATTCCGGTTCGATTTCGAGATTTGGATCGAAATGCTAATCCCTAAAATCAAACAACCTAATTCTTAAACTTAAATGAAATGTTGTATTTTTGACATTTAGTTAATGACCAAGATTTAGAAAGAAATTCCTTTTTTTAATGCAAATACTAAAATTAGCTAAGAAACCAAATAAGTGTTACTATTTGATTATCCATCTATTATCTACATGTACATGTGTAGCCATTGAATGGAACCAAATGAGTTGGACCCATTTTCCTTCCATCCATCATGAATAGTAGATTCACTTCAACCCTCATCACAAAACCCAACCAAACACCAAAATCCTATGTAGTAGTAACAAAAAAACACAACACAAAATACTAAAAAACATGTCATCACCCCTGTTTTTTCTTATGTTTTTCTTCTCTTATGTTATTATCTTAGTCAACTCCCAACAACAACCACAACCACCACCACCACCATCACCACCGCCGCCACCGCCGCCAGTAACACCACCACCACCACTGACTCCACCACCACCACCGCCACCTTATGTTTATCAGCCACCACCACCTTCAAGAAGACCACCATCACCACACAGGAAAAGACACCACCACCAACCACCACCACCACCACCACCACCACCAGAAGAAGAAAGGAAATCCACTTTTGGAAAGAAGCTTGGGCTAATGTTTACATGTGTAGCAGGGATCTTGCAGGTTTTTGTGGTGGCTTTTTTGCTTGTTCAAAGAAAGAGATTGTTTAAGTCACATGATAGATTTTAACATTTTTTTTTTTTTTTTTTTTTTTTTTTAGAGAGAGATCTTGTTTGGGTAAGTATTAAGGATCAATCATTGTTTTAGTTTCCACTTTTTGATATTGTAAATGGCTTTTATCTTATTTATATTATTTCATTATTGTTCTTCTTGTTAATACACTTGCCGAGGTCTTCCTGGAAGCGGTCTCTTTACTCTCGGGTTTATCTTGGGTAGGGTTAGGATCTGTCTACATTCTACCTCTCACATACCCCGCCCCGGCGGGATTGGGTATGTTGTTGTTGTTGATGTGTATTGTTCTTCTTGTTAATACACTTGCCGGAGGTCTTGCTGGAATCAGTCTCCTTACTCTCTAGTTTATCCTGAGTAGGGGTAGGATCTGTCTACATTCTACCTCCCAATAACCCGCCTGGCGGGATTGGGTACGTTGTTGTTGATGTGTATTGTTCTTCTTGTTAATACACTTGCCGGGTTTATCCTAGGTAGGGTTAGGATCTGTCTACATTCTACCTCCCCATACCCTGCCCTGGCGGGATTGGGTATGTTGTTGTTGTGGTGTATTGTTCTTCTTGCTAATTTGAGGTATGCAACTCTAGATCTTATTTGATGGGATCAATTTGGTTACTTTGTAAATCTTAATGAGACCAATCTCCATTTACACTACTGTGATTTGCTTATTAGCCTTGTGGTTGACATTTGCTTGTTAAGCTGCTTTGAGCAAGCATTTCCAAGTTGCTTAGGCCATGAATAAGTAGTTTTAACTTTTAACAAGTATTCCCAAACTACCCCTAATATAAGCATGATACTAAATTCTTTAATTTTAGTCTATATGTGACAAATCTGCTGAAATGGAAGATCAAGATCTAAGGTTCAGTTGGTTGTTCCTTTAGTTTCGATTTTGGTCATCATGATATGTTTATTTAGGATTTGACAGTTCCGCATCAGCAACTCTTGATCTTATTTGATAGGATCAGTTTGGTTACTTTGCAAAGTTTAATGACACCAAACTCCATCTACGTTATGACTTATTGTGATTGCATGTTAAGCTCTTTTGATCAAGCATTTTGAAGTTGTTTATGTCAGACTGCTTATCTGGATAAGTGGTTTTAATAAGTCTACCCAAACAACCCCCAAACATGATGCTAAATACTGGTTAACTTTCAGCCTATACATGTCTCTGACACAAATATGCTGAAATGGAAGATCAAGATCTAAGGTTCAGTTGGTTGATCCTTTCTGTTTCGATTTAATCATTGTGATGCCTTTATGCATATTTCTCTGGCTGGGGTTGTGGGTAGGATATAGCAGTTATATATCATAGCTACAAGCCTACAATAAAAAAGCATGCTAAAACTTGTCTGACTAAAGATTCTGAATTAGGTCGGGAAAGGTTAGAGTTTTGCTTTAACGAAAAGTAGAATAGTACGATGCTTGTAGTAGTATAAGTAAAGCAAAGAACTTTGGTGTTCTTGAATACATAAATACAGTACATGGAAAAACTTCTTAGTATTCTTCCCCCATGAAAGACGTATATCTTATGACATTAATTCTGCTCTTCTGAAGTATGATTTCAAAATAGATATCAATATGTAGAATGTAGTACATAATGCACAAGTCATACTGAATTATTGTTTAGGATTTTCTAAGAAACGCAAAAGTATGGTGAAAGAGGGTAAATTATTTTCCCTGGTGAATATAGATGAAGATAACACATGTTTGTGGGGGATATGAGGCATTAGGAGACAGTTCTTGTCTGTGCGTTTACTCTATCATAAATTGTACCCTTTCGAGTAACCAATATTCAGTACATTTCAAAGTTCTAACGTATTTGAAACTGAATGGATTTGCATATTCCTCAATAGCATTTGAACTACAAACTGATATTCATATTAGATTGCATTGATTAAGTCAGCCGCTAGCTTTGACCGAGTGTGCAGTTGAATTGATATTCATATTAGATTGCATTCAGATTTCAGATTGAGTGAAAATATTGTGGGGGCATTTTACATTATCTTGACAATGACAAGTGAATTCCAAACACTTTTACCCCTCATACCCCAACATCAAATCCTTCTGTATGTTGGCCTACCTTGCTCTCATTTATTCTAAGCCTAAACAACATTTTCAGGGTTCTGTAACAATGCATTAAACACAAACATTCTTGAAAAATAAAACCTACTAATTAATACTTATAGTGATACTAATGATAATCGATAGATATGTTTGTTCTACCAGTAAGGTCTGGGCTTGGATTGAAAAAGTTCTTGGGTGGACAATGGGGGTTTTGGCGCGTCGACCCAGTTAGCGTCATGGTTAGGGTTAGATGTGGCTTTTGGTGCTGAAAAGAAATGGTGAAATGGCTGTTTAGCGGCGGTTTCTTCAGCTTTTGTGTTGATTTGGATTCGAGATTTGGCTGTTTCTTCTGATGACTTTATGAAATCAGTACCCATAACAAAGCAATGCTGGCCTTGTGCTTCTTCATTTTTGCGTTGTTGCTGATCTTTTAGGTTTTGAAAGCTGAAGTGCGAGTAGTTGTGATGATTAGATGAAGAAGCAGCAGCCATCTTCTGTGTATTGAAAGGATCATTTAGATGAACGTAAGTTGATCTTTCATCCTCTCCTAAGTCCTTCAATCCTTGCATGTACCTATATACATTTATTCATTCATGCACACATTACTACAGCGAAAAAAGAACAATAAAATGACAAAAGAAGAAAAACGAACCTGTAATCCTTGAGGGCTTGATTAGAATAGGATGAAGCATCCATAAAGTTGGTCTGAATAGACGAAAATGAAGGATATGTTTCAACTGATTTGGAGATTGTGGCTGATGGTGATGAAGAAACATTAAGAGTTGTAGCAGTAGATGACGAAGCTGCTGCTGATGATGAAGAAGCGGAGAATTCCACAGGCTTTCTTGAACGATTTCGACCACGGTGCATGTGTCTTTCACAGTATTTGGAATCAGGATAAGCTTCTTTCGCACATCTCCATTTCTTCCCATCAGTTCTCCTGCACCTTCCTGGTTCCAAGTCTATTTTTCTTCCATACCCGCCTACTCCCCCAAGCTGATACAACTGATTGTACTGATAGCTTCCTTCCCAAACACCCACTGCAAGACATCAAATCATAATAAACAAAAACATTAATAACTGCTTGCCCTTCAAAAAAAGCTGTTTGATATGGAGCTATTGGATAAAACATGCTTATTTTAAGTGCTTTTTAGTTCTAAAAAGAAGCAGATAAGCAGGTATATCAGCTATCCAAACACCCTTTAAGCAACTTGAAACTGCTAGCCGAAACAACTTATTTCACTTTGGGGGGCTCAATGTTTGGAATTAGTTATTTCAAACTGCTTATCTGCTTAAAATACAAGCACCATTATTTACTCTAAATAAGCATAGAATCATTTTTGTGTAAGCAACCCCAAACACCCTCTTAGAAATCATGTGATAAGTTGTTTGTGTAAGCACCTGCTTATCAGCTGGATTAAAAAGGAATAAACAGATAAAAGAACATGCATAAAAAGATACAAACTTACAGGTGGACTGGGTGGATAGTGATGCAGAAGAAGAGAAAGTAGAGTTGTATAAGCTTCTTCTGACAGACAAGATGAGATCAGTAGGGACTGGAACACCTGAAACCATATATTTGTAGATTAAGGCTTGTTGTTCCAGTTCTTCCCATTGTGCTGCTGTGAACACATTTAGATGATTACTGCCCATCATCTTTGTCTGTCTCTCTAAAAACACAATCTAGTTTAAAACCAATTCTGATGACTTTCTTTGGTGCTGTTGGAAAGATGGGGTTCCTATGTTTATAGGGTAGGGAATGAATCTAATGAAGAGCACTTTTCTCACCCACACACTCTCTCACACACACCTCAAATGAGTCCACTGCACTACACTGTCCAAATTTGTTGTGTTGCTGAGGGGTCTGGAATGCACTACACCACACCACACACCAAGCAAGCAAGCAACAGTATAGACATGTCATTGTTTGCTAGTTATATATCCCTGCCACCTTTATGGACAATCCATATAACACATGTACAAAGGTACACAATGCTATTCTCTTTTAATGTTATAGTTAGAAGCATATGCATATATGTTACTCCACACCGACTAGGTCTCTATATTTACTTCAAAATTTATTAATCTTGACCATAGGGGAAAAGATGTTATTCTTATGTCCTTGGTTATTTACTACAAATGACTTAATAGTCAATATTGTACTCACTTTTTATATGTAGACCAAGAATTGAAGAAAGCTTCCACTATTAAATGAGTCGTTTGCATTTTACATGTTACCTCGGTACATGACACACATGAGTCTAGAGCCTAAACGTTTATTGTAAGTGTGGGGATTGGAGTGTGATATTTTGATAGCTTAAATATTTATGATAAGTTGTTGTGGCATGTATGAAACCAAATATACTTATTGCCTTATTTCATCTCATTTTGTCCCTAGTAACAGTTGGACATAATTTTCATTTTAAAGTTTTAACCTTCATGCTTCTGACTAAGGTGGTGTTTGATTAGATAGTATGAGAATACATGAGTAACTATGATTCCCTATCCGGCTGTTTCCGGATGATAGGTATGAGGTCCATATTTAAAGTTAGACCCACAAATTTGGACATGTCTCAAACCCACTGAGGGGGGACATGCTTGGAAAACCCATTTCAGTATATCGGTCAACAAACTGATACTCTTAGTGATTCTATACCGTACACCAAACATTACCTAAAACCGAACAAAACCACCCCTTTGGTATACGCAATTCAGCATTCGCATGTATCTACAAATCCATGACACAACTCACTTCCTTAGAAACATGGTTGTGATGACATGGATTGTGGATTCTATGACATGTCACTCAAGATATGGTAAATGAATCAAAAGTGAGTGGAAAAATGTAAGCTAGATGGTATCCTTAATTCTTTTGGCTCCATAGTGAAAGAAAAAAGCCTGAGCAGGTGAGTGTGTGCATGTTGAAGATGCCACTTCCCTTTTGAGGAGACTGTTCAAACCCTGCATAATATCACATGCAAACCACAAACACTCAAACTTTGGTGGTAGTGAGGAAAACTAATAATTACTTGCATGTTGTTTGTCATGACTTGACTTTGCATCTTTTTAACATGTTATATGGTACTAGTCAGAGTAACAGAATTTACAAGCAAAAGCAGCTAGCACCACCATAATGCCTACAAAACAAAGTATAAATAATCAAACCTTTTATCATTGTAGTAACAATATTTGAATTCCTATTTGTCTGAGGGTGAGAAGCTCACAAGGATAGTATAGTATAGTACTGTTAGAGTGAGTTTATGGCTCCCAATTTGGCAGTTTCTTTGGGATTTAATACTACTATTCTGTACACTACTCTGACTGGTCCCTAAAAGCCTTACAACACACCTGCAGTTTTGACTGGCAATGATACCTTCCTCAGCCCCAGCCTCAGGTCAAATCAATTTAAATTATAGATGGCTTTGCCAGTGTCAGATCACAACACCATAAAGAGAAAGAGATAAACACCATTAACACTAGCCCATCCCATCCATAATTTTTAACCTTTTTAGTTCCCCTTTTAACCCTTCCTGTTATTATCAAAGTTAAAAGAACAGTAAATGACCCATTGCATTTAAGTTTCACCCTTGTGGTGGTGACTTAGTTATTTCGTACTCAAATCCAAGTTGAACCGATCCCCACTCATCACAAGTAGGTGTATTAGAAAAACCCGACACCGACACCACTTAGTTGCAATCAGTTCTGGCATACCTTCCGTTGTATGGTCCTATTATCTACTCTATTGACTACAAATGATTTGTTCTCTCTTAATGGCGAGTCAATGCTCTATAAGGGGCAAAACAAGCTTGATAAAGTCCAACCAATCAATAACTTTAGCACATAGTATTTGTTATTCGTCTTGGAGGCAATTTGTGAACGTAAAAAATATTGCGTGCACATAGTATTTGTTAGTTATTATTGTACGATTGCACGGTGGACGTACTTAAATACTTAATATGCACGATAAAAACTTCGTGTACAAATCACCTCTTTTTGCTTACTCAATTTGCTCAGCTTCTTCTGTTAGACGCGTTTGGATCATCATGAAGGCTGCATAGCTTATAAGTTTCCATCATGAACATGTATTTAATAAACTCATTGAATATGATGCATATTCTTGGCTTCCTATTTTGGCATTATTATTGATTTCTTTACTTTTTTCTTCTGGTTTTGGTACTCTGTCCAATAATAGTGATGGTTCATCTGTGTTTAGGATCTAAAAAATTCATTAACAATATTCAAAGCCTCAAAAGTGTTAGGAACCAATAAGATTATAGAATATTCAGCAAGTCACATTAAAGATTAATACAAGTTGTATACTATTAATAATAAGAAACTAAAGTCGCATGTAGTTCTTGTTCATTGCACACATTCTACTTCATACACATCACAAATTTGTGTATTGATTACTATACAGTTTCAGTCCTCGACTCATAGAAGACGGAAAAAAGGCATGGACTAAAACGTGTTGTGTGTAAAGTGCATTCTTTTTACACATTGCGCGCCCTCAGGAGACTGCTTCAACCCATTCATTATAAGAGGTACATTTTTAATGTTTTGTCTTATATGGTAAAGTTCCAACATAATCCTCCAAATAGAAAACATCATGACGTGATTATTTATAATCATTAGTTTAACGTTATAAGATTCTTTAGGATTTTAATGTTGTTTAAAATTGACAAGCAGCCAGCAGGTAGTTTGGTAATGCAGGAAACTAGGTTAATATATTGTTAATTAAGCCAATGACATAAGAAGAAAGCACAAACAAACAAAAACACCTTTTTAATCCTACATTAACTAATCCCACAAGACAACGAATCTGCCGTCTTAATACTAAATCAAACCATGTAAACCATTTAAGATGCATCCAATGATCCAAACAAGTTCTGTGCATTTTCCTGTTTAGTTCAGTAAATCCAAACACAACCACTAACTAAGGTTAATTAAGATAAAATTACCCGAAACAAGACATCATATCTTCCAAGAAACAGCACCTCCAACTCATCTTATTATGCCCTTCGTTATCGGTTTCTTATATATAATACCAACACGTGAATGTTTATGTTTAAGCCTCCTCGAATAACACACAATATCACCCAACATTTGTTCTTTCTTGTTTGAGATTAGATTCAATGATCAAGCAGGACGCCTTTTTGCCATACTTTCCTCCCATCACAAACCAAAATCCAGAAACAATGTCTTTCGGAGAACCAGACCCAAACTCGACCACTGATCAAATATCAGATTGGTTAGAAGATACAATATCTTATCTTCCATCGTTTCTGGATGACCCGTATGGATCTAGTAACATCATTGATGATCGTTTTTGGGCACCCGCTCAAGAGCTGGAACAAGAACTATTTAGTGCTACTACTAGTAGTATACTTACTAACAATTCTGTTAACAACTCAAATTGTACTGTCACCAGTACGAATACTAGATTAACCACTAATCATGTCATTGTTTCTGATCAGTCAAAGCAGCCATCTTCTGATTTGTCAAAGAAACGAAAAGCGCCTGAAGACGTTGTGCTGAGACCCACGGTACAAGTTAAGAAATCCATAAATAGAAAGGGTCAAGGAAAGTCAACAAAGGACGGTTCTAACAACGTTAACAATAAAAATGGTAGGTGGGCAGAGCAGTTGCTCAATCCATGTGCTGCAGCAATCACAGCTGGAAACGTACCACGTGTCCGCCACCTCATCTTTGTCCTCCGTGAGCTAGCTTCACCAACGGGAGACGCCAATTACAGATTGGCGTCTCATGGGCTACAAGCCCTGACATATCATCTCACTTCCAACAACAACCAACCCGCTAGGGCAGCGCAGGTACAAACTGCTCCACCCATTAATTTCTCAACCGTAAACCCAAGATTCTTCCAAAGATCTCTAATCAATTTTAACGACATTAATCCATGGTTCACTATCCCAAACAACATTGCCAACAACTCGATTCTCCAAGTGTTATCGGAGCTTGACCATGGGGCCGGTACTAATCTTCACATACTTGATATAGGAGTTTCACATGGGATTCAGTGGCCCACATTACTAGAAGCATTAAGTCGTCGACCAGGTGGGCCACCTCCATTGGTGCAAATCACCATTGTACCCCCATTTCTCGAAAACAATCAAATTCCATTTGCAGCCAGCCCATATGGCTACAATTTCGTCTCAAACATCCTTCGTTTCGCAAACGAAATCAAGATCAACCTACACATTAACAAGCTAGACAACTGTCCTTTACAAAATCTAAACTCCCAATTCATCAAATCTTCACCTGACGAAACATTAATCGTTTGTGCACAATTTAGGCTTCACAATCTAAAACACAACAAGCCCGATAACAGAACAGATTTCTTAAAAACAATACGAAACCTAGAACCAAAAGGAGTGGTACTAAGTGACAACAACATGGACTGCAGTTGCAACAACTGTAGTAACTTTGAGACAGGGTTCGCAAGGCGAGTTGACTACTTATGGAACTTTTTGGATTCGACAAGTGTGGCATTTAAAGGTCGGGAAATGGAAGAAAGGAAGATGATGGAAGGGGAAGCATCTAAGGCATTGATAAACATGTGTGAAATGAATGAAAGGAAAGAAAAATGGAGTGAGAGGATGACTGGCGTCGGGTTTGTTGGGGATGTTTTTAGGGAAGACGTTATGGATGGAGCTCGAGCATTGTTGAGAAAGTATGACAATAACTGGGAGCTTAGACTCGATGAGAACGATAAATGCATTGGGCTATGGTGGAAAGGCCAACCTGTATCATTTTGTTCTCTGTGGAAAATAGATGAAAAAACTTAGTGACAACACCGAGTATCATTAACAAATAAGTTCAAATTTGCGGCATTTGTATTAGTTTTATCGTCAGCACGTTTTTCTTTTTAGTACTCGATCAGTCGTTTAGACTTTAAACATTTTGATTTCATGCTACATTTAATTTGTTACACTGCATGAATATATTAAAGTCTGCTCATATATGTCTGTACTAATAAATCATATTTTCCAAATGGTATGAACTTTCAAGTCTCTAAGGTAGAGTTACCTATCAGAAGAAGCAGCAACACCTATTTAAGCAATCCAAAACCAAGAGATGTGCAAATGTGCAATGCCCAGACCAGACCTGGCCCGAAAGAAACCCCAAGTACAGAAATGATCACCCTAACCAAAAATATTAGCCTTATATTAGAAAAACGATCTGAACCGGTCCTAAGCAGGCTCCGGCTCAGGCTCAAACTACGTTTTTAGATATGTTCCTTTGGTTTCTCAAAAAGGCCCGCTTGTAGTCCAATAATACCTCATGCATGTCGTGCGAGAATATTTTTTATAAAAAGTTATGAGTTCAAGTGTATGTTTTCTAAATATATACTTGTAAAATATATTTGTGATGTATATATTGTGAGATAGTTCGTTATTCCTTTAAAAAACATATTACCGGGAGAAAAAACATTACAATGTGCTTAGAATTATCAAATGTAAATACAAAGAAGTAGCATATGTCTATAATGTCTGTCGTTTTATCATATGTTGGCAAAATTTAATGCACATTACATCAATGTCAATTGAACATTTGATATGTCACGTCCACATAATAGTATGATCGCTCCCCCGATTATTTGGGGCATTATTGATCACATGTAATGTTTTTACATGATTTGACTTATTCTAGTCTTATTTTCAAATCGTCATAAATTGTCAATTTATGAATTTAATGATTTTTTTTTTTCTTTTCTTTCTAAGAGCAATGGGTGTTATGACATCCTAAATCTACTCATTTGGGTCCCACAGAGTGCTACGTCAGTATGACAAACCTCCTTTTACAACCTCACTTATCATAACATAACCACAACTTACTCATTTGTGTCACACCATTTTTAAAATTTTTTTTTTTCACATCTCCACACACACTTCTGACACACAAGATCGAAATATTGCCTCGCCGTGCAGACAAGCAACACCCAAATGAGGAGCCATGGCGAGTTGGGATGGTATCATGGCAAGCCACGAGTAGCTGCCATGTCACCACGACGAGCTCCACAACGAGCCCACACCCATTGCTCTAAGGCTTATGAAGCAGTGATACATTTTTAAACTTAGAGCATCTACTATGCTAGTTTATCAATAATTCTAAAACTTACTATGATAGTTTATCAATAGGTCTAGGTGACATTTGGTTCGTGAATTTGAAATTTCAGAATTTCAAATTCTGGGAAATTTCAGTTCGTGCGGATTTTAAATTTCGGATTTTAAAATACCTTCATATGTTTGGTTGACAGAAATTTATAGTATTTTGGAATATGTTCTTATGTTTGTTATTGCAATTTTTTAGTACGTGATTGATTTACTTTGATCAAAAAAAAAAAAAAAAAAAAAAAAAGGAAGACAAAACAACTTAAGAAATGATCTTGTATTTAGAAAGGAGTGGAGCACATCTTGTGTCTACACTCCCATCTAACTTTATGTAAAATTATTATGTAAAAAAAATAAAATAAAATAAAAAACCACACCTAAACAGAAAGGAAAAACGAAAAAAAAAAATAGCATTTTGATTTTATATAAAAAAAAGTGTTTTCAAGTAAAATGAAATTCCTTACTCTTTTTAGGCATTTTAATTTATGTCATTTTGCCAATTTTTGGAATTTCAATATCCTTCATGTGACATTTCAAACACAATATTTCAAGAAATTTAAAATGTAATTGTCATGAAGAGGTTTAAAAATTTGTGAATCATAATGGACAACAATTTCAATCCTAAGTGTAATGAAAATGTCTGTGATCTTGAAGAGTTTTAAACGATTTTTTATTTTTTATTTGAAAATGTTGATCGCGTTTTGTGATACACAAAGCTTTATGAATAGTTTCATCCATAGTAATAACGAATAGATAGGCACCCGCGGGTTGTGACCGGGCCAATTTGTTGTCGATTTTTTTTTAAATTGCCTTTTTATAGATTTTTTTTTTGTTTAACATTTTATATAAAATCATATGCAAGTCAAAAGTATTGCAACCCTAGGCTCATTATATTCGCAATTTGAATGCCTTGCAGCAATATATTTTTTTCTAAGGAAATCTGTAGATAATCATTAGATATGTGGTAAATAAAGTTTGTTATTTAAAAAAAACCCCGTAAATAGCTAAAGTTACAGGGTGGCTGTTGCAATTTTTTTTTTCCAAATCTATTTTTAAATAAACTTTAGGTAGTTTTTAAAGTTATTAGGTATGTTAATGGTGTATTTTGGAAAAACAAATTTAAAATATATATTAAACTCCAACATTTTTTATAAAATCGTACGTACGTTAAAAGTCTATCAATATTAGTCTCGTTTTGTTCGTATTTCAGATGCCTTTTTATCGGTATATTTTTTATCAAATAAATCGTTAGATATGTGTTAGATATTTGATAAATAAAGTTTATTGCATAAAAGAAATTGTAAATAGTAGAAAGTTCAAAATAGTTTTTGTAACTTGTTACATAGTTTAGGGGCTAATTTAAAAGTTTCTTGTATTAAATGATGTTGGGCCATGAATTTTCTTTTATTAAATGATACTGGACCTTTTTGGGCTACCCGTTTTGGGCCTAACCAAAACAACGACGTTTATGTTGGGTAGTGTATATATAAGGTAAATAGGTTTATGATATGAAAAGTTATATAATTTGATGATGTATTAATTATATAAACTTATTTAGTTAATCATAGTAAATGCCCTTAATACATGGAGCGACTGAGTGTAGTTATTTTTATGTCAGCGCAACATCACGTGTGGTGATATTAAGTGAACCATATGCGTGATGAAGCTCCTTGTTAATATCAAAATATGTAATAACCTATATACTAATAATTTGTTTTCTAAGAAAATATGCTATTTTACTTTGATGTTTTGAGGTACTAATCATTCAGCTCAACTCTTAACTGAATCTGTAATTTTTTAACGGCGAAATTTTATTAAACTAGCAAGGAGCTACATAGCAAACCATAACAAAACAGTGTTTTCTTTCTTGTATTTTACAAATTGAGGCATATTACAATGACCCATGGTGTTGGGTTGGTATATGTGTTTATACGAATACGTTGTCTCTGATATCGATAGCTAGTTTACAACAATCATATGGTCGAATGAAATAAGAAATAAGAAAATAGATTAATATTCCACAGCTAACAATTACCACTCGATACAAACATCGTAATGAGTTTGTTGAGTGAGTATGGAGCTTCCATGTTCGCGGCATGTCCTACGTCCTTAAGTATCTCCAGCTTTGACCTCGGACCCAAGTGCCTGCATTACGACTTATCATTCGTTTCCTTAAACCAAAATAATTAAACATACAAAGTTAAACAAATATTTCTAAAAAATGATCATCACCTATGTAGCTCATGTGCCAAATCCATTGGGAAAACGTTGTCTTTCTCTCCCCATATTATAAGTGTTTCCTTCACAATCACATACATAAACTATTAGTTCAAGCTAAATTATGGACACCAAATTTAAAATTATAGTACTAGTATCATTGTACAAAACTACAATCTAATTAAGTAGTATGATTGACTGTTACAACTTGAAAACTACAAATTATAATTATAGTGATCTCGATCATTTTTTGCGAGGAATATAGGTTCGGCGCACCTGAGTAAGAACAGGAAATTGAAGATGAGGTTTTTCCATAAGCAAATACTCCACCAATTCTTGTTTTTCCTTCTTGTATCCATCTGCCTACAATTCAAAACCAAATAATCTAGCTAGTCATCGATGTCATAGCCTTAAAACAAATTGAAAATTAAACATTTGTGAAAAACATAGTGTAACTTTTGTTTATAATTTTGTGGACATGTTCAAATATATCTCAGGGTTTATAGATGTGTTTAGATTAAAACTTGAATTTGAATGTAAAGTTGTAGATTATGATTTAGATTTATGGTTTAAATTAAATAAGGATAGAAAAAAAAATATAACAAAATAATTTATTATATATATTATTAAAATATGATATACCTATTTGAAATGATATTTATATCAGTAAAATGCAATAAGAAAGAAATTGTGTGGCTACGAATCGAAGAGGACCAACAAAAAAGTGTATTCTTGTTGTAAACTAAGGTACGGGTAAGGTTTTGTGGAGACCCTCATATTCGGACATCAATACACTAATCAAAACCCATATAGATATACCAAACAACTTATTCTACTTTGATGCCAAATCTAAATGTTAAATACTGGATACCAAACGGGCCCTTAATACTACTTACCGCGATGACTCCCCATAGGAAAAAATCAGGAATAAATTTAGAAATATCAAATTTATACATAGACATTCGACACAATGTCCTATATTCTTCTGGTTTTTCAGGAACCAACACATCCACCACATTTCGTCCGAATTTCTTCAAATACTCTGATTTCTTATCTTCGGTAAATACAATTGCACTATTCACAACCACCACCTTTTCTACCGTCTTCTCAGCTATCTCAGCCATGCGATAAACTACAAATCCGCCATAACTAATTCCGTATATTGAATACTTTTCAACACCTAACTTCTTCATTCCATCACATACACATTTTGCTTGAAATGTGTCCGTTCGCTCACTACTTGTTGAGTATGATTTGCCAAAGAACACGAGATCGGGTATGTAAATGTTGAAATCTCGAGTTAGTTGAGCTACCTACATATAAAGAAAAATAAAGAACAATGAACACATGATCTAAAGAGGATTAATTAATCTAGTATGTTATTAAGTTAATTATCTTTTCATTAATCATTAGTTCTT
Organism: Artemisia argyi; assembly: GCA_030686995.1. Taxonomy (NCBI): domain Eukaryota; kingdom Viridiplantae; phylum Streptophyta; class Magnoliopsida; order Asterales; family Asteraceae; genus Artemisia; species Artemisia argyi. The sequence goes on from CM060690.1 coordinate 2,422,865, forward strand.
TTTAGTACATGTTTTTAAATGATGTATTTTATATAAAATGCTATAAAACCATGCATAAAAATGTTTAATGTTATATTTAGCTAGTTAGAATGTTATAAAAATTAAATACTAAGATTATATAGTTTCATATATAGTTGATTTGCCTAGAGGAAAAATAATACTAATATTACAAACTACAAAATGACCAAGAGAACTAAAACTTCTATAACATGTATATGTTTAACAAAAAAGTATTTTTAACTAAAACTATACAAATGAAAATAAATAATATATGATACTAATGTATGCAACTATGCAAGTCACCTATAGTAAAATTAAAGTACAAGATGTACAAAGATTAAAATGAACAACAATTGAGCACTCAATGAATGTATTAAAATTTGAGTAAACTGATCTTGTCACCTGCAATACGAATTGCCACTTAGAGTTACCACCATATCCATGAACAAGCACAAGGTTAGGCTTATCGCAACGGCGATGGTTTGGAACTAACATATGCATTGTCGTTTCGCGATCATCAAGATCAACCGTGCAAGGTGAAAGGTTGCAGTAGTAGGAAAAATAAAGAGATAAAAGAGCTTCGGATGAGTTTACAGGAAGACGTTTGATTCCACCGTAGAGCGACAGAAGACGGCGAGGAAGCCGTAGAGATGGAAATGTCGAGAACATCATGTATAGTATGGCACAATGTATGAATGTATGATAGCTAGATGGTTTTAGTTTTTGAGACGTACGTTTTTTTATATATATGGAAAGTATTGTAGGTTTGGAAAAATAAGTTTTGGAAATATCTTGTTTGGTAAGTGTCATTTTCGGTTTATTTATGTTTTTAAGTAACTATTACGTACGATAATGCTATTATTGCTGATTAGGATATTCTTATCCTATGTTAGATGGATTTTCTTTTTAATTTTTTTCAAAGCTGAAAATAAATATATTAAGCTTAACATACATAAGAAAATGGGTCTCAAAGTAAGAGAACCTAATACATATAAACAAACGTCATAAACGCTCACTATACTAAGATAATAAGAAAACACCCGATAATAATAAAACAGAAAAAACAACTAGCCAACGTCAATGATAGATGATTAATTACCATAATAGTAAAGTACGTTCATTAAAATACTACTTGATGTAGTGTCTTTTACTAGTGACAACGTTATTTCTATGTGAAAAAATGTGTGTTTGAATGTTTGATTTGACTATGGATTGAATTAATACTCGAACAAAATAATTTGGTCAAAAATCGAATACGTAAATTAAAAGAGAAAAAGGCATTAGGGTACGTGTTTCTTTTATATTAGTGGGCCTAACTCAATTTTTGTAAAAGGGGCAAAAACATCATATATAAAAAGATTTTTCAAACTTGACCCGATACCACTTTGAGTTACTGCCCCGAAGTACTAGACCACCTCCTGTTGAAGAATAAGGCTTTTGAGCTACCTGAGCATTGAATTTGGAACACAGGCCAAACAAAGTCGTACTGAGGTCCCTAAGTACTGTCAAATCGGTACGTACAACATCCCTTTGAAAATTGTTGGACCTTCACGAACTTGCTAGAAACGGAGTGCCCTAAGACACAAGTTAAAGAGTGTCTTACATTCTGAGTGTCACTTTTTGAATGATCAGTAATTGGTTGTAGAGTTTTGATGCTGGAAAATAATGGGGGACCAATCAGTGACTGCCATGGGCGGAGATAAACAAGGGGCAGGTGTCTCTCTAGCGAAAAAAATTGTAGTGTAAATTTCTGAAAATATTTGGCTTTTTTCGTAATTTGCCCCCCCCCCCCCCCCCCCCTCTCTAAGTACCAATTTATAGAGTTGTTTCTAAAATTTATCAAAGCGTGCCCTCTCGACCAAAAACTTCTGGCTCCGCCCTTGGTGACTACTGGTCATTTAAAGAGTGACACCCAAACTGTAGGATCTTCTTTAATATGTACCGCTTGACACAAGTTAAAAAACCCTTTATAAAATAGATGTGTAGAGTAGAGGTGATCACGGTCCAAAAACCGGACCGGACCGAAAACCGAGTTAAGGAAAAACCATAGACCGAGACCGGACCGAATGTGGTCGGTCCGGTCTCGGTCGGTCCGGTCGGTCCTTCGGTCGGTCCGGTCCAAATAGGCAAGATTTGGCAAGCTTTTTCGGTTTTTTGGTCGGTCCGGACCGGACCGACCGGACCGAAGACCGAATTAACCAAAAAGCCTAGACCGAGGACCGGACCGAATGTGGTCGGTCCGGTTCGGTCGGTTTTGTCGGTCGATCCGGTTCATCCGGTCCGTTTGCTCACCCCTAGTGTAGAGTGTAGACATATTAAATTTTAAACATATAGTTAGCCGTTTCTATCCATCATTTCTATAACATCAATGTGATGTTTCTTGCTTTTTGACAGCTCAAATTGAAAGTTAAGCTTCTTCTATTCATCTACGTCCTATTGTTACAACTCGTTAACTAGATTGACTTTGGTTACCTTATCTTGAATTATTGTATCATCGAACGAGGACTATATGTAAGAAAATTAAACTTTGATGGCTAAAGCAACATCTTTAACGTACGATGTGTTGCTTAGAAGCGAAATGCAAAGAAGTGCATGTGAAATACGAAAGTTGCATAAAGATAATTGCATTCAAATGTAACATGATTATCACAAGAGATATATCTATAGCTTGTAGTTTTATGCAGAAATGGAGATAATTAGCTATCACGTGAACACTCTGGAAATTAAATAGAAAAAAAATGAATTAGGAGTGTATTTGTCGTGTTGGAAAGTATAAGTGCAAAGTCATAAGAATGAGAAGAAACATGGCCATTTGTAAATACCATGTCAATTGTCAAATTTGATACACCTATTTCAATATCACTACTCTTTCAAAAATAGTTTACTTCTTGTTCTTTAGGAAACTTGTGACGTTTTTATGATCCTTATTTAAAATTAACTTTCAATTGTGTATTGGTAAGTACTCTTTGAGTGTGCTTGTATGGGATGAATAACGGATGAACGATGTAAACTATCACGATCTATAATACTCAAATAACGGACCAAAAGGGACCATTCCAAATAGACGAAAGATATTAGATGAAGGTTGGAAGTAATCTATCACGATCGATGAGGCTTATTTATATCAAACACATGGTCCATAGTTAGTTAGAAATAATGTAATTTAACGTCGTATCTTTTAATGGATATATATGGTTTTCAAGATTTTAAATAAGGAAGAATAAACAATAAATGATTATTGACTTTATATTTGAGCTGATAACAATATATAATTCATTTATGAGAAATAGATTTTTTTTTTTTTTTTTTTTTTTTTTTTTTTTTTTTTTTTAATTTCAAAAATCCTTTATTTACGAAAAAAATTCTATAATTAGGATTGGTTTCGAAAAGTGTTCTAAAACTATGATGACTTTCTTTCTTTATTCTAAAACTAGGATAATCTTCCTTTTCATTCTAATTCTAGGATATTGTTTTCATTTCGTTATATATATACTGAACCAATACATGCATGTTATTTAGATATAACTTTATAAACAGTTTAGCTTTTTTCGTTAAAAACAAGTACCGGTGGTCAATTTCACAATTCAAGAATAATGTTATGTTTACACTTGTTAAGCTACTTTATTGATATACTAGCTTCAAGACCCGCCCGATGGACGGGCTAGTTTTATGAACTTATTTGACCAAACATTAGAAGATTGAATATACACTAACGACAAACTTACTAAACAAATGACAATTATTTACTCTTTAAGGCTGAAACAATATATCAAGACACATCATAATTAAGTAGATAGCAAAGTATAATAAATAGACCACAGATAACGTACTGTCCACAATATGAACTTAAATAATCGATCAACTGAACACAAGTTATAAAATATACTAACTACTATCTAAGACTCATGATTTACTTATCCATTTGCACACCATAGAATTGACCAGCAAGTCGTTCTTTAGTGACATAGAAAAAAAATTGATCCTTACAATAAAAATGTTACATTGACTAAAAGATGTAAACTAAACCGAGCTTTCTTACTCACACATGTCGCATCCAAGAATATTACTTTAACATCCTTCTTTCAATCAAGCTATATGGGCTCTTAATATTTCTAAAAAACTACCTTAGCTCTACAATGATTTTCATTAGCCAAACAAACCCCACTTAAATTGATAGGTTGTTGGACTTTGGATAAACAATCCCAAACACACTTGAAATTGATTGTCTACTGTATCCAATCACAAAGTAGATGAATAGCTTTAATATAGAATTTAGCTAACTTTTCATTATAGCACCCCTTTCACAATACTAAAAATGTGAATCGGCATATTGTTAGTTAAGAAGATGCAGGTCTGGGTTACAAAATTTGCAGTTTCTTAGTTAAAGTACACTAACATCATGTAAGTTCACCAGTCGTAATACTGGACTATTGTCTCTTAATGTGCACCTGTTGGAGTATCGTCTCTAAATATGTTAGTTCATGAGCCGTAACTCTAGTTAGGGACCATAAAAAACAATAGTAAGTACCTACTTTGGTTCAAATTAATGTGCAGGCTTTCTATGGTTCACCATCTGAAGTTCTGAACTCTTACGTCTACAATGCATTTTTAAAGCTTAACAAAAGTTGGAAACTTGATCTTCCTCATGGTAGCTCCCTGTTACATGGTTAATAGTTAAAACAGGTCAGATTAATACCAACTCTTATGTACACACTGTGTATCAAATCAATCAAATCCGAAGTTGAGGATTTTTCCGATTTTATCTCTCGAGTTTTGAGGATTTTCAGTGTGTTGACCTTTAGCATGCACATTAGATGATTAATAATCTATTAATAGTATTAACAATCCACTCATCGCACATGTAACTTTTATATAATGTATTTAAGGTGTTTGGCAGTGAATTTCGAAAGCAATTGTTTGCATAACATGAGTTGTTCAAGATAGCAAATAGTCCAATAATAATTCAGGTAGCAAATTTTGACTCTTTTTGGTTGTGTAACTTCTGTTTATCTTAGACGGGTCGAATAGAAGACGTGGCTAAGCTCATTAGCGAACATATCAAATGGTTTAGAATTCACTGAAGGTGTATTTAAACCGGGGATTATTTCCAAGAATCCGAAGTTGGAACGGGGAAAAAAAATCCCCAGTGGGCAATACACAACCTCCCCAATCATTTTGAGAAAATCAAATTTAACCTATTAAAAATTTGTGGGAAAAATAAAAATAAATAATGTTGTGTTTTACTCGTATTGACCAAATTTGCTTCCAACACAAGTTGACCCGTCACCCAACCCAACCCATCTAAGCCAAAAGAGAAAATTTCCATACTCAAATATTCATTATTGCTACCAGAAATAAGATTTGACCATGAGTTCAACCAAAGTATACATACCATCTCTAATGGACAACCAATTAAACCAAGAGGTAACTTCATGTTGCAACCATGCCTCAAAATCACATCTATAAAATAAAGTTTACATGTTAGAGTAAATTCAAAGGATTCAATTCCAAAACAATACGAACACATTATATTGGTTAGAAGGTGACAAATTACTCACCGTCCATATGTAAACTTGCAGCATGTAACGCAGATGTTTATGGGCATCAAGATAACCATTGTTGGAGTAATCCCACCTGGTTCAAGAAGAAATAATGACTCCTCAATATTTTGTCTTATCACAAGGATACCTGTTAAATGCTACTCACAGGTTTGCAGCATGTAACACAGAAGTTGTGTGTACACAACCCCAGATTATGCCAATTCGGTTGACTGTAATAGCTAGTTTCATTGCTAGGATCTAGTTCATCACATAGAACTTACCATGTTGCTAAGGATCAAGACCAATATCACTTTGAAAATCGAAATGATTGCGAGATTTCGTATCAACTCCATGTGAATGTGCTCCATGCTGAAGTGATAAAAAAACATAATAATAATGAGAAAATATTTACAGAACCCCAGAAAATACATTTTTTTAATGCGTGTAAGCGAAGGTAAAATCTCATCAGGCCCAGAAAAATTGAAGACATCTTACCAGTATAGAGAGTTCACGTGAAGAGTGATTGATGCTAAACAGTCAGATAATATTAACCAAGTTATGGTCAACAAGTCAGACAGCCTAAACCAATACTCCGGTGAGTTTAGTGTTTCCCCGGATCGTTAGATCCCAACGAGATGTGAAATCTGAAATAAAACGACTTTGAGATAAGGTGAATTGAACAGGAAAAGGGTTTAAGTGACTTGTACTACTAAAATATAAGAGTGAATAGCTTTAATAAGCTATATCAACTAATACGTGAAATCAGATAAGTACACGTGAAAAAGGTACTGAAAAACGTAAACGTTTATTAATTAAACGTAAACAAAAACAAATTTAACTTATAGTAGGATTTTATAAGCCTTAGGGGCTTAAATGCAAATTAAATAAATTTAAAATATTTATTTATTAATTAAAAACTATTTAATTAATTATTTATATTTAATAACTATTATTAATTATTTATCAATTAACTAATAATTATGAAAATGTGAAATAAGTCTAGAAAATTAAAATTAAAATTTCTAAAAATCTAAAATATTATAAAACTTAATTTAAAATTAAAATTATATTTTTCACACTATTTATTTATTTATTATTAATTATTTATTATTTATTATTTAACTAATTATATTGATTAACTTATTTATAATTACTAAAAAGACTTAGATAATTATGAAAAATTTTGTATATCTAATTAACCATCATAGGAATCCTAAAAAATTATAAAAAGTTTATATTATGTATTTTTAATCTAATTTACTAATTATTATTCTATTTATTAATTAATATCTAATTAAAATAATTAAATTATGAAAACTAGTAAATGAACAGTATAAATCACAAGAAAATTTCTAAAATTATTTTATGACTTATAGAAGCTAGGAAAAATATAAAATATAGGTTTTACCTTATAAAAATTAATTATGCTATTTAATTCTTATTTATTATTTAATTATTAAATAAACTAATATTAGTTCTAAATAACACTAGATGACAAAAGAAAATTCTGGAAAAATTTATAAAATTACTTTAATATATAAGAGATTTAATAAAAATATAAAAATGCAGAAGTGCTTATAAATAAGCTAAAAAAGAAAATTAAATAGATAGTTTCTATTAAATAGAAGCTATCACTATAATTAAGTTTTGTCTTTTTCTGGTTTTTCTTTTATAAATCTAATAAAATACTTAAAATATGAAACTTTTACAGAGACAAATAATTTAGAAACAAAAAATAAGCACTGTGAGTGCTTATTGGACCAAACAGTTGACTTTGAAGGAAATAAGCTCAAATGAGCTTATGTGGGGTCCACTAGGGTAGATTCTGGTTCCTATAAGTTATTTATACAGTACTTAACAAGATTCAACCAAATAAGTAGCTTGAATAAGCCACAGAACACAAATAAGCACTTAGCTTATTGGATTCTGAGACAGAAAATAGGACAACCTTGTGAGGTAAAACCAAGTGGGGTCCACTATGATCTAAGCCAAACAAAGGGTCAATGGTTCAAGCCTGGTAGGAAAGGGGTTGGAAGAACCAAGATTTAAGGTGTGGGACCCACTGATAAGCTCAGAAAGAGCTTGGGAAGTGAGGGGTCCAAGTCTGATTCACTCAGTTGACTGAGTGAGTGAAAATGAGCTAGTAAGCTTGGTAAAAGCTTTAAAACAAGCTTAATAAAGAAAATAAAAAGATTAGTACTATGTATATATGGTATATTAATAATTATGAACAAGTGTGTTCAATGGATTAAACTAATAAGCTTGTAAAAAGCTTATAAGCACTTCCAATGAAACTGAGATCCAAACACCCAGACAGACAACCAAAAAGGTCAAATTTAGCTTATGTAATAAGCTCAAGAGGACTTATTGAATGTTGAAGTTTAAAGTAGGGCTGTTAAGGATTCCAAAATACCAAAGCTTGACCAATGGGGACCACTGGGTAGCTTTTGCAGGGCTTATAAAGTTGAGTGGGTTGACTGAGTCACTCAGAGAACTGAGTGAATGAACAAGCTTAAGCTGAGATGCAGCCCTAGTAAAAGGACTTGTAATGGTAAATTAAAGCTTGAACTTGATTAATGGACTGCTTAGCTTCTTAAAGAGCCAAGGTTCACAAGGCAAAGCTCAGTGATGAGCTTGTGATGGACTTGTGAAAATGCTTGATTACACTGGGTGACCAGTGTTTTGTTTGAATTTGGTGAACAAGATTAAGCACAATAAGCAGTTTAATTAAGCAAATAAAGGCAAATAAGCACTAAAATCAAATGACTAGCCACAAGGGCATCACAAACAACCAAAATACACAGGCTTTCACTCACTAATCAAGCTTATGCAAGCTTGTGAAAGTGGGTGTTAACACTGTGTACAGGGGAGATTTTTGAAGAATCACTTAAAGATAAGCACTAAATAAGCAATCAAACCACTTTAATAAAATTCAACAAAAATAGTAACAAGTAGATCAGCAACAAGATTATTTAAACCTACAAGCTCAGATCCTATGATCAATTAACAAGCACACACCAAAATTCCAAAGTTTATTTAAAAATTAGTTAGGCTGCAATTTGACTTTTTAAGTTAAACTACTAAGTTGACTTAAGTGAGCTTTGATCTAAATTTTCTAACTGAGTATGTTGTATTAAGCTATACTAAGATGAAAATAAGCTAGGTTATCAGATTATAAGCTAGTATGGTGATTATTAAACTTATTACTCTAACAGTTAAACATATGGATTAGATTAAGACCTATTTTGACTTTTTAACTACTGAGACCTAAATATTATGACAGATATGAACTATATTGATCTAGATAAACATGCACAAACAAGAATTAAGCACAATAACATACACTTACTCAGTGAAACAGCTTGATCCAAACACCCCTAGACAGGACTGTTTTCTAGATTAGTGTTACTCAATACAGATTTAGAGCATGAGACTGAATTTTAACACTTGACACAGATGAACTAAGATCAAATGGACACAATTACACAGATAATAACAACTATAACCTATTAATCACTACTTACACTAATTTGACTGTCTAACTAAAATTGTTATCAACTAAGGTTTTCAATTAACAAAATACCAATTTTACTCTAGATTACCACTAACAAACATCAACTAAGTATGAATCAAGAGGTTTTATACTAAATTAAGAACAAATACAGAAGATGCTAAAAATAATGAAAATGCTTACAATCTTGGGAATGAGATGAACACACAGAACCAAGGACTAAGTAACACTCCTAAATGCTCTCCACAGAGCTCTAATACCAAAGCAATCCAGAATATACTTTGCTCCAAGCTTTGATCATCATTGCACACTATTTTTTTATTTTCACTCTATTTATTTTTATTTTTTTAGTATTTTTATTAATTAACTATAAACTGATCTTTAAGGTCTCTAATAGCTTACACAAGCTATGTGAGGAGCTTATGTGAGTTTACTTGTCCATAACAACAACAACTAACAATTTTTAAATACACATGGAAATTTAGTACAAATTTCTCATATCATAAAATTGATACTTGGAACTGAAATTGGAAATTGAAAAAGGTTTATTTATCACTGAGAATACAAAATACAGAACTTGAAAGCTTAAAACAACATTGGAAATTAAAAACTTAATTAGTCGACATACATAATTGAAATTAAAACTAGATATCTTCCACATTGCTTCTTTCCTCTTCTTTATAGGCTTTTTGGGCTTCCCACATGCGTCTGAACAAATCCCATCAATATTTGTGACCATTGGATGGGTCAAAGTCATCCCAATCGTTTAAAAGTATTTTGGCGCCAAATTCCACACAGGTTGCTTGTGGATATTTTAGTTCAATTAAGGATGTTTGGGGTTTAGTGGTGACTAGGGGGAGACAATTGAGACATTTCTGACTATCTTGGGAAGGTATGGAAGAAAAACTATCACTTTGGGTGCTACAGTGGAGGAAAAAGGTGGGAAATGCATTTAATGCATTTGGGGGTTGAAATGATGAGGTGTGGGGAGGTGTTAAGACAGCTGGAGTGGTGGTGAGGTGGAGCAAAACCTCCATGGTTTTGGGTTGCAGGCTGAGGAGAGGGGGTGGAACAGTGGTGGTGGTATTGGGGAAGATGGTCAACGAGGGGGTTTGACCCTCGTTTTATTAAAAGGGTGCGTTGGGTTTAATTTGGTGGGCTGGGAAAATTTTGGGCCCAAGTGGACTGGGTATGTAACTGGGTTTAGTTTTGGGTTTTGGATTGAAATAAAAACAAAGGGTCCGGTTTGGTTTTAGCTTAGAAAATCACAAGGACCAAATGTGTAATATAGGTAAAGTTGAGGGGCTGTTAGTGATTTTTTTCCAAACTTCAAATTAGGACTGAACCTGCAATTACCCATTAGTACAAGGACCACAAGTATAAATTTTATTATTTTAAACCTCAGGGACCAAATCTGCCAATTCCACAAACTCCAGGGACCAAATCTGTAATTTTCTGATTTTTGAAGGGTTGAATTTGTATCTTCTCAAAAGTTATCATAAGGACCAATTTTGTCAATTTAGAATAGTATAAGGTTTATTTTTATTATTTTCTTATTTTTAAAACCTTAGGGACTAATTTTGACACTTTTCAAACTTGAGGGACCAAAGTTGTCATTTTGCCATTTTTAAACTTTAAAGGACTTTTCTTGACAACTTATGAATCCCAAGGACCTTTTATGACATTTGTACAAGTTTTGATTTACCAGGGACTAGTTTTGCCAATTTTTAAAAGTTCAGGGACTGAAACTGTAAATTATGTGAAATGTTTTGTTTTTCATCAGTTTTTAATCCTTATGCATAAAAACACAATCCAGGGATAATTTTATATATTTCAAGGCATTCCTGTGTGTTTTCATATGTTTTTGCAGCTTAAATGTAACAGAAATGATGAGTATTTACACACTCATCAAAGAGCCTAATGGACCAATGGCGTATGGTGTTGTGTTAAGAAAAGGCACAGATCCAGCATTTGAATCAACTTGTATCATGTTGAAATTCTACAAATTCATAACATTAAGTCAATATATAGTTGATTAGATAGAAGCAATTTAACTATTTTTTATTTGTAGCTAAGTTAATACCTCTGATATTCCCCATGCCAAATACGGATCAGTAGCTTGTATCGAATCCCATATGCCGCAAAGTCAAAAAAAAAAATCACGAAAATAAAATAAGAAGAAAAAAATGTAATGTACATATAATAAAGCATAACTAATATAGATGCATCACTTATGTAATGTACATATAATAAAGATACTTTCAATTATTGCATCACACAAAAATGAATGGGATTAGAATTCAACCAAGTCAAGCATTTGCGACATTTGCAATTTTCACTGTGTACACACTTTGCATAATGTAATTTATAAGTAAACAATGTTCCGGCTCAAGCCCAATCCGTTTAAGACAGTACTGAAACTTGCCAGCTTTGACCCATTACACAACCACCAGAAACACAGATTATGCCACCTCTAAGTCCTACCATATTCTAAATTCAGTAAATGTACATCTGTTATTCTTATTGCACTATAGTTAGACCAAAATAGAAAAACATGTTAACTTACTCTGAGCCAAGAGTTGTCACTCAAATCTCATCATGACATTGAGGTTATTCTATATTCACCAATTATAGTTTATCATGTAGTTCCATAAATGTTTAACAAAGCACCCAAATACCATCAGAAGTTCAAATAGAGGGAAACAAAAGTTTAAAATGGTTAAATGTATGTTTCCTTCTTAGCAAAGGGTTGGAGTTGTTAATAATGCCGAGTATCTACTACAACAAAAAGGGTTTTAGAATCTCCTAATGCAGAGAGCATAGTAAACATACATAAAGAAAGAATCTTACTCGCAGCGGCTTCATTCGTCTATGTTAGCATCTTCAACTTTTAATCCACATCTTAGTCTGACCTGTTTAATATCTGTAAAAAAACTGCATAAACTTTCGTTCTGAAACATATGATTTAATACAACAAGTAAAATGAACCAACCTTGATAAAAAGAGCATGTTCTCCAGAAAAATTACATATAGAACTTTCATCAAACACTTGACATGGAATATGATAAAAGAAAAATGCGACATTGAAAAACAACAACGGTTCCCAAAAAAATTCAAATAAGGACTTTTATCAAACATTTGGTATGCAAATTCGTCAAACACTTTTATGGTCTTCTTGGTTGCACACGTTCTATCAAAAACTGGAATTATACTAACAAAAACTTTAACTGAGATCGAATTTGAGAAAAAATTAAAAAAAAAAAAAAAGCCCTAATTCATTATTCATTAAAACTAATATCAATAATCAGTATCCACAATTGCATACACAACTAATCCCTAATTCATTATTTATTAAAAGTTTAATGTAATCGGCTAATCTAATTCATTCAATCGGAACAAAAGTTGAAAACAACAATTACCTCAGAGGAATTAAGATTCTAGTTGCTTTCTGATAGAGTGGAGAGTGATTTTGAATTTGGTTTTTGATTTGTGGCTCAAAACAAAGAAGAAATCGGAAATTTATGAATCAGTCATATGAATTGTATATGTTTCTTGTCTTAAGGGATTGTACCTAAAATAAATGAACTTAATTTTTTTTCAAAACGAGGCAGCATGGCCCGTGCGATACACGGGCTTTGTTCACTTAAATTAGAATCATCGGTTATGCAAGGGTTTCACCCAACAATGTAATCTTTTTACATAGATTATAAGTTCCCTTAATAACAGTGAAAGTAAATATGATAAACCATTCAAGTTGCTTGCATATTTTTCCCACCAATTGACAATTGCCACTCAATCTATGTTAAGCTGGTGTTACTTGTTAGTTTGCATGACTTGATCTTTATAATTGTTCAACAATACATTATAGTTTTACAGAAACAGATGAACTTGCTTTCAACTTATCAACGAAATAACACACTAAATTGTTTATTGCTCTACAATGAAGCATCTGAGTATTTGATAAATCTTATACATAAATTTCCATTGATTCAATTGCAATGATGTGGTCCACATAAAAGTAGTGTTGTTGCAGCCTTTGAACTGATTTGGCCAACATAAAGGTATTATTGTTGTAGCCTTTGAACTGATGTGGTAAACATAAACATGTACATAGTAAAGGTTATAGACTTATAGTATTATGTAACCCAAACACCGCTAGTAATCAGCAAAAGTTGGCCAAACAACCATACAACCAACACTTTTTAGGAACTTCACATTATAAACGTGTACAATAATGTAAAACAAAAAATAACATTGTATTAACCAAATCCTTTTGCATAAGTTGTAAAAACATCTATGCCAAATATCCCTTTACATATCAGGAAAACAAAGTTATTGCTAAAAAAAAGTCAACGGTATGATTGGTGATGTAATGTGTACATGATAAATAACATAAGACAACATTGTATCAGCAAAATCCTTTTGCAAAATCAGTAAAAACATTCCCAAACAAACACCCCTAATAAATATCATAAAAACAGATTAAGTACTTGGTTTTATCATAAGAAAACATCTACCAACACGTTAACTATAGAAAAGTAGCATAAAATGTTTAAGCAATTTTAAATGAATACGGAGAAAAAATGTTGACTCGAGCAAGGGGTTTATGTGAGTAATAAACTTGATTTTATTGATTAATCACAATACATAAGAATTAACTATAGTTTCAAAGACATGTTCTTTAATAAACTTTTGAACTAATAACTCAACAAATACAAATTCTAAAATAAAACTCTAAAAACATATCATGTGATAGTTGGTCGACTTAGCTGGTGTTCTCAACTTATATAAAAACATAGTTAACTTTTCTTGATTGGCAAACTACTCTTTAAAAACCGCATATCAACATTTCTCCATGATACTTGCTTGACTTGGTTGGAACTCATGTGATGTCAAACTCTTAACCCACCATGTGTAACTTCATATGAATATAACATACCTACATATAAGTTCTGTAAGAAACAAATATATAAAGAAAACCCATTATACATTGGTCCATACAATCTAAAAGACCACCTAACTGCGATCTAAGTATCCAAGTAGTACCAAGTAGTAGGTGTAATAATCCAAGAATTAGTCTAATAGGGGTAAAAAAAAGTCAAACATTCACCAAAGACCAGATCAAGAAAATCCAAAAAGAAGTGTTGGTTTAAAAAAAATTACATAAACGTATGAAATTACCGACAAACATAATTAAGGAACATTTCATATAAGTATAGCATCTCATTCGCAAGTCACAACTGACTAACCAATATAACTAAAAATGTCAAACATTCGTAATAAAAAAAATGTAAAAGAGATGTGAGTTTAAGGTGTTGCTTTAAGCATATTGTACCGTACTTTTTTTTGTGCACAAACCTCCCTTGCACATTAAATTAACATTGAACTCAATCATGCATAATAAAGTTTATGGACTTAAGGCCATTAATGCTCACATTCAATGAGAGGGAACTCATTTTTTATATATATATAGATATAGATTTTTGCAATGCCAGGTGTAGTTTTTTCATAGTTTTGGGGGATTTTTTTTTTGGATTTTTGCCTTCTAAAATTAGAAATCTAGGATCTTAATTTTGATGAGTAATATATAAACAAAGTTAGTAAACATATCACTCAAGGGTCATAAATATAAATTATCAAACCAGACATTTGTATGTCATTATGTGTTACTTGTTCGTTCATTCAGTTAAACGCTTAACTATTTAGTTTAACATGCTTGGCCGAGTAAAATAGATGCACAAATTTGTTTGTTTTAGTTAACTCAATAAATAAACTAACTTATCATATCAAATGTTTCTTAGTTTTTTAAAACTGAACCGCCAAGCAAACCAGAATATTTTTGGTTTCCGGCTTTTTTCGAGTTTCTCCGGTTGAATCAGGCTAAACCGGCTTGGGGATTTTTCCAATTGAAGCAGCCGGTTTGGTCCGGTTTTCAAAGCACCGTGTCAACAACAAACTCCTCTTAATGAGCCTAATTATATTCTCGTACGGAGTGTTACCTTCTACACTCCTCTTTATACTAGTTAAACCATCTACACTCACGTTCGATGGGAAAACGTTTGTTTCATGAGTTTTCTCGTATGTGTTACCCTGTACCAAACAATGACTATCAGTTTTATTCTATTCACATCCTCATTTCTAGACCCACACACAAAACACTTTAGAAGTAGTTAACTGTTAAATTTGAGAAGGATTTAGTAAACAAAAAGATGAAAATAAAACCATAAATGAAAAAGAAAGGGAATTATAAGAAGAAAAAAAATACAAATATCCAACATTTAGAATAAGAAAAGTTACTAATCCAATAATTTCATCCTAGTTTTAAAATATGTTTTTTAAAAAAATCATCCTATTTCTAGAATTTACTTTTTATTTAACCAGTTTATTTCAATGGGCTTATCAACTATGCCTTTTATTTTGAAATTAGAATATGAGTAATGCCAAAGAAACATGAAAGAACACCTAGAAAAAGGTTGATCATTTTGCTTCATTATCACTTGTTCGTGTCAATAATATCGTTCTATGAACAACTGCACAATTCTTACTTATGACAGTGTTAAGTTTGCATGTTAACTTACTAATGCAATATTGTGACAGAAATCTAATGTTTCATTCGTGATGGGATGCAATTGCGGCCTCAGGACTGCGTAAGAGAAGGGTGGCTACAACAAATGATAACTTCAAATTTAAATGGTTTGAGGTACCTAGACTGGCCTATTTACTTATATATATATATATATATATTATATGTGTTGCTATTTAATGCGGGATGGTGATGAATCCTGCTAACGCCTGATATTTTGAGCAATTTTCAGGACCACAAAAGTGTGATTAAGGATATTTACATTGGCGAGGAGTATGTGGAACGTGCTAATGTCGGTGTTGTTATTGCTATGATTCCGAAAGGATTGGGTATAGTACTATGGTTGGTGAGCATGGAACACAAATATTTGGTGGACAAAAGCAAAAAATTGTTATCGCAAGAGCGATTCTTAAAGATCCTCATATTCTTCTTTTGGATGAAGCAACAAGTGCATTTGATGCAGAATATGAGAGAATTGTGCATGAGGTTAAAGATCCTCATATTCTTCTTTTGGATGAAGCAACAAGTGCATTTGATGCAGAATCCGATAGAATTGTGCATGAGGTTAAAGATCCTCATATTTTTCTTTTGGATGAAGCAACAAGTGCACTTGATGCAGAATCCGAGAGAATTGTGCATGAGGCTTTGGATAGGATAATATGTTGGGAAGTGCTCAAGGGCGGAGCTTAGTGAGGACCGGGAAGGGTCCCGGCCTCTCTAGGACTAAACCCGTTAGTGTAATTAATTTTTCGCGATTTCATATGTTAAAAAAAATTTTGTTTCACCTCGGCCCTCCCACCTAATGTATTTTCAGAAAAAAAATTGTTTCGGCCCTCCCATAAATTTGTTTCTAGCTCCGCCACTGGAAGTGCTCATATTATAGTAAATAATTATACGACTGGAAATATGCTAGCCTATTGGGTCACACACGTATACACCGAGGTATTACCAGTAATAATATATTTATAGTAAATATATTAATTATTCACGACTCAGTTAATATTTGTTAATTATTCTGTTAGACGCAATAATTAACTAAAGGCTCCTATGGCCAGCTCCTATCTCGTATGTTTAATGGACTTCACTCAAAAACAATATGTGAAGCCCATATTGTTTAAGGGTGGCCGACCTATAGAGAAAAGAAAGAGGGAGAGCCAAACTTGTTCACCAAGTTTTACAAAGGGTTATATAAGGATTTCATTAGAGTGTTCTTCGAAAACTTGGAAACACACAAAAAATGACTTCGAGCTCTCCTTCCCTAATGGAAATCGATAGGCAATTTACCACATTCTCTTTAGGCCCATGTGCCGGGGTAATAGATGTTAATCCGCCTAAAGGAACCAGAGACTTTCCTCCTGAGGAAATGCGCTTACGCAATTGGCTCTTTAATAACTTCAAACAGGTAGTACGTTGTTTTTAAATATAAGCATGTTCACCGTTGGATTACCGTTGTTACATGGTTGTTAGTCTTGGTGTAACATGTGCACATAACTTTGTAGTCTCTCTAAGTTAGAGTTTTGAGTTTTCATAATTGCATGTTTATATTTGGTGTTTTTGCATGTGCTTTTGATTGAAAATAATATGAGTATGCATGGTAACCGACTTTTGCCTATTATTAGGTTTCACTACTGTTTGGATTTGAAGAGGTTGACTATCCCGTGCTAGAAGCAGAGGCTCTTTATATACGAAAAGCTGGCGAGGAAATAAGAGATCAGGTTTAGTAATTCTTGTTGCATGGTTTTCCTTTTCTAATAGTTTTTCACTTTTGCATAGACTCTTATATGCAAGTGGCTATGTAAGACTTGAATAGCGAGATCTTTACGACAGGAATGCAATAATAAACAAGAAAATTTTTGAAATGACAATATTATATGGAACGTCATAGTTTAACTAAAAATTATCTGTGTTGATGGTGCAGCTATACTGTTTTGAGGATCGAGGAAATCGCCGAGCTGCGTTGAGGCCCGAGCTTACTCCTTCGTTAGCTAGGCTTGTCATACAGAAAGGGTACTACTAGTCTTGTTTGATTTTGAATCTTTTGCCAATATATCAATCTCTAATATGAGTGGAGAACTTGTTTAGGGTTTGAAGAATAGGGCCATGTGTCTAGTTATTTATTATTATGTGATTTTGTGTCATGCCAGAATTTGATATTCCTATTCTTTTCTGTTCAGAAAATCTGTACCCCTTCCAATAAAATGGTTTGCTATTGGACAATGTTGGCGATATGAGAATACGACCAGGGGACGTCGTCGTGAACACTACCAATGGAATATGGATATAATTGGTGTGCCTGTGTAACTGTATGTTCTTACTGATATAATTGTTGCAGCATTTTGTATTTCGATTTCAAACTATGTTGTTTCTTTTGATATATTGTCTAAAACATGTGCTCAGTACACATTTTTAATTTTCTATAATGGTTATCTTTTAACTTATGATATGGGACCTTGACTTGTTGCACGTGTTTCCGCTTTAGCGGGGTGTGACAGGTTTTGGTATCACTAGCAAATTAAAAAGGTTTGGGCCTTTTATGTTCACATGTGCACCCTGTCAAGGCTCAATGGTGTGAGCAAAGGTTCGAGTTGGGTTAGATAGGCTATATAAAAAGAAGAGTAAAATGCAAAAATGGTCCCTGTGGTTTCCTGAGATTGCAAAATTAGTCACTGTGGTTGGCTAATTGCAGGCGGCCTCCCTGTGGGGCACTGTTTCACATCATTTTGGTCCCTGGTTTTAACTGGCGTTAAATAATTCCGTTAGAAGTTACACATTTAGCCCCTGTGGCCCATGAACATTGCAGCGTGCATCCTTCTTTCGTCCCTTTTACGTTTTCATCCGTTTTTACGCGTTTTCGTCTTTTTTTTTACGTTTTCGTCCGTTTTTTTACGATTTCATCCGTTTTTTTAAGTTTTCGTCCGTTTTTTACGATTTCATCCGTATTTTTACGTTTTCGTCTGTTTTTTTTACGTTTTCATCTATTTTTTTACGTTTTCGTCTGTTTTTTTACGTTTTCATCTATTTTTTTTATGCTTTCGTCTGTTTTTTTTACGTTTTCATCTATTTTTTTATGCTTTCGTCTGTTTTTTTTACGTTTTCTTCTATTTTTTTACGTTTTTGTCTATTTTTTTTTTTTTTTCATCAATTTTTTTACGTTTTCGTCTGTTTTTTTACGTTTTCATCTATTTTTTTACGTTTTCGTCTGGTTTTTTACGTTTTCATCTATTTTTTTATGCTTTCGTCTGTTTTTTTACGTTTTCTTCTATTTTTTTACGTTTTCGTCTATTTTTTTATTTTTTCATCTATTTTTTTACGTTTTTGTCTGTTTTTTACGTTTTCATCTATTTTTTTACGTTTTCGTCTGGTTTTTTACGTTTTCATCTGTTTTTTTTACGTTTTCATCTATTTTTTTATGCTTTCGTCTGTTTTTTTACGTTTTCGGCTATTTGTTACGTTTTCGTCTATTTTTTTTATTTTTTCATCTATTTTTTTACGTTTTCGTCTGGTTTTTTACGTTTTCATCTATTTTTTTACGTTTTCATCTGTTTTTTTTACGTTTTCATCTATTTTTTTTATGCTTTCGTCTGTTTTTTTACGTTTTCGGCTATTTTTTTACGTTTTCGTCTATTTTTTTATTTTTTCATCTATTTTTTTTATGTTTTCGTCTATTTTTTACGTTTACATCTATTTTTTTTTACGTTTTTGTCTGTTTTTTTTTTTATTTTTTCATCTATTCTTTTACGTTTTTGTCTGTTTTTTTACGTTTTCATCTATTTTTTACGTTTTCGTCCGTTTTCGTCCCATAAAGAAACGGACGAAAACTTAAAAATAGACGAAATCATAAAAAAATAGATAAAACGTAAAAAAACAAACGAAAACGTAAAAAAATAGATGAAAACGTAAAAAAACAGACGAAAACGTAAAAATACGGATGAAATCGTAAAAAACGGACAAAAACTTAAAAAAACGGATGAAATCGTAAAAAAACGGACGAAAACGTAAAAAAATAGATGAAAACGTAAAAAACAGACGAAAACGTAAAAAAATAGATGAAAAAATAAAAAAAATAGACGAAAACGTAAAAAAATAGAAGAAAACGTAAAAAAACAGACGAAAGCATAAAAAAATAGACGAAAACGTAAAAAACCAGACGAAAACGTAAAAAAATAGATGAAAACGTAAAAAAACAGACGAAAACGTAAAAAAATAGATGAAAAAATAAAAAAATAGACGAAAACGTAAAAAAATAGAAGAAAACGTAAAAAAACAGACGAAAGCATAAAAAAATAGATGAAAACGTAAAAAACCAGACGAAAACGTAAAAAAATAGATGAAAACGTAAAAAAACAGACGAAAACGTAAAAAAATAGATGACAAAATAAAAAAATAGACGAAAACGTAAAAAAATAGAAGAAAACGTAAAAAAACAGACGAAAGCATAAAAAAATAGATGAAAACGTAAAAAACCAGACGAAAACGTAAAAAAATAGATGAAAACGTAAAAAAACAGACGAAAACGTAAAAAAATAGATGAAAAAATAAAAAAAATAGACAAAAACGTAAAAAAATAGAAGAAAACGTAAAAAAACAGACGAAAGCATAAAAAAATAGATGAAAACGTAAAAAAACAGACGAAAGCATAAAAAAAATAGATGAAAACGTAAAAAAACAGACGAAAACGTAAAAAAATAGATAAAAACGTAAAAAAACAGACGAAAACGTAAAAATACGGATGAAATCGTAAAAAAACGGACGAAAACTTAAAAAAACGGATGAAATCGTAAAAAAAATAGACGAAAACGCGTAAAAACGGATGAAAACGTAAAAGGGACGAAAGAAGGATGCACGCTGCAATGTTCATGGGCCACAGGGGCTAAATGTGTAACTTCTAACGGAATTATTTAACGCCAGTTAAAACCAGGGACCAAAATGATGTGAAACAGTGCCCCACAGGGAGGCCGCCTGCAATTAGCCAACCACAGTGACTAATTTTGCAATCTCAGGAAACCACAGGGACCATTTTTGCATTTTACTCTAAAAGGAATATAGCCTAAGATTATGTTGTTTTTTTTTTTTTTTTTTTTTAAATTTGGCATAAGATTATGACCGTTATGCCCCATCTGCATGGACGTGACTTTAAATAAATCTTGTAAGTTGGATGGGAAGTGTTGGCGATAACAAAGCCAGGTGACTTCAGTTGTGAGTTTAAACTAAAACGGGATCACTAAGGATAGGCAATGTTTATACTTTGTAGAATAGAAAATTTGCTAGTTGCTCTATATTACATGGAAAAAGCTTTTGTGTAATTTTATTTTAATAGCAAAGATACAATCGGATTGGGGATGATTGATACCTCATATAATAATAAGCCATCACATACACATATTAGAAGATGTGGCAAGGTGTTTTTCCAATACTTATAGGACTAATTGCATACTATTATATTCCTAGTTAAAGTTCTTGGGACGAAATTTTTATAGTGCATACTACATAGTATTTGGCATGACTTCAGCTGTCCGACAGCAACTCTAAATTTGCCAATGTAGTAAACTTGTTCCCTTTCTCTCATTACAGGTTTTACAGGAAGTGCTGAGTCTGTATTCTGTACCAGAAGCTTCATTTACCAAAGCTTGCATCATAGTAGATAAGGTTAGTGGTCTAATGTTCCAACATCTAAATGCAAACAGTTTTCACTATTGACTTTTGTTTTTCATTCAGTCCCAACAAATTTGTTACAATGTTGTGTATTATATACTTTCCTCATGTTTATGTTTTTGCTTAATTCTTCAACATAAGATGGCAAAAATACCCATGGAGCAGATGAAGAAAGAGCTGCAGGCGGTTGAGCTTTCAAACGAGGCAAATGAGGATCTACTACAAGTTCTTTCAATCAAGTCTTTGATAGAGTTGGAAGGTATTATTTAGTCCTGTTATTCTTGACATGTTTGCTGTAGGATTTATTATCATGCAAAATTTGTTCAGCATTTGTTAATAATACATTGCAATTTCTGAAAATATATTATCTTGGTCCTAGTAAAGAACTTGTATCTGCTTGGTGATCTTGGTTACATAATTGATTTATGTAAATCCCACTTTTGCTTTCTGTATCAGTATTAGTAGTACTTCTGAATGACACTCAAAATGTTAACATGATGTGCGTGTTTTCTACAGAAAAACTTGGAAGTGCCGCAGGGGGGAAGCACTCAGTGAATTGAAACAGTTATTCACACTTGCTGAAAAGTTTGGTTACACAGAATGGATTGAGTTTGATGCATCTGTTGTCCGGGGCCTAGCTTACTATACTGGAATTGTTTTTGAGGTCAGATTGCTGATTCTTATTCTTCTATCTCTAAAGTCAACAACTATGAGAAAATATTAAGTAATTAGGAACTGTTTCACCAATCGCCAATGTTGCTATCTGTCTAGGGATTTGATAGAGAAGGTAAGTTACGGGCCATTTGTGGTGGTGGACGTTATGATTGTTTGCTCTCTACTTACGGGGGTGATGACATTCCTGCATGTGGCTTTGGATTTGGTGATGCTGTCATTGTGGAAGTGAGCTAAATATGTTTATATCACATTTTCCTTTTCTCATTTTCGGACATTTATCATAGTATTTCTATTCTTTTTGTAGCTGCTCAAGGAGAAAAAACTTTTGCCAGAACTTCCTCTTGAAATTGACAACATTGTTTGTTCTTTGGAACCGGATCTTCAAGGTGCAGCTGCTAAGGTTGCTACTATTCTTAGAGGAAAGGGTCAATGTGTTGATTTAGTTTTGGAAAACAAACCACTTAGATGGTAAGAACGGTGGTGATTGTTGCATTATCTCATACATGGTTTGTAATTAAGTGTATATATGTATTTGTCAGGGTGTTTAAGCGAGCAGCACGAATAGATGCACGTAGATTAATACTTGTAGGGAGCACTGAGTGGCAAAGAGGTATGGTTAGTATCAAAATCCTGTCGACTGGCGAACAATCTGAAGTTAATGTTGATGAGCTAGAGTGACACGAAACAAATTATTAAGTACATATAAGAACTTCATCATCCAATTGAACACAAGTTAAGGATTTCTAGTGTATCAGTTCTTACTTTGTAGCCAAAAAGCATTGTTTGTTACTTTGAAGCTTTATTTGTTATGGGCTGGGCTTCTTTCCAAAAAGGCTTACATATGTTGGTCTGTGTTTGCATCAACTTATATTAGGACATCAGGTCCAGAGTCAAGATGATTATTACACCAATTAAATTGCTAACAAATCCTACTAGTTTAGTTATTTAAGCACTTACACTATGCACAAAATAATTAAATTACAACATGAGAAGCTACAAAACCTAGTCTTGCCATTTTATTTAAAAACAATGTCACACATGCATAGAAACAACATGAGAAGCTAGTTTACATCAATTATTTTTTTTTTTTAAATCCATATAATAACAAGATACTTTTCAAAATGTTTTAATATCCCACATTGAACAATATTATCGTATACGTACTTGCAAAATTCGTCTTAATACATACCTTAGTTCAGTTAAATTATTACATGACATTGTTAATGATTTTCATTGGTGATGTGAAAATTACTCTAAATGTTTATTATATCCTACTTATATTTTTTGTATATATCGTTAAAAACACTATGTACACAAATATGGATTATAATAACATAAATCGATGCAATCAAGAAATTGAAGGAGAAAACAATATATCTTTCTATGGGCAGTCACTTTGATATACTTTCGGCAAAAAAAAAAAAATCACGTTTTTTTTTCTCGTTTTTCATTTTTTTCGTTATTGAAATTTACATGAAAAATGACATGTGATATTAATGTTAAGTCACATATAATATATAATATCACATGTGATATTAGTGTTAAATCACATGTGATATAATATCACATATGATATTAGTGTTAAATCACATATGATATATAATATCACATGTAATATTAGTGTTAAATCACATATGATTTTTTCATGCAAATTTTAGTAACGAAAACAAAAACGAAAAAAAAACGTAAAAAAAAGGTGAAAAACACGAAAAAAATAATTTTGTCGAAAGTATATCGAAGTGTCTATCTATAGAAAGATAAGTCGGCTAATAAAATAAGTTTCGTTTGTCATGGGCCTTATGAAAGGACTTATAAAATAAGTCGGCAAAAAACTTTAGCCCGGGGCTTTTGAAGAATAAATTACATATTTACCCACAAAAATATTTACATATACAAAAACTAATTTAATTATGTCATTTTCAGTAATTTTGCAATAAAAAACCCA
This sequence comes from Artemisia argyi, assembly GCA_030686995.1. NCBI lineage: Eukaryota > Viridiplantae > Streptophyta > Magnoliopsida > Asterales > Asteraceae > Artemisia > Artemisia argyi. Next base: position 2,446,771 of record CM060690.1, read on the forward strand.
CCCCAGCTTCACCTCATTTGCCAAAAACAAGTTTATAAAAATACACAACCCACGTGTTTCGCCAAACATACCATATAAATTTGTTATTTAAACCCAAAAACTCAAATAAAAATTGTTGTAGTATTGCTTGCTGAAGATGGAGAAACTCAAGGAGATCGTGGGTGACATTCGGATTGTGGTTAATCGGATGAAGCAACTATCCTCCTCCTAAACTCATGTTTGTTTGTCTACCAACTGTTTGATAAAATGTTTCAATAGAATGATGTTGTTTCTTTCTTTCTTTGTTTGTGTCTACACGGCTAATCAATCAATCTATCAATCATATGTTGCTGCGCGAACATCATTTCCCCCCTCCTCCGCCTGTTTTTGTACCAGGTATAATAATGCCTTTTTTGTTTTCTAGGGTTCCTATAATTTATCAACAATGTAGGTAGATTTTGAGACTTGTCGACTTATATAATAAGTTTATATTATGATATGATAAACTTATAAAAGCCGACAATTTCAAAATAAGCCGTAAGCCGAAATTTAATGAAATTTCGGCCTATTTTTGATAAGCCCCAATTTTACGGCTTATTTTGCGACTTTTCGGCTTATATAAGTTTGTTATATCATAATGATAAACTTATAAAAGCCGACAAGTTTCAAAATAAGCCGTAAGCCGAAATTTAATGAAATTTCGGCCTATTTTTGATAAGCCCCAATTTTACGGCTTATTGAGACTTTTCGGCTTATATAAGTTTGTTATATCATAATAATAAACTTATTATATAAGCCGACAAGTCTCAAAATAAGCCGTAAGCCGAAATTTAATGAAATTTCGGCCTATTTTTGATAAGCCCCAATTTTACGGCTTATTTTGAGACTTTTCGGCTTATATAAGTTTGTTATATCATAATAATAAACTTATTATATAAGCCGACAAGTCTAAAAATAAGCCACAAAATTGGAGCTTATAAAAAATAAGCCCAAATGGGCTTAATTATGTCTAATAAGCCTTCCACACAAATAATACTTACTAATAGTATATGTTTGTTACTAAGAGATGATTGATTGATTCAAGTTCAGTAGCTAATTATATTAGGCTACTTATTGATTTTCAAAAAATGACAAACATTAATCACGGCTTTGCTCCCGTTAATGAATTTTACGTCTTTCTCTACAGCAACAAGTCAAAGTAATGATGTCAATAATATCAGCAGGTCAGATTTTCACTCAGATGTATTACTTATCATTTTGTTGTTAACAAATGATCTTAACGAATATGTTTGCGTTTGCAGAGCTGCTTTCACTGTGTCTGGAGAGTTAAAACCGGAACAAGTTGTAAGAGCTACATTGTCTTCATTGCCAGACCAAGTTGTTGCAGTTACAAATTTGCCATCTGAGGTTCTAATCTCTTTCATCCATATATGTTTAGTATTATTTACTTTCTTCCCTATTTCATAACCATTTGTGGTATAATTGGAAACGTTTGTGTTCTGTCTAGATCCTTTAACAAACAAAAAAGTTATTATGTCAACTATTGTCAGAGTAATTATGTTACTGTAATAATAATAATAATAATAATAATAATAATAATAATAATAATAATAATAATAATAATAATAATAATAATAATAATAATAATAATAATAATAATAATAATAATAATAATAATAATAATAATAATAATAATAATTCATCAATTTCCTAAAATTGTTATTCTGTTTAGTCTGTGAGTAGGAAGCGTGAAGAATTTAAACGCGCGTCGTGGCTCTATCTAAACTTCAACATAGATGTGAAAAGAAGTAATAGTGCATTAATCTTTTGAAAAAATCGATTTAGGAATTCATATGCATTAAAAAGTTCACTTTGGGGGGCCTTTTACCCGTTTGAGGTAAAACGCAAGCCAAAGAAACCTTTTGTAAGTTTGTGGGTAGAAATTGCCACTTCGGCATCATAATATTTCTCCCTGTGTATTTCATTGATAATAGTTCAAACGATAGATGATAGTCCTTGAAATAAATAAATAAATATATTGCTTCTCCAAACCTGGTTAGATCTTGATTGCTACAGTGCTGCTCGTTGCCGAGATAGCTAACTGACATGACACTATACTAATTCATATATATCGCTCTTTGGTTTTTGCAGATAAATTTGTACCATAGCATGATGGACAAAGAAGGCACTGATGGTGAACAAGATATCATGAAGGCATATGAAGCTGCCCATGAAGAAATTGATGGTTCCACTGATGGGGCCTCTTCAGCACTTATAACGAGGTAGTTGTTTTGTTTTATTTTTCCTTAATCTTTTACTGAAATATACAAAGTACTTTGTATAGCATGAGGCCATTGATAAAAACGGTTGATCCTTTATATGGGTCAAATTGATCAAAACTTAATTGTTCAACTCTCTGACTTTTAAAAATATGACGTACTAGATATGACATCAAAAGTTAAAATAATATTCTCGTTTTCAGAAATAAACCGATTTAGGAGGTTGTAAGCATTTGAGTACAGTTTGACCCATCTGATCCGTTTCATTTTTTAGTTACGTGCTTAGATTTGCCCAATTTACCCCTTAATGATATCTTGATAAATATAACACAAATTGACCCGTTTTTAGGCTAATGGATTAACGGGTCAATATTGGCACCTCTATGCATACCTGACATTATGAGAAAAAACTTATGACTAAAGAGCAAAAGTACAAGTGTAGAACATAAACGTAATTGATATTAGTAGGCTAATAATGACCCAGTTTGATTTGAAGGGATAAGACAGGTTACAGTTCAGTTCCAAGCATCACTTGTGAAAATTAATTTGCATATGATAAAGCTGTGATGTGATTTTAAAATAGTTCTTTATCTGCATTTATGATAGATGTAATTTTAGATTGAAAAAACTGATTTTTAGATTTAAATTGCTTCTTTTTTCTTTAATGGTGGAGTAACTTTTTGTTCAGTTGAATAGCTTCTTTTTTTGGATATCTTAATATTGCTTATTCATTTTCCGTTTATGTTGAGTTGTTATTCAAGTTTATGTGTTGGTTTTTGTTATAACTGCAGAGAGGAATTTGCTTCTGCAACTGCTTCAGGGGTCCACCTGGAGAAAACTCCAACGGGCCCCCCAAGTGCGAATTCTGTAGGAAGCTCCATGGTACTCACACTTGAGAACAAGCGAAATGATCAACCCACTGTCTCTTCCTCTATATTGAGCTCCGTTTCAAATTCGGATATGAGTCTTGTTGGAGACTATCAGAAGAAGTATAACTATGCGCATTTCTCGCCTGCACTCTTGACAGAGGACCACAATAGTTACGGTCCAGATAATAAAATGAAAGAACAGGTGCTGGTTCAGAACAGGGGTTTAAAACATTAAAATTTGTCGCATTATGTGAACTTGAACTTATATTTATTGGAACATTATTGAATTAGCAAATGTTATGTTTGATATAGGAAAATCTGAAAAGGAGTTCGAGTTCTGTTCCCTCCGGTATGGTACCGACACAAAAAAACAAGCCAAATGATCAAACCACTGTCCCTTGCTCTAAATTGAGCTCCGTTTCAAATTCGGATATGAGTCTTGTTGGTGACTATCACAATAAGTACAAGTATGGGCCTGAGGACCATAATGCTTCTAAAGTTGAAGAAAGGCCAGCTGGCATTAGTTTTGAAGATGATTGGCGCAGGAGGATGGAGCAACGGTTATTGGCGCAAGAGGCTTCTATTAGAGATCTTAGTAATTGTGTTGGTTCACGGTTATTGGCGCAAGAGGCTTCTATTAGAGATCTTAGTAATTGTGTTGCTTCACTGGAGGAGACCGTGAAGAAGCATATGACTGAATTATCAGCTGCAATTAATGTGTTGATTGTGAAGAACAAACCATCCTCCGATGTATTCCAAGGTAACTGTTGGATAAAATGCTTCATTGAAAGAAATGTGTTGGTTATTGATACAATGATTTGGTTGTTCATCACATGTAGATGGTGAATCCTCCTCCCGTGTGGTTGATGAAGAAGAAGAAGACGAAGAAGATTCCCCTCCTCCTCCTGTAACCCAAGGTATATTCATCAACAATAGTTAAAAGATATAAAAAGATTACTAGCCTAAAGTATCTCAACTAATTAACTACTTCTGATTGTATGCAGCTGCTGAATCAATGAACCATTTTTCTACCCCTGAGAGTGAGACAGCACCACCTGATAGTGATACTAACACAACGGCGGATGCTCAAACATCTTCTGGGATTCAATATACCCCTGGTGTGCTTCACGACGATGAAGATGAAGATCATTTTCCTTCTGTATTTGAATAAGGTAAAATACTTTCGTTTTCTACCAACTTTGGAACATTATACCACTCAAAATTACCAGCAACAAACTTTGGCAAATCCATGTTAAAGTAATTCATGGCTTCTTCCGCGTTGACTGGACCACCTACAAACAAGGCCAAGGAACAACTTCTGCGCGGTTGAGTTAACCGATTGGGAGTTGAATCCTCTTGGAATTTGTTTTTTCTGGTGTTGAGAGTTGTGATTACTGCGCGTATCTTCCCAATTCCAACCTTGAAAACTCATCAAACTCGACTAACAGTAATTTTCTTACTCACCACATCATATAGACGATAGGCTTTTGAGTTAGGACAATAACCAATAAAAACATACTTTTGTGACTTTGAGCCAAATACTCTTAGGTGACTTATCCAAGGTTTGTTTCCGTTCCGTGCTTCATAGGGAGTTTGTCCCCATACTGCAGCAACCCAAAATGAGTGGCATTTCTTTTTGCTTAAGCATGGATCAAGCCATTTCCATGACGGTTCAGTTCTCTTTGATTTGCCCACCGTTAATGATAATGATTGCCTAGTTTGCTTTCTGACCATACAAACGTGCTCTAGCGGCTTGATTGTAGGAACACCACTGACCATCTCCTTATTCTTTAGCCCTTTGATGTTGAGATGTTGGTATCGCTGATGCCACAACTTGTTGTCTGCTAGACCTTTGCTCACGCAATAATTTGATGACATATGAGCACACACCATATTTTTTCCAGTAGGTTTGTGAGTCACCACACATTTACCTTCGTCAAATACTATCCTGTGACAAGATTCCATTAACTGACCCACGCTCAATAAGCTGTGTGCCAAACATGGAGCAAATTGAACATCTCTAATACACCTATTTTGGTTACCTGTAGAGACCTCAATTGTACCCTTTCCTTCGATCTGTAAGTGTACATTATCACCCAGCCGCACTTGTGTTTATATGTTTTAGTCGAGATCTTTATACTTAGATCAATGATCAATCACCTGTCATGTGATTTGTCTAGGTACCATATTTCATTCTTGTCTTCTTTTGTGGTTGTCATCGCCATAAACAAGAAATTATCTTGTTCAACATAATTTTCCCCGTATTCTGGTTTGTACCAACAGTAGTCATTGGAATGCCCAGGCTTATTACAGTATGAGCATTTAAGCGTAGTGTTTCGACCGCAGCCTCTTTCCTCTTGCTAGAAAACCTTGCACCGGTTCGTTGTGTTTCATGTAGGAAGTTCCAGAATCACGTCTTATCGATTGCAACTTAATGGTGATTACTTTGGAGGAGGCCTGATATTTCGTTTTGTAGCTGCTGCTATCCTTGGAAAGATTGACTCATCTACTGCTTTGGCATCTTTCTTGCGAGCTTCATCGTCTCCGTTTTCTTCATAGCCTGAACAACATTGTCATTTTGATGCTCCAAAATTCATATGAGTCACCTTTAAATATCGGAATTGATGGTTGACACCAATTTTGTTGGAGATTGTGACACAGCAAGTTAATATTGAAATTGATGCTAATGCTTGATGTTATTGATAACTGAGGAAGCCTTTAAATACATGACCAACGGGAAGATATAAAAAGATTACTAGCCTATCTCAACTAATTGACTAGTTATGACTTATGACGGCAAATAATTAGCCAACATGACTTATTCAATAAAACATAACGGCTAGCTGAAAACGTGAGAATTTAAAACAACTTCCAACATAAAATGCCTTACTGACTGTTTGGTTGTACAACGCGACTGGTTCATTCTATGCAGCTGCTGGTGTGCTTGACGACGATGAAGATGAAGATCATTTTTCTCCTGTATTTGAACAAGGTAAAATGCTTTTGTTATGATTTATCTAGTACGTTTATATTGACCAAGTCTAAGTTCTAAGTATTTTAAACTTGTGCTTTGCAATTAATTGAATTTACATCTTTCTCTACAGCAACGAGTGAAGAAAGGCCAACCGGCGTTAGTGAAAGCGATGTTGAAGAAGAAGAAGAAGAAGAAGAAGAAGAAGAAGAAGAAGAAGAAAAAGAAGATTCTCCTGTAATCCAAGGTATATTCTGCCATATCTTCAAAGATCAGATTATTATAAAAGATACATATACCAAAAATTTTATACACAAAAAGTGAATTCTTTCCGGAACTTCAAAAGAATCAAATATGACACTTTTACTGCTTCCTCGGGTTCTTATTTCCTTTGTTCATTTAATGTCTTTTACCTCTTCCGTATAGAATTCTGATGTTTATCCTATTTCTTTTTACTAAAACTTGTTACAAAATGCATTTCTTATATAACATTGGTAAATAGTGCATAAACTTAAGTTGCAAACAGAATATATATGTGTATAAACCATCTATAAACACAGTTTTAAATATAAAATTTTCTTTGGGTTTATGCATGCTTATATTCTCATTCAGTTTATACATTTGTTAGTCTTAGCTCATTTGCAATTTCTGTCATGTAGAAAAAAGGCAAATGAAAGAACGTTCTGTTGAAGTTACGTGTAGGGGGGAAAAATTTGAGAATACTATGAGGAACTTGCAGGAGAGGTGGAGTTTGCTCAAAGGCAGCCCATTCTACAAACTTTTAGGGCTAGATGTTGGTGTCCAAGATAATAAATTGATAGAACTTCTAGTATCGGTATTTAACACCGAGGATAAAAGTTTGCAAGTTGATGGGTGTGAATGTGAAGTTACACCACAAGACTTTATAGAAATTATGGGAGTTGAAGATGGTGATGAGAAGGTTATAATACCTCGGGGTGGGGCTACACAGGAACCTCCAACCAAGCTAGCGCGACTATTTTTAACAGATAACGTAAGAAAAGTATCTGCAAAAAAAGTCATGAACGAACTCACTACGAGCAAAGATAAGAATATCGTGATGCAGGCTTACGCTTTATTTGCGTTAGGGACTATTATATGTGCACCATGCCAAGGTTCGTTGGCTCCGTCTTATCTAAAGTGCGTGCATGACCTTAGTTCCCTTAAGAAGAAGCAGTGGGCGACACACGCTATAAAATTGCTAGTGCAGGGCATTAATACGTACAAGAACGAGCAGGGATCATCGCGTAAAACTATAGGTGGATGTACCATATTCTTGCAGGTTAGTTTTAATTTCTGCGTTTATATTAGAACTAGCGTAGAAAGCCATTGTTTAGCACAATGACTATAAATGAACTAGTATTTATTATGGTTAAAATAATGAATGAAAAAATGCATAAAAAAGAATCATATGTTAAATAGAGAGCTAGTTATTTTTTTACCATAACCTTTCCGTAAATAGAGGTAGTGTATAATAGAAATTATTTGTTTTATTTAAATGTAGCTCTATGTCATGAAGAAGATGAGCATCACCGTACCGAAAGGAAAGCTACCGGTAAGCATCATGAGCATGATTCGGGAGCGCCTCAAGGTTAGTGAAAGTGAGATGTACTTTAGACATTTTTTTCATATACGTAACTGTAGATACTAGGTATGTATTCACATCAATATAAACATCTACGTTCTAAACTAATAGGCAAACATTGTCCAAAAATGGTAAACCAGTTGACAAGAGTTATGTTATTTTCAGGAGTGCACCGATTCTTCTGGAAGTTTGAACAAGATTTTAGTTGAAGCACAAGCTCCAACTAAGGTATTGGAGGTCATATCTGAAAATATTTTAGCTGTTCAAAGAGGCTGTAGTCCATCACCTTCTCTGTTGAACCTTGAGACCGCAATCTATCGCATTGCTACGCTTATGGATGAAACTTCGATGACCAAGTCTCAGAGGAGTCAGTTTGCACGCCGTAAAATGATGACTGCGCTTGTATCTATGGCTATGGAGCACCTTCATGAATTCTCGGCTGTAAGTATCACACGCATGGCATGGGCCCTGCCAAAGATTGGAGAGTCTCGATATGGGTCTGAGATTGTTAAAGTGGCAGAGGTTGATGCTCAGTTCAGGAGTAGTAGTATGGGTGCTGGTTAGAGATGTCTGCTGTAAATGTCTTGGTATCCTCATTTGAAATCAATCCACAACCAAGTAATATTAAGAAACGTCCAAATGCAGAAGTCATCAGATCTCAATTCACAACCAAGTAAAAACGTCCAAATGCAGAAGTCATCAGATCTCAATTCTTTGAACGGAGCAGTGAACTCCCCGAATGCAATAGTTAGCCCTCCAACTACGACACTTGATCCTGCATAGATGGTGTTTACCATTTTTGTTAATCACATGGTCAATTTATCTCAAGATTATGATTTTGTGTAGTTGCTTAATAACATGAAGTGTTGGACACATTTGTGTAGTTGCTTTTATATGCTCTTTGGATTGCTGAAATATGTACTTGTTAGTAGCTTTTATATGTTGTTTTTAACAGCTTTCTATGCTGATTTTTAATAGCTTTTATGTGTTGTTTGGACTGCTAAAATATATGCTTGTATGTTGTTTTTTAACAGCCAAGTATGCAGTTTTTTAACAGGCATGTATGCAGTTTTTTAACAGCTTTGTATGCTGTTTTTTTAACAGCTTTGTATGTTGTCTTTCAACAGTCAAGTATGCAGTTTTTTTAACAGTTTTTACAGCTTAGAATGCTGTTTTTAACAGCTTTTAACATCTTTTATATGCTGTTTGGATTGCTGAAATATTTGCTTGTTAACAGCTTTTATACGCTGTTTTTTAACAGCTTTGTGTGCTGTTTTTAACAGCTTTGTGTGCTGTTTTTAACAGTTTTTACAGCTTTACTAATGGGTCAAAGTTATAAAATTGTTAACAGTTTCAAAGTCCCCTAAGCATAAGCAAAAAAGCAATTAAGCATAGTCTTAACAACTACCTAAACTGGTTGCTTCTAGCGGAAATGGGATGAAAAAGTACAAAATTAGGGTAAAAAGGACAAACCCAACCGGCTGGAATTGTGTATCCGGGTCGACCCGGCTTTTGGGGAAATAAACGGGTTTCAAAAGAACTGGGGATTTTCGAGTTTTTGTCAATTAAGTCCAGCTCGAACTCGATTTCGAGGTTATATGGACTCTACTTTTATTTGAGTATATATATATATATATATATATATATATATATATATATATATATATATATATATATATATATATATATATATATATATATATTTTTTTTTTTTTTTTTTTTTTTTAATAAAAGTTATGCATATTTAAAGGGATTATATGTAAAAAGTATTGAGGCTGAGCAATCCTGACCGACAATTGATCAAAACCGACAATCCCGATACCGATCCGATATTCTTCGGTTCGGTAGTCGGTTCTGGGTTTTAATATTTTTCGGTATCGGGTCGGGACGGTTATGGACAAAACCCGAGAAAAGCAACCAAAAGCGACCGGAACCGACAAAACCGAAACCGACCGATACCGATCCGGCTGTTAGACCCGTTTCCCGGGTACTTGGACCCCACCCTAGATGTAATGGACTAAGAGCCTTACGTGATTGGTTAGTCAACAAATGTCGTGATGTGGTCAAACCCGATAGTCATAGTATTTCATAATGTGGTTTTAGAAGTATTATATGTCATAAGTAAGAGGGATAAGAACTTGAGGGACCTAAGTTGACAGAATCCCAAACTGGTACTAGAACCAACTTGTTCTAGTACTAGAACCAACTTGTTCTAGCCTGCAGGGACTATTCTTGCCAAAACCTCAAACTAGCACTAGAACCAACTTGTTCTAGTACTAAGGATGAATGGTTACAGGACCTAAGGGACTAAAGTTGCCATTTAGGCAAACTTCCAACTATCAAATGTCTCTGGACTTCTATAAGGTTTATTTTGGATAAGAAGTATGTGTGTGTGTATGTGGTGTCGGCAAGAGAGAAAGAGAGGGAAAAGTAAGATGATGGCTTAAGAAGATGATGAAGATTTATTGTCCATAGTCCTTCCTAGTTATGATCCCCACAAGTAAGTAACTCTAATCTTGAGTTTATAATGATTGTTGTGGTAAAAGGTTAATGGGTTAAGTGGGTTTTCATCATTGATCTTGATATGATCATATGATGATATAGAGATAATGTTGGGTAAGTTTAGATGGGTTTAATAACCCTTGATCATGATATGTTGTGTTATTAGGTCTTGTTGATAATGATGAAGGATGATGATGACTAGTAATGATGATAATGATGGTGGTATTATTATTGTTAACTTAGCTTTGGAAGCTAAGGTAAGTAAACCGGTTATGATTTGATGTTATAATGATTTTTTACATTATGTGTTATATGATTGTTATGATGAGATGATTAATAGTGTTTGAATGATTATGTGAGGAAGTAGTAGAGGTAAGGCTAGTTTGGCATAACTAGCAAAAGAAGATTAAGAGTTTAGTTGGACTAGTGTAAGTGTGTAGGAAAGGTTGAGACGTAATGATAAGGCTTGAAGTGGCCAAGGTATGTGTTATGTTTATATTGTGATGGGATGAGTAGATTATGATGCTTAATGTGTGATTGAGTTATAATGTTGTATTATGATCGTTTTACTTTCTAAGCCTTGTGCTTACGGTTTAGTTGTCTAACCGTTTTGTAGGTTGGCATGTTGTTATGGATGGCTTGATAAGGATTAAGTTGGATATGCGATGTAGAAGGACTTGGGTAAGATAGTAGAGCTAGGTAGGATAGCGAGCTCAAATGTCATGTTGTACCCCCGAGAGTCTTTCTACGTGTTGTAAAATGTATGTCAAAGATGTGGTAATGATTTAGTAGTCAATTGATGTGTCAAAGTATGTTTTATGGGTTATTAGTGGAAGTTAAAGGAGTGTTTGGCATAAGCGTGTTTCTACCCATTTTAGGTTGTAAACGGGTCAAGTAAATATGTAAACGTTTTGTTATGTTAGTATAACGATTTTGGTTAAGTTTAAGGTGTTGTGGAAGTCATATGTGTCTTATGTCATGAATTGGGTTAAAACGGGTTTTGGCACAAAACCCGTCGTTTTGTAAAGCATTATTTCGAGGGTCAAACAGTAAATGTTTTTGTATGAAAATGAGCTTATAAATGAAATAAGCAAATCTGGAAGGCTTTATGTTTTGTCGAAGTGGTATAAGTCATTTTCTGGAAAAATGGGTCAAAAAGATGCATAAAAGGGTTATGCAATTAAAGGGGGTGTTTGGGACAGCAAGTAGTGCAGAAAATGGGCCATGTTAGAAAAATCATATTTTTTTAACCGTAAGTCGTCACGGGTCGTGCCACCCGGCGTTTCGAAGGTAATTGAGTCTAGTTTCGTTTAAAAATAGTCTCAATGTCTGAATATTTATAGATTTTACTCAATGGTCAAAAGAGTAACAGCAAGTCAGATTTGATATGTCGTTTCCACGCATAAAGTTTTAATTTTTGATCAAATCGGGCACGAGGCGTAACACCGGCACCCTTCGATTCGGTAGTCGATTTATGATTGCCCCTATAGTCGGGATCGGGCTGTGTCGGGACGGTCGGGATCGGCCCGATGCTCAGCCCTAGGATTTATGAACGTATCAAGTGTTTCGAGCTGAATTTTGAGCCAAATTTAATTAATATTTATTTTATATTTCAATTTTATTTGGTTTAAAATGGGTAACTATCAAAATAGAGCAGTTGTCCTACTGTTTATCACTTTTTAGAGCTAAAATTTTCAAAAGTCCAAAATAGATCGGGTGACTGTGCAACTTGTACAACTCAACCATTTGTCGACAAGTGTCCATTTGTGATATGTGAATTAATCTTTTATCAATTTTGTTAAGAACACGTGTCAAACATAGACATGAATTGCCCAAAAAATAGTCGTCCACGGTCTATTTTAGACTTTTGAAAATTTTAGATCTGAAAAGTGATAAATCGTAACGTGAGTCTATTTTGCTAATTTTCCTTGTTTAAAAAACACGCCATTACTAATAAATCAAGCTTTTCGAGTCGAGCTCAAGCGAAATTCAAATTTTCTCGAGTAGAGCTCGAGCTTCCTCATAAAGGCTCGTCGAGCTATCAAGCCGAGCTCGAGCGGAGCATAATACTGTCGACTCAAGCTTTGTCAAAATTTGACTCGTTTACATCCCCAGACGTAGTCCATAACATGTGAAATGATACTTATTATAATTGTATGAGAATATTTGGGCAACTATAGACAGGTGTTTCAAAAACCAGGTTGATCGGGTCGGTTCAACCGGGAATCGGTTAACTCACTCGGAAGCCAGTTTTGAGGGTAAAAACTGATTGACCCGTCGGATTAAGGTTATATATAGATCAACCTTGTAATAAGAATTTTCCAATTCAGTATGTGCTTTTGCGACATATGAAATATTATGCATTCAGATATTGGCCTGTGTTCACAAACAGATTCAATCAATTAACATGAGTTCTGTTTTATTACTAGCACGACAATCGTTTGTACAAGACTTTCTTCTTGCAAAAGAGAGAACCCTGCGTGCAAGTTAACATATATCTTTAACAGCCAAGATACCTAACCGTTTCGGAAAAGAAAATAAAACCACCAAGATACCAGGTCGAATAAAATTTTGACTAACTTTTGAATCCAAATACAAGGGTCTAATAAATAGGATTCATTTTGTAGAATAGTAACACCAACATAAGTCTGCAAGATGAATCTATGCTTGCTGCATTTCCTTCGATATGGTTTCAAAACATGAATATAACCAGCTAACATTAAAAAGGGTCAACATAACCCAACCTGATACCCTCTGGCCGAGCCTGAAACCGGACTTGCATACATTTACACATCAACGTAAAAATTAACATAGTTTGACTTGTTAACCTAGCAGTCTAACCAGCCAGTTTCGAATTTCGACATCCATATTTACAAACACATTTTCCCATTAAGAACTGTCGAAGAAAAATAAAACGTTCTACTGTCATATATAAGAATTGAGCTAATTAATAACACGAGTTCTTTACAACATCTATTTCGTTTTTTCCTTTAAATGAATCTTGTCGCAGCTCTCCGATATCATAAAGATCAAAGAATCTGCTCTGTACAAAGACTGAACCCTATATATGTACAAGAATTTAACTATATTATCTTCCTAAGTGGTATATCAGACATCTTCGTGATTTAAATGGTACGAAGATCATCTCCTCCAACCAACCCTGTTACCGCTAGCTCGGCCCGTGCTTGTGGTTGAAAGCCCACTCTCGTACATACGTTGAATTTCTTCCCTTTTTTCTATTAGTGACTTGTCTGGTATCTTTTGAGTTAGTTCCACTACATCCCCCATTTTCAGGTTGCAACTAGGATCACTCACTGCCTCGTGGTTCAGCTTCGGTATCAACTCTTGCTTCACTGAAAATCCATACGGACTCCACCTATAGCTTCCCTCGCCAGCTCTATCAAGAACGTCCTTCACGGTTGCGTTTGCAGGAAATTCTTGCACTGACATCTGCCAACATTACCCAACAATATTTCAAAGTCAGTTTCCATACAATAGATGAAGAAAAATCTAATCACCAGATAAGAACCTAAAGGGTTGGAAAACAAGACAAATTGTTGAACTTCCAAAATACCAACCTCGTCATTCTTGATCACAATTACAAACACAGGTCCATCTGATCCACAGGGTTTATACGAATGTGGGCAATCTTCTGAATGGAAAGGGAATTTGCAGGGAGGTTTCATGACATCGGCGTAGCTAATGCCCGATTGATCTTTCATCATTGCCTCACACTGCCATGTGACAACCCAACGTGCCCATTCAACCATCTGTAGCACAAATGAAGAATGCATGCAATCACCTTCCTTGTATCTCCAGTGAGCTGCAAATCCGAACTCTGCTTGTGAATGCATCTCTTTTGTTCTGATCTGAACTTCAAGTGGAACCAATCCCTCACCCCTTACTACTGTGTGCAGAGAACGATACCCATTACACTTAGGCTGATTTATGTAGTCTTTGAACTTTCCAGGTACTTCAGGCCATAACCCATGAACAACCTTCAATGCTTTATAGCAATCTTCTTTATTTTCCACAATCAGCCTTAACCCATGAACATCATGGATTTCACCCATACTCAACTTTTTCCTACACCAATATATACCATGTCAAGAACATAAATGATATCGATTTTAATAGCTGGATACAGTATACAACTAGATGATCTAATTCTGATATTTCCGAATAGATAATTTCTAAGATTCTAATATGCTAATCAATATAAGGAACTCTTATCCCAAAGCATAGCAGATAGAGGATTAAAACCAGGGGACGGAGCTAAATAGGCTCTAAAGGTTAGCATCGATTCAGCATAATTTTATTTATGAACCCGCAATATTGCTTGCAACATATGAAAGATCAGCAAAGTTAAAGAATACAGTTTAGGGGAAAGAAACATACTTCAGCATTTTGCAATGAACGCTATACAAGCTTTTGTGCCGCCCATATAGAACATGATAGAAAACGGATTCATCCTTAAGAGCTTCTTCCAATTTTTCAGCAGCGGAAGTGACCATTGCTTCATTAAATGAATTGAGAAGCTGGGAGGACAGATCAGTGTACCGCTCTGGGTTAATATATTTAAAGCAGAGGTTTTCCAACTGCTCCTTCCAACTAACGATTCCCAAACGGTTTGCCAGAGGAGCAAATATTTCCATAGTTTCCTTTGCAAACCTATACTGCTTTGACAAAGGTAATGCATCCAGTGTCATCATATTGTGCAGCCTATCAGCCAATTTAATGAGTACAGCCCTGGCATCAACCATTCCTAGAAACATAGTGTGCATACGATCTGCCTCAATGATTTTCGTTGCTGTATTGCTTTCACGAGCAAGCTTACTCAATTCGCTCAACCTGGAGACCTACAAATATCCAACAAGGTTATTAATTTAGCTACCAACATCTTTAGAAACTATAGACGTCCAATATCATTCATACCAAGCAACTTCATAGACCAGACACAATTACAAACTACCTAATCTTTGCAGAAAAAGTGATCATCAGATTTAACGATAATGTCCTAAACCTAAAGCCAAAAGAGGGCTAGACATGGTTCGCACTAAAAAACAACAGCTGATCAAGTATAACAGTGGTCAAGCAGATCCATTGTATCACTTTCTTTTATATTATTTTTTCGTGAAAGGCCATTGTGTCACTTTCTTAAGATCTTGAAGGGACCAACCGAAACAGAACATATCCCAGAACCTCCTAAAAACCGAATTCAAAAGAATACACCAATACGTATTACCATAAGAGAACATGTTCAACAAACTAACTTAAAAATTGCATCAAAATGCAGATACTTTCATTAGAATAAATTACTTTAGAGAAAATTAAAGTAGAAGAAATTGTGCATATGTAACATACTGTTACAAGGGAAGTCCTAACACGCAAACAGGTCCCACCAGACAGCCTAGCAAAGATTGTGTGTGCAAAGAGATCTTCTAACGAGTTACTCTCATGTGCAAGACCTCAATCCTTAACATTATTTACCGGTAAAATCATATCTATATACGTATGCCGTTTAATCAAATTACATTTTACTTCATCTTAAATCTAATTCCTACAATGATCCAGCGAAGATGCCCAAACTAGTAATATACGAGTACTAACAATAACCAAATAAATGCATTAAAGTGTTAGAAAAACATTTAAATCCATGTAACAACCAAAAATCCATACCCCTTTAACAAGATCAGCAAGCCCGGCACCAAATGTCTCAAGAATATACTCATAACTCATAAACGAATCATCAATTGTATCATGTAAAAGCCCCGCAGCAACCACAACAGCATTCGCACCAATCGCCGCCAACAAAACCGCAGTCTCCACACAATGCACCAAATACGGATCCCCACTCGCCCTCATCTACAACATTCACATAAACAAAATTAACCAACCAACAAACATTATTAGCTGATGACTAACTACAGCGCTGTTTGATTTTGACTTAACTGTCTTTATTGAGAAAATTGCTTAATACGATAAGTCGGTAATGACTTGTTTGTTATGAACATACGGGGGTGTTTGTTTAAGCTTATATAGCGGGCTTATAGCTTATTTGGTTTCCGGCTTATGTTTCATGAGCTCACTTTTTTTTGGCTTATTTTGAAACTTTTCAGCTTATATAAGCTTATTACAACATGATAGGCTTATTATATAATCCGAAAAGTTTCAAAATAAGCCACAAAAAATAGCTTGTGAAACATAAGCTGGAAACCAAATAAGCTATAAGCCTGCTAAATAAGCTGAAAAGTTTCAAAATAAGCCAAAAAAATGAGCTCGTGAAACCGGAAACCAAATAAGCTATAGCTCGCTATACAAGGTTATACAAGCTCAAAAGTTTCAATAAGCCCAAAAAAAGGAGCTTATGAAACACAAGCAAAAAACCAAATAAGCTACAAGGTTGCTATATAAGCTTAAGCAAACACCCCGATGATCGAGAAGCATTACTTACCGGGTGTTTGTTTCAGCTTATATAGCCGGCTTATTGCTTATTTGGTTTTGGGCTTATGTTACATAAACTCTTTTTTCCTTTTTTCTTTTTTGCTTATATTGAAACTTTTCGGCTTATATAATAAGATTATCATGTCATAATAAGCTGAAAATTTTCAAAATAAGCCGCAAAAAATAGCTAATCAAACATATATAGGCCGAAAACCAAACAAGCTATAAGTCGGCTATATAAGCCTAACAAATTATGAGTATCTGCAGGGATGGAGCCAGGACTAAATATAACAAAAAAATTTGAACAATAATACTAAAAACACATTTCGATGGACCGGGAGCATTTAAGAAGATTTTATAAAAAATCGGTGTTTTTTTTTAAAAAAATTAACTCTATATCGAAAAATTCCATGGGGTGCACGGGCACCCGCGGGAACCCCTGGTCTGATCATACATCATATATCTACAAATAGGTAGAAATAAAAATATACCTGTCCTTTATGAGCTTTAGCCGCTTCGAAAAACGCCTTAACAACTAAATCGTCATTAAACACATTATATTTCAACTGAGCTTCCAACAACATCTCTTTCGCATACGGTTCATAATTATCATCCATACTAAACATTAGCCCATCCTCATCATTTTCATTTTCATTTTCATCCTCCCCATAATTTAACCTCCTACTACTATTAACGCACGTGCCAAACACGTGCGTAACAAATCCTTTAAATAGCAACCGTCTGTTGGTCCCACCACCACCACCACCTCTCTCCGGTGAAGATGATAGGATGGTTATATTTGACGGTGAAGATGATGATGATGATGAGGATGATGACGTGGACGATGATCGTTGTTGATCGAAATCATGTGATCCGTAGGGACTGGTGGCGTGTGGGCTTGTGTATAGTGCTATTGTAGCTACTGCTGCCATCGTTAACTAATCAGTTTTTTTTTTTTTTTTTTTTATAAAATTTTGAAATTTATAAAAAGTTTAGAGCCTTGGGTTTGAAATGAATGAATTATTAGTTTTTATTTACATATGAATTTGACTTTTTGGAAGTCAGAGAAAGGGAGAAATGTTTGCTTTTATGAATGAAATGAAATGAAATGGAGATTTTTTTTTTTTTTATGAGGGGTTTAACTCTTTATTTAAAAAGGAAGGAAGGAAAATAATAATGTTTGCTTAGCGGCAAGGCGAAGGAACGTGGGTGGAATGACGGGGTTACCCTTGGGATCGACCTGAATTAACGGAAGGTTTCTAGAATCTTTTTTCACTAGGTGGATTCTTCTTTTTACTCACATAGAGTCACGAGTGCAGCTCGATCGACTTACAAACGCGGCCCGTTAGTTTTTACTACTAGAACGTTACAAGCGTAATGCGGCGGCTGGTACCCTGTAACTATATTTTGAGGTTAATCACATGTTTAATTGTCTTCAAACTTAATAAGTAGAGATTTTCCGTGTTTTTTTTTTTTTTTTTTTTTTTTTTTTTTTTTTTCAAGTTTTCAAGTTTTCAGTTTTCAATTTTTTTGTTTTACTAGTTTTCTAGTTATTCAGTTTTCAGTTTATAAGTAGAGATTTTCTATTTTTCTGTTTTTACTTTTTTGTTTTTTGCTTTCAGTTATCGTTTTCAGTTTTTTTTTTAGTTTTTAGTTTTCAGGTTTTCAAGTATTCAGTTTTTCGGTTTTCAGTTTTCAGTTTTTAGATTTTCAAGTTTTCTGTTTTTAGTTTTCAACTTTCAGTTTTCTGCAATTGATATTTGAAATTCTTCTTCATTCAATATTTGAAATCTTTATAAGAAATAAAATGTCTGAATTTTTAAGTTTTTCTAATTATATATGTCCTAAATGCAATATAATATAATATAATATAATATAAATATAACATTTTTATAACACAACATCTTTCTCAATAGCATTTTATAACAAAGAAAAAAAACTCACGTTACACTATAAATAAATAAAAACGCTACATACACAACCGGCTGTTATCACAACAACGTGATGTTTAGAGCGTCTATAATGCACTCAAAGCTGCAGTTATAACCAGTGGCGAAGCTTGGATTTTGTAAGTGGGGGGTCGGGATCTAAATTTTTTTTTTCCTAAGGCTATATTTCAGGTATACCGAAATTTTTGGGAGGTCGAAACCGAATATACCGAAATTTTTCTACACGAAAACTATATACCCCCTACATCGCAAAAAAAATTTCGGGGGGTCGGGCGCCCCCCCCCCCCCCCCCCGGCCCCTATGAAGCTTCGCCCCTGGTTATAACGACGTTATATACACCAAATTAAGACTATCACGAGCTGCACGTAGCACTTTTAATAACATGTTGATAAAAGTTACCCATCCGTCCCAAAACTTAAATTCATTTTAACTTTATGTTTTGCAACTTTAACTTTAATTATATATATTCTAAAAAGTGTGAGGTTCACTGTAGCAATAGTGTTTACGTAAGTTTCACGTTTGCCAATTTTAGCCCCTGAGATTAGTGATCAATTGCGAAGTTAGTCCTTAACGACCGTTATCTAATAAACGTGGATTAAATTTGAAACGGAACAGTAACTTCAGGGGCTTTTTCTGTACAAATAATAAACAGAAACAGCCCCTAAGGTTAACTTTTTTTTCACCGTTAGTCCCTAAGGACTAACTTTGCAAAGAACGCCACGTTAAGGGACTAAAACTGAAAATAGCGTTGCTACAGTGCCAAACAGTGGCTGCTACAGTAAAAAGTCAGTTTGTAATAGTGTGTGTACTGTAGCTAAGGATTTTACGCTTTTAGTCCCTCACTTTAGCTATAAATTGCACCGTTAGTCTCCTGTTAGCGATCTTTTGCAAATTTAGTCCCTAAAAAATTAAAAATAATAAAAATAATAAAAGTAATTGACTGTTCTATTTCGAGTTTGGATTAAATACAACATTCCCGCAGCAACGCGCGGGTGCCCCGGCTCGTTATATATATTCGTATTATATAATATTTGATTAAAAATATAACAATGAAAATATATTTAAAACAAAATTCATTTATATATTTGCATTAAATATGAAATAATTATTAAAAAAAAAAATCATGGAGCTTGTGGTCCAATGGGCAATGCTTATTCAGTTAAGCGTGCTCGGGTGAGAGTGGTACCGGTTTGGGTGACCAACCGGGAAGTCCTGATTTGGGGACCACAAGCTCTAATGATACTAGGTAATGAAGAGGAGAGCCTATGAGCCATTAGTTGCGCAGGTTCGAATCCAAGGTGGCCCCAGTTTTCATCCGACCGTTACTCGAACGCGTAATATCGTGTGGAGGCGGTATGGTTTCCGGGCGGATGCCGCTTAATCCGCACTGCGCCAGCGTGAGCCCGGTTCAGACAACATAGTCTGGGTATATGGGGGATGAGAGTCTGCCATCTTGGCAGGTGCGACTCTAAACCAAAAATTGAAAGTTACCTTTTAAGAAGGAAAAAAAAAAAAATGTTCAAAATGTATATATATATAAAAATTGAGTTCCCCCTATTGAATGTTAGCATTAATGGTATAAGCTAAGAAACTCTATTATAATGTTAGCATTAATGGTATAAGCTAAGAAACTCTATTATACAAATTAAGCTAAGAAACTTCATTAAAATAGCTTATCAAATAGCTTTTACAAACGAAAAGCCATGTAATAAAGAATGAGTTCCATGTTAATGTAAGCATTAATGGCATAAAATGGTAATCCGTATAATACATATCAACTAAAACACAACGAGCCTCTTAATATACAATTTAAAGCTTTTTAAAGAGCTCTTACAAACCACAATAAATAAATAAAAGCAAGAATATAAAACGTATGCACCTCTCTGTTCATGTTGAAGCCTCATTATTCCATTGAATTTTAAGAATTTCTATAGTCTTACCATACAAAGCATATTTTCATGTTGAATTCTCATTACTCCATTAAATTTTAAAAATTTCTATAGTCATACCATACAAATCATATTTATTGTTTAACTCTTTCAGCTTCTTTTTTTAAGTATTTATACTCCCTTATAAGCAAACCCCGAAACCACAACTCACCCACAAAACAGGTCACACCCACTACCTCCAGTAAAGCAGATTCTTTTGCAGCCACACCGACTGGAACCGCTGCCAATATCAACTGCTTTCCCCATCAACACTACCGAATATTAATTCAACAGGTGGTGTTTCGAGCTTGGGTGGTTACATTGTTGTTTTAGTGTTTCCGCCGGTGACATACCCACCTTGAAATCTCAAACAATTTTCTTATTACCAATTAAACAACTAAAATGTACAAACCCAAAAGTCACACAACTCGGCCACAAATCACACAACTCCATTAAAGCACCCTTATCGGCCAAATATGAAGATTAGCACTTGAAGTAAAGGAGAAGTAAACATCCGTTTAAAATCCTTGCATTTACATCAAACTGATTCATAAACAAACGACAAATGTAACCTATTCAGATCTTCAACAAGCCACAACAAGACACGAAATACTAAAAAAAGATCTCAGTGTGTTGATTATTTCAAAAGTAACCGATCTTTAAAGATCTTACAACACCCATCACGGATCTTTAACAAAAAAAATGAAACGTTTGACTTATTGTCAAAATATTTCCAATATATGTTTTTTGGTTAGCAAAACTATATGACTCGCTATTATTAGTGATATATTTGATACTACGCATTACGCTCTATTGTTTTTAGAATACCGGAGTAGCTTTATTTATACTCATGGTTAAAATACTATATAACTGAAGAAAATTTGTTAACTATCCAGGATGCATAGGTTCAACGTTAGCACGGGATTATATATTTGCTTTACTTTCATGAATGTTCGTGACCAGGTGTCGTTCGCATGAAGATTCATATTGTAAATGACACGCTTAACTTTATAGCAATAAAATAAATTACTTAAAATCTCGCACTACACAATTCATGGCAACGGAAATGCGAATTAGTGTAAACGGAAGAGCAACATCAACAATTTGATGGTACACATGATGAGTGAAGATTAAGAGTATATACAGAAAAAATCAACGCGTCAACATGACCCGAACACTTTTTACCCAAAATAAAATTATGATTTAATTATGATGAACAAAGCCCGTGCATCGCACGGGCCATGATGTCTCGTGTATTTAAATTTTGGGTTTGAGGTAGTAAATGCCTAAATGGATAAGATCAGATTAGTTTCGTTAAAAGGAGCCTCTAATTAAATGTATGTTGTTTGATTGTCGTCTACCTACCATTTTTCTTACTATAAATACCTTAGTTAGTAGGGTAACTTAGCGGTAGTTTAAAAGGCAACATGCTTTGACATCATGATAATGATTAAGTTGACTTAATAATAAGTCATCAAAAGAGTATACTTTCATATAGAAGACGACATTATCTTTTTAGCAGAAGTTCCTCTTCTCCTGTTTAAAAATCGTGATCAACTTTTTAGCAAAATTTTGTCTTCAGAACCAAAAGACTGACCCTAAAATATTTGTTTGAGCCTAAACTTTGTTGTCTTATAAAAAAATCGCAAGATTCACCACTTAATTACAAAAATATAGTAAATTCCAATGAAACCTACATAGATATTACCATGATTCTAAAAGGCGCATAAAAGTCTCGCAAAAGCGTGAAACTTGATCATATTGTCACGCCACGTCCTATGTCGCCTTATGTCACGTTTTTTTGTAAACTCGATATATATGAAATATGATATAAATATATAACTATTTTCATATTTATTGCCGCCTTATGTCACGTTTTATAAACGCAAAAGGTTTATCTTAGTAGTTAAAACATGAAGTTTGGTCATATCGTTATGTCATGTCTTGCGCTATTTATAACCTTGGATATTACATAGAAATATAGATTATCTTGATGAAAAGTATATGCTTTATTAATTAGGATGTCAATCACTTTTTTAAGATATGGAAAAAGGGGACTTATTCTTTTGGTGCTAAATGAAATGGAACATGTGAGATATGACGTTTGATTTGTATATTAAGATGTTCCTTTCGTGTTATAATGATGATGTTTAAAGATAATATTAACTAATAGTGATATTCGCAAGTGTATAATTATAAAGGTTTTCTAACATGGGCCCTTAGGCATATGTTAAGAGGGATTCTTTGTGTCTTTTTTTTAAGAATTCTTGTCATTTATTAAATAAAAGAATATTTTGTGTGTAATTTTTGTAAATCCGTGAGTAAAAAAAACACGCGAGCCCACTACTAACATGTGTTTAAAGGCACATGTTAAAAAAACCCTAATTATAAATAGCAACATTTAGATTCTTCACGACAATTTCCATCCAAAAACAAAGAAATACTACTTGTTGCTTTTTTTTTTTTTTTTTTTTTTTTTTTTTTTTTTTTTTTTTTACTATTTAACCTTAGTTATACAACTATATATAAGACGTGTTACCACATATTTTCACCGTTAATTTATACATTAACCTCGGGTTAGTCAGGTTCGGGTCAAATCGGGTCGGGTCAAGTCGGGTTCGGGTTTGTCCAATTTACAAAATCACATAATTTTATTTCTTAAACTTAGTAGTTAAAATGTAGTAATTTGTTGCATAAATTGTATATGAACCATAAATATACTTAGTTATTATATTGTTCTTGTCATAGTATATATCAAAACTAGTCTTTAAAATCATTTTATGTAACAATTGTTTCTACGAACTAATAAAAGTAAGAAAACTTCGCAATTGGTAAATGAGTATTGGATTTAACGAATAGATCACTTAGATTTAAACATATTACAGTATATAAACACTAAAACACATGAGCATGTAAGTAATTGCACATTGATATTTTTGTTGGACCTAAGCCAACATTGATGTCCAGGCTATATGCAACTTCTGCAGTCAATTATAACCTTTTTTCTTCTCGGAACAACAAATCAGAAACATACCATTTTGTAATATGCATTTCCATACACATTCTTATATTTTTATTATTAAAGTATACAATTCATGTGAAATGATAACTTACGATCTGATGATATAGTTTACTCTAAGATACGTACGTCTTAAACCTACAAAGTTTTCAAACCAAAAACCACACTAAAATTATATAGAAAATGGGTCAAGTTTACTACATGGATCACTTAATTTAACTTGGACCTTTCAATTGAAAAAAAAAATAAAAAATAAAAAAAATAATAAAAAAATAAAAAAAATCGGGTTCGTCGGGTTGACCCGAACCCGAATAGGCAAGTATTTTAAACCCGATACCCGACCCGAGTTCGTAATCGGGTTAGTCGGGTTGACCCGATTGACCCGAGTAACCCGACCCAAGTATCCTTATTCGGGTTCGGGTCCGGGTCGGGTCGGGATTTATGACACCCCTACTTACAGCTTCTCACTATTACTACTTAATACTTATTGCTACTGTTAAATGCTATTGTTATTTTTGTCAAACACACCCTGTGTATCTGATAACAATTTTAAAATGTCGATGAGTAAAATATAGCATATGATTGAGCTTGTGATATTCGACTAGTTCAAAACCGGACAACTTGTGTGACTATATATTAGAAAAAGAGATTTATATAATATGTAGGAATGTTTCGAACATTTCCTTTCCATCACATCCACTTAAAACGTCATTAGTACATATTTAATGGTTTTTGAAAAAGTTGGTTACTACTTTTTCCAAAAATATTAAAAAACAACCAAAACTACAACGGTCCCATACTTCTTTTGCTGCCGAGCATTTGAACATGACATGTGCTAAATTTTCAGTTGTCTCTCCACAATGAGTACAAGAAGATGTATGATTCAACCCACGAGACTGTAGGTTGTCAAGAGTAGGTAAGTAATTATTCCAGGCTCTCCACATAAATAATTTGACTTTACCGGGGACTCTCGCTTTCCACACAACACGCCAATAGTCAATCGAGTCATCAGAAATAGCATTGCGAACCATGTCTTCATCTGCTTCAAGTGCCAAGAAATAAGCAGATTTGCACGAAAAACGGCCTCCTGGATTTTTATGCCAAAACAGTACATCATTCCATGACTTGCTTACAAAACAACAAGCAATCTTGCTTGCAATATCATGAGGAAATAATGAATACAGAAGCTCATGGTTCCAATCATCACCTTCAAGATTTAATAAATCGCGAACCTGATCAACATCACAATTATTCGGTTTTGGACCCAGACTTGTGTGATCATCGACCCAAAAATCATTCCATACATTCACACTACGCCCATCACCGATATTCCATTTGCACCCTTTACGAACAATATCTTTAACCGAAAGAAAACTACGCCAAATATAGCTTGGATGGTATCCAATCTTCGCATCAAAGAAGCTTGATCTTGGAAAATAACGTGCCTTAAGAGTTCTAGCTGCCAATGTTGTTGGGGATGTGATTAAGCGCCAAACTTGCTTTGCGAGAAGTGCTTTATTGAACAGTCCCAAGTGACGGAATCCAAGGCCTCCTCGAAACTTTGATACACACATCCTTTCCCACTTACACCATCGAATTGGCTTTTCTTTAACCCCGTCCCCCCACCAATATAAGTTAAGAGCCTTGTGAATATCATCAATCAAGTTATCTGGAAGTAAAAAGATGTTCATAATATACATAGGCATCGTTTGCGCTACAGATTTGATAAGAACCTCTTTCCCCGCGATTGATAAAGTTTTCTCCTTCCATCCACCAAGTTTCTTTTTTATTTTATCCAGAATAGCTTGAAAAACCACCTTCTTAGATCTTCCAATGACTGATGGCAGTCCCAAATATTTATCTGGATGAACAACTTCACGAACATTCAAGCATTCACATATACGAGTTCGAACATGAATATCAACATTGGCACTAAAGGATATTTCTGATTTTTCATAATTAATGACCTGTCCAGAAGCTTGGCAATATCTTGTGAATATACTTTTCAACCTGCAGCTTTTCTCAACCGAAGATCTTGTAAAAAAGATACTGTCATCAGCAAAGAAAAGATGAGAAATTTCTGGTGCTCCCCGACAAACTTTTACTCCATGTATATGACCTTCCGTTACCGATTTCCTTATCATAGATGATAGCACTTCTGCACACATAACAAAAATATAGGGTGAAAGAGGATCTCCTTGGCGAAGACCTCTAGTTGGGGTCACATGACCTGAAACTTGCCCGTTAATATTAAAAGAGAAGGAAACCGAAGACACACAAGCCATAATCATGTTAGAAAAATGTGTTGGGAAGCCAAATTTACTGAGAACGGCTCGAATAAAAGGCCATTCTACTCTATCATAAGCTTTACTCATGTCTATCTTTAGTGCTAATGCACCTTTTCTGCCATCCTTTTTTTTCTTATTCATGATTTTTGTCGGGTGATTCTTGAAAATTTTCCAGCTGAATGGGAGGTATTTATGATGATATTGTGGGGATTGTGGACGAGAAGAAATAAACATTTTCATGGGCAGTTGAATGGTAGGGAGGGGAACGTGGAAGAAATAGCGAAAGTTGTTTTATCAGATTATCAGAAGGAGAATCAGAGAGGAAGTATTAGCAACACTAATGGGGTACATAATACTCATACGTCGGTGTGGTTAAGGCCAAACGCTCAGCACATAAAAGTTAATTGTGACGCTGCGTGGCAAAAAGAGTCTGGAAAGACGGGCTTGGGTTTTGTAGCCCGTGACTACAATGGCAAGGTTTTATTTTCAGGTGCTCGTTTAGAATGTTATGCAAGATCTCCACTGGAAGCTGAAGCAAAAGCGGTTCATTGGGCTATGCGTCATGCACTTAATAGAGGGTACTCTAACGTTATATTCGAGACAGACTCATTGTCTCTAGTTAAGGCGATCCAAAATAAAGTCATATTGCTAGAAATTGCGAGTCTTTTTTCCGAGATACTGTTCTATTCAATGGCTTTTAGTGTTTGCAAATGGTCTTTTGTTAAACGGGAGGGTAATAGGGTGGCTCATAGTATAGCTTCTTTGGCGTTGAGTTGCTCTAATGAGATTATGTTAGATGGTAGTGTTCCAAGTTGTACGAATGTATGGGTGACAAAAGATGTAATCTCTTCTAATATCGAATGATATTTCTTCCCCTTTCATCAAAAAAAAAATAATATATATATATATATATATATATATATATATATATATATATATATATATATATATATATATATATATATATTAAACGTAATTTATTAGATAGATAATTACTATTCCCTCGTTTCAAAATAATTGTCCGGAGACAATAATCACATAGTTTAAACAAAACGGAGCCACTTTAGTTTTTAATCATTCAAAGAGAATATTCTCTTACTATATTATCTAGTTTTTACTTAAAAGAGAAAATGAACAATTATTTCGAAACATCTCAGAATAGAAATATAGACAATATTTTTTATACGGGCGGAATAATTAGATTAGTTTATGTAGGTCCGTAGTTGGTAATGGCACATGCAACATTTTAATCTCCCGGGTTCTACTAGAAGAAAAATGAACGAGTAATATAAGAGCATGGTCGTCTTTAAGGGTATGCAAGGTGAGCAACAGCTCAGCGTTTCAAAATTTTTAATGGCCTCAAAATTTGTGTCGTTAATAATTATATGCATTTGTACACATATTTTTCACGAAGAAAAAAATATTTAGATGAGAAAATATTTTAAATGAGTTATATGTTAGAACATTTAGATAACTAATTGCATTATATTTTATAAACGGTGACACTTTATATATATCATTCCTTATCGAAAGGTCTCATTATTTAATTTCGTCAAGAGCCTCTCAAGAATTTCATAAATTTATTAGACGGCCCTGTATAAAAGCTAGAATGTATCTACTTGTGTAATTTATTTATTTATTTATTTATTATTTTTTAAAGTGAGCGTGCTTTAAACAATACATAACTCTGTCGCAGCGAGATATGAGAAAGGTGAGGTGTAGAGAGTCGCACTCTACCAAGAATAAAATGACTGTTTCTGAAAAGACCTCCTATAAATGTGTATTTGGAAGTAAATAATGGCGTCGATAACCAAAGAAATTAAAACTCTGAATTGAAAATGACGTATTTTGAGTATCATGTATGGTGCTAGATACTTTTCAACGTCATTAAAATAGTAAAATCTTCATGATTAAGAATAGGATAAGAAAACTAAGTTATCAATAATGACAAATAATATTATTTTTTTCCCTTAATAGTTATGATGTTTCTTTCTAAACCTTTTCACAGTGGCAACCCATATTGCATCATCTTTCTGGCTGCCACCTTAGCTTTCTTTCTTCTCAACTCATATTTACCTCTCTTATCACAGTGGCGACCCATATTATTTTGAAACAAATGATACAAAACAAAGTGTGTAAATATCGATAGGTTTCACAACCGATTCTCTCATTTTACAGCCGGCGACCGATTTCACGAACAACACTCACAATGGGGCAACCGATTTCTAAGATCGATCGTGAGGCACATCCGACCGATGTCCTCCGACCCACTGTGGATAGCCTTAATTTTGATGCCTAACTATATATTTTTCTAATAATACAACGATGCTGCATATAGCAAAATAAAATGTGAAGGTATCGGATACCTTGTGAATAGGCTAACTTTTTTGCGTGTCGACAAATGAACAGTAAATATAACTTTTATGTGTCGACAAATGTACGAGTGAATAACAATACAAGATCAGTAAATATAAATTCTATGTGTCGACACATGAACAACGATAAATGTTGCACACTTGTAATTGCAATAGTGATCCGTTTACATGTGTTATTTTGAGAAATTCATATTCAAATAAAGAAACAAATAAAGAAATAAAGAAACTACAACAAATTTGTCATTTTTACACGCTTTTTTCTTCACACTTTATAAAGTGTGAACTTTTTCTTAAAGGTATTCACACTTAAGAGTGTGAATAATTGTTTCAAAATCTTCACACTTAAATCAAAATCATCAAACTTAAAAGTGTGAAGAATTATTTTAAAACCCTCACACTTAAAAATATGAAAATATTTATAAACCTTCACACATAAAAGTGACACAATATTTGCTACACCCAATTGGTTCACACACATGATAGTGTGAACTTTTTAATTCTTCACACTTTAAAGTGTGGCGTCATGCTCTAATAAGTGTGAGCATGTTAGTATTTTGTTGTAGTGAAATAACCAACTTTCTTAAATTAAAGTATAGATTATCGAAATTTCAATGAAAAGTATGTGAGTTAATAATAAGTACATGTCAGCTTTTAAGATATGGATAAATTAAGGGGGACTTATTGACACTATGATTATAAAATTTGCTAAATGAAAGGGAACATGTGAGATATGACGTTTAATTTGTATCTTATATAATCGATGTTCCTTTCGTGTTATAATGATGTTTAAAGATAATATTAACTAATACTGATAGTAGCAAGTGTATAGTTATTAGCAGCCTTTAGATTCTTCATGACAATTTCCATCCAATAAAAAAGAAATACTGCTTGTTTTTTATATACTATTTAACATTAGTTAGATAACTATATGTAAGACTTGCTACCACATATTTTCACCCTTAATTTATACATTAAGCTAGTAATGAATGGTTTGTTTACTTTAAATTGTTATGAGTATAATATGGAAGTGAGTTCAAAGCTCTTGTTAATTAGTGTGTTAAGTAAGTGAGATTGATGAAGATGAAATTAACATGTATTGCGTATCAAACTCAGATAACAATTTTATATATACAAGATTAAATTGTAATTTTATTAGGCCGAGTGTATCGTTACTTTACTATCAATTTCACTATCAAAATATATCATACTTAAACACACATATACCTCACCAAAACGCACACACACAAAACCACACACTCACGACTCACTCTTGGCCATACCGAGTCTTGTGAATTTACTATGTAAGAAGCTTGCAATGACGAGGGGTGCAACAATGAAGACTCGGTCTTCGATCTTATATTACGGATGATCTTAAGTTTTCGGTGAACCTATCTCTATAGTTAATTCAACAAAACAGAAAATATTCTGCAGGCCTCTTCCAACTTATTAAAATGTCGATGAGTAAAATATAGCATATGATTGAGCTTGTGATATTCGACTAGATCAAAACCGGACAACTTGTGTGACTATATATTAGAAAAGAGATTTATATAATATGTAGGAATGTTACGAACATTTCCTTTCCGTCACACCCACTTAATAAAGCATCATTAGTACATATTTAATGGTCTTTGGAAAAGTTGGTTACTACTTTTTCCACAAATATTAAACGTAATTTATTAGATAGATAATTAGATTAGTTTATGTAGGTCCGTAGTTGGTAATGGCACATGCGACATTTTAATCTCCCGGGTTAGATATAAGAAAGGTGAAGTGAAGACAGTCACATTCTACCGAGAATAAAATGACTATTTTTGAAAGACCTATATGTTAAAAGTTACGTATAAATATTAATAAGTAAATGACTAGTATTGAACCCGAGACCTCGAGATTGCACACATTACAAACAAGAATAAAAGTATAATTAATATATATGCTATATGTATCAAATATATATTTATATTAACACTTGAGGGACTTAATGATCGTTAAATATTAACTGTAAGTACTAACTATCATTAGTAACGAAAGGAAAATGACTAGAGTGTAACTAGGAGCCAAGAAGGATCTAGAATCCCTCTTGGGACTCCTAGGCCGGTCGAACAAGGGGAGGGGAAACCCAGCCCACATCAAACTTGGACTCTAAGTTTATAAATACAAGGCCTAGGGTAAAGCTTTCACATCTTTTGTGCACACATACAAAACCCTAAAAGCTTTTCTCTTCTCTTTTCTTTCTTGGCCGATCGGCACAACAACCCTAAAGGGTGTTTGGGTCGATTTTTGTTTTAAACAAAAACAAGTGTTTGTTACTTGCATAACCTTTTATTCGTTGGTAGTTTGTGTGTACAAGAACGAGGTAATTACTCACTATAGTAATTATCAAGAGATCGATAAACAAAACGGTAAGAAGTTTATCATTGATCTATTATACACAAGATTCAAGGTTTATTGAAGTGAATCGGGTACGTTACTATTTATGTTTTAGTTAATCTTTATACTTGTTATACTTGATCCTAGCTTCCGCATAATGTGTTATTTGATTGTCAAACTCTAACACTATATGCAAGTAAATAGTGGTGTCGATAACCAAAGAAATTAAAATTCTGAATTGAAAATGACGTTTTTTTGAATATCATGTATGATGCTAGATGTTTTTCAACGTCATTAAAATAGTAAAATCTTCATGATTAAGAGTAGGATAAGAAAAGTAAGTTATCAATATTTAAAACTTATCACATAAGCCATAAGAAATGATAAATAAACTCTTTTTTCCCCTTAATAGTTATGATGTCCCTTTCTTAATTTTCATGCCTAACTATATATTTTTCTAATAATACAATGATGCTGCATATAGCAAAATAAAATGTCAATGAGTTGAAGGTTGCAAATAAAAAAGGTTCACATAAGCCATAAGAAATGATAAATAAACTCTTTTTTCCCCTTAATAGTTATGATGTCCCTTTCTTAATTTTCATGCCTAACTATATATTTTTCTAATAATACAATGATGCTGCATATAGCAAAATAAAATGTCAATGAGTTGAAGGTTGCAAATAAAAAAGGTTACAAAGGTTATCATTTTCAACTTCAACTTCAGATGTAATAAGGAGATCTCAAGACAGTATCTTATCATTGTCATTTATACATCATTTTTCTTTCTCTATAACCAATTTTACCACCAACTTGGTGTAATAAAACAACCAAATTTTAGCACCAAAATATACTTCACTTAAACACAAATATACCTAAACAAAATACACACACAAAAACACACATTGCACAACTCGATCGTGACATAGACCGGGTCTTGCAGATTTGCCATGTACGACGCGTCATACCCACACCTCTGTAACAAAAAAGACGGGTTTTGTGTGCCCAAAACTCGGTCTTAAAGACCTTATCACGCTCCATCTATTATGAATCAGTAACAAAAGTTTAACCCCACTCTAATATAATCCAGTTATTAAATCGGTCGCCCCAAGCACAACATTTGCCAACCGAGTGTGACCCCAACCTTTTCAAAGTTAGGGTTGCCCTACCAACCGAAACTTTTAAATGTTTTTTTTTTTTTTTTTTTTTTTTTTTTTTTTTTTTTTTTGGGGTTACGGTCATCTTATTAGAAAATGATGGTTAGAATATAGCATTGGAGAGAGAAAGTTGAGGTCAGAGCCGTATTTGAGGGTGTGCGAGATGTGCTATTGCACATGACCTCAAATTTTTAGGGGCCTCAAAATATATACCTCTTTATATAGTTGTGTCATCAAAATTCATTTTCAACTACAAAATGTTGATGATATATGAAATTTTGTTATAAATATTTGTTAAATTTTACTTCAAGTAGCTGACGGTGATAAAAAACTCATAAAAGTTAAAGCTAATCGTTACAATATATTTCTAATTCATATTTAGTTATCATATAAGCGGTTTTGTATAAGGCCTTCATTGTTCTAGCTACGACACTAGCTGAAGTGACGTTGATGTTACATGAGTTAATCACTTTAATTATAGTTACCATTAGCATTGTCTTGGTAGCTTCCTACTTTTTTGTGAAAATGACTTTCAAATGATTTTATGTCCACGTTGCATTACAATTTGACAATGTATAATTTCGTGAACAGGGAGGTAGCAAGTGGTGTGCTGAACAAGGTATTGCGTAACCTGCGGTAGTAAACAAGTATTATACATATGCCACGTGTCACAATATCTAGGAGATCAAGGGTGGAGATTGCTTGGTCGTGTTTTAGACGCGTGTCAAATAAGGAATTGGTGGATAGTGACACGTGGTCAGACGTAATGGCATCAGCTTGGAGTACGACCACTGTGTTGGACGTTCATGTACACTTCCAAGTTCCACCCATGCGGCCATGTTTCGTACTACCTCCGTCCTATAAAAACTGTCCAGTTTGATTTTTCAAAGTCAAACTGGTTCAACTTTGACCTTATCTATTTTTGTGAATATTATATAATACTTTATAAAAAATATATGAATTGATTGAGTTTTAAATGTGTTTTTCATTGGTATAATTTTTCATCAAGTATTATATAACACATAAAAAATATTTAAGGTCAAAGTTGAACCAGTTTGACTTTGAAAAGTTAAACTGCACAATTTTTATGGGACGTAGAGAGTATTTTACAATAGGAAAATTTTTAATCTTCTTAAATACAGTAGTACTCATTTTTACTTGTCTTTTGCAAACTTCTTCTTTCTTTTTTTTTTTTTTTTTTTTTTGTTATGTTTAACCAATTAAATAAAAGTAAATTAAATAATAGAGTAATTATCAAGTAAAACATGAGGCCTACTAAAAGTATGATTAAATGGGTTGGGGCTAGGGCAAGGGCTAGGACTTATATTATAAACCGAAATTAAATTTTATATTTTTATAAACTTGTTTACCAAATGGGTTAGAGCTGGGCTTATTATTGAAAATTACTAAAAGTTATATAATTAAATGAGTTTTTGTATATGTTAGATATTTTTGTAGGTAAATAAGTAATTTATTTTTCAAAAACCCCGGGTTAAAGTTTTTAGCCTTTTTTATGGGGCTAAAGTTTTTAGCCGACTTATTTTACAAGTCATTTCATAAGCCCCATGACAAACGAAACTTATTTTATTAGCCAGCTTATTTTAAAAGCCTAAGCCCCGATAAACCCCATTTAAGCCACTGCCAAACATAGCCTAAGTTGCTTCATCTCACATCTATACTAGTTATAATGGAGGAATTACTATATCTCCAAAAAATTCAGATGTACACAAAATGATGCATGGTTTACAACACTTTAAAGCAAACAATTTTCATAATTACAACAACCAAAGCATTGTGTACAACAAAAACTATTCACTGAAAATTTTACTATTCACTTTTTACTATTCACTTTTTACTATTCACTTTTCACTATTCTTCTCAGAAATTTTTATTTTATATTCTCGTAAGTTAAACTATTTTAACGATAATCCGAGAGTTTGACGCTCGTCGGATCATTTCTGCAAAAATCACAAAGCCGTGTCCGAGATTTACTTTTAGGTTTAAACGTCCTTCCAGCATCCCGATATATCCATAAAACGTCATAAACAATAGAAATATGATTTTCTATCATTTTATGACAATTCCAAAAGTTTTGGAATTTTACGTTTTTCAGTTCAGCGTTTTACGCGAATTACGCGTTTTAGACCCGTGTTTCCAGTTTTTAGCAGGGTTTTAGCACCCGATAGATCCTACCACTCATTTTATATTTTATTATGGACTATATGGACATGTTTAACAATACTTTCAAGTTCCATAATTTTACGACACCCGATTTTACGTTTTGAGGCTTAATCATTTACGATTGGCATTTCCCGGAGTCAAAACTAACCAAGTATCTTGGATAATACCAAGAAAAGTCTAACCCTTGCTCTCCAAGACTCATGAACCGCCCTAGGAGGGGGGAGTCACACCCATGTGGCTTCATCTCATGAATTTACCCTTAAATCAACACTTATTTACAACTTGGTCACCAAGTTGTAACACTTTCCTAGTAAGCTTCCTAACCTCCTCAATGGACCTATAAATACCCCCCCTCCCCTCCCCTTTGTTGCCGTGGATACCCAACACCAAAACCACACCATCCTTTGCTCATTTCCTTCTAGTTTCATGCATGATTCAAGTGCTTCTTCAAGGTTGAAACTCTAGTTAGGTTATCATTCATCAAACACTTCCATAACTTCATATACTTGGGTGATTTCTCTTGAGTTTGAATCCACTCAAGTCACCTCAACCTCCATCATCCATCTTTCAAGATTACAAGAGTAGAATGATTGCATGAAGTGAAGTGGGTTGAAGCAAGTCTATCAAAGTCCTATCCTTACATGTTAACTTCCTTTCTTTATTAGAAAGCCAAAAGTTGTAAGCCTAAACCCTAACATGCTTCTTGTTAATTTCTCATGTTCATATCATTTACATGTTATTCTTGCTATATTATGTCTTGTATGAATGTCCATAATGTATAAAAATGAGTAAAAGATGTTGTTATAATGGATTGTTGAAACAAGTTACTAAAACAAGCAAATTAGTGAATTTCTTGGAAAGACCTGATTAAAATGGTAAAAATATGATATTGGATTATTACATATTACAGTAGAGGACTTAACAAGGAAACCGTAGCAACTTGAACCACCCAAAACGAGTATACGAGTCAAAAGTTACGCCCATTTGAAGTTACCAAAACTTTGCGGCAAACTGCCAAATACCATTCTGATCAAATTTGGGTTTTGAAAGTCACACTTCTGGTCCGATTCATCAAAAAGTTAAAACACGAAAGTTGTCCGGAACGCCGTTTTCGTTCAGGATCAAAGAAGCTCGAGACCTAAAAACGCTTTCCGAGTGATAAAATTCTTCAAATTCTAAACAGCCCATTTTTAGGCGAAAGTCACTAGATTATGGTTATACTTTGAAAGGAACAAGAGGTCTTATGACCTATAATCAAGACCACAAACATGGCTAGAGCCAAGGTTGTGTCTCATGACCTTGGAACAAGGACCAAAGGTCATGGCTAGGCCATGACGAAATGACCATAACAACTTACATAGGCGTAAACATGAAACAATGAATTAGGCGATAACATGAACAAGCAATTTGGATCTACTTCACCTAAAAGGAAACCATGAGATATTACCAAGAGAAAATGGTCATTCAAGACTTATGAAACTACCCCTAATAACAATCTTCATGTACTAATAAACTTTCCTAAGTTTATTCAAATATCGGACATGTAACTTTTCGGATCAAAACTTATATCTATATATTTTATCAACTACTACGATAGTAGGGAGCCTCATGTGAGGAGTTCATTATGTAAGCCGTCGAGATGAGTTGTGGATTTACGAGTTAAAGTGTCCTGGCTCCTCGAACGCTTACTAACATGACTTCTGAAATATGTCAGCCCGAACGGTAGTAAACGATATACAAAACATACATGTTCATGAATCTTTTCTTTCAAGGACATACAATATACATGATACCACATCATGGACTAAATGCAAGATATATATATAGGCATTCTGTTATATTCTTTACTCCGATCCTAAGTCGCAACATTCTATTATAGGTTGCTCGTAGAAACCTTCACAATTCAACCGTTACATTCATTACTTGTTATCTTACTTAAGGTGAGTTCATAGCCCCATTTTCCATTACTTAATTGTTTTACAAACCCTTGGGGGGAATACATGCTATTTTAACCGAGCACAATGTTTTTAAATTGTATGCTTGCCTGATTGTTTTATTATCACTAAGTACCAACCTTGCTAAACCGAGATCCCTTATTATGAACCATTTAATCACTAGCAATAGTGAGCGCAAATATTGTGAATAGGCCTATTGGGATTGACGAATCCCATTTGTATTGACTAAGTTCAAACAAATGCATTAATATTTGAGATTTAGGTATGTTAGCAAAGTACCTACCGGGATAAATCTGCCGATCGATATTGGTACACGTTAACGTTATGGTGTCATAAGCTTAGTGTATAATAACTGTTCCGGGCGTATAATAACGTAGCCTACCTGTTTTGTTTTCCAAACATTGGTGTGAGCCTATAGCTCACACTACGATTATTGTGTTCAAACGATTTAACTACAAACACTACGATTATTGTGTTCAAACGATTTAACTACAAACACTACGATTATTGTGTTCAACGATTTACTACCAACACATTGTGTTCAAACATTAAACAAACTCTATGAATATCACTCAACCTTTGTGTTGACCTCTCAAGCATGTATTTCAGGTTCATGACGATCAAGGATGGCACGGAAGGACACGGATACTCAAGAGGGCTATAAATTTTATTATCATTCAAAAACACATTTATTATACATTGTA
Source organism: Artemisia argyi (assembly GCA_030686995.1). Classification (NCBI taxonomy): domain Eukaryota; kingdom Viridiplantae; phylum Streptophyta; class Magnoliopsida; order Asterales; family Asteraceae; genus Artemisia; species Artemisia argyi. The sequence goes on from CM060690.1 coordinate 2,483,344, forward strand.
AACATGGAACCATTTGGGACCTCATTTTGTAAATCTCTGATATTTATACAATTTGAATGATAAATCTTTTAAAACGACTCAATTGGAGTTCGTTTTCTATTATTGTGACTATTGTGCCGTCGAGTAACACCCAGTTTGAATTCCGGTGCATTCATGAATTGGGGGTGTTACAATGCGCGGGTACCCTGCTAGTATATTAACATAAGAAGAACATGAGAGATATGAAAACAATAGGATCTTAATCCGTCTTTTTATCATCCTAAGTAGAGTATTTGAGACCGGGTGTAGTAGTGACCGTTATGAGACTGATATCATTTTCTATTGCCACATCAATTTTTTTTTTTCTTTTTAAATTACTTCGTAATTAACTTGATGCGATATGAAGACTGACATCATAAAAATCATACCCCACAAAAATACATCTTAAATTAAACACCCACACGCAAACAAACACACAAGCCACATTTTCATTTTGTCCCTAGGGGACGCGTCTATGCTCGTCGATGTAGTAAGGGCCGAAGCTTCGCACCCCGACCAACCAATAGTTGACCAAGTTATTACACTTAGTCTAAAGATAAGTGCATTGGTGATTACAAAGAGATCAACAACATCACTGTTGCATCAGCTTTTTCTTTCTATAACAAGTTAATGACAAGCTTAGTACGGAGTATAATAAGAAGACTGATAGCACAACCAAAAATATACTCCAATAACCGACTGATCAACCACCCATTACACATTGTCTAAAGTAACATATAAGATGTAAAAGTAAAACCAAGACGATAAAAAAATATACTCTCTGTCTTATAACTAGTGTTTGTATTGCTTATTTATGATCTAAAATAAGTGACAATTTTAAACTAAACAAATGTAAGGAGATTTTACTGGAGTGCTTTTAGTGACTTTTTTTTTTTTTTAACTTTATGTATTTTGAAAAGGAACATTTATTATAACACGAAAGTAGCAGAGTCGTATATGAGGGTGTGTGTTAAAATATCCATTCAAACTTTCAGGGACTGTTTCTGTCATTACAGAAACTTACTAACTCTAATATTTAGTTTTGTCTTTGTTTGTGTGTTTTCTAATGTGCAGGGACTGAAGCTGTAATTATCTTAAGTTGGATGCTATAAAAGGATTGTTATGGATTAGGGTTTCTCACCTCTGCTCATTATCATCTCACACAGTCTTCGTTATTCTCTCAAAGTTGAATATTACCATTCTTTTGTAATCATTCAACTGATCAATTGTTTTGATCCAGTTGTTGTTTCTGTTTCTGCACATTAGATCATTCATTGTGATCTATTTGTTTCTAGTTTCTTGTATTGTAAAGATTGAGGTATTAATTTGAATCAAGGGGTGGTTGGTTGGATTCAATCTTGGTGTTATTAGAATTTCTACATGGCATCAGAGCTACGGCTCTTGATTATCATTTAAATTGGTGATTTGGATTTCTAGGGTTTCATCTGATTTTTGGGGGTTTCTTCGATTTGAGTTAGATCTGATAGTTGTGGGGTTAATTCAACAATCTTTGTTGGATTAATTGTTGTTGGTGATTAGATCTGGTATTTTAGGGTTTGGTCTATAAAACCCTAATTGTTCTGAATATTGGGGGTTTGTTGATTCTGGAGTTTCTGGTGTTATTGGGACCTGATTCTTTCACAATATCTCTTAACTAAGTGAATTAAGAGTATTGTGAGTTTTTTCCGCATTCTTTACCGTATAGCACTGTAAGTGTTCTTTTCTTCCTTTAAGATTACTTAGTTTTAGTTTAGAGGGTGCAAACTGCAAACGGTGTGACTAACTTCTTGATCAGCCTCCTTGAGAGGTGTGAATACCTGCTCTGGTCACATCCAGTCCTCTAGGCTGGGCTTTGTAATTCTTGGGTGTGAGTTTTATTGTTATTTCTTTGGTTCTTGTTTCTTGATTATCTGTTTTTCTTGTTTGTTTTTTCTTATCTGTTTACTATGGCTGCTGGTAGTAGTAATGAGAATCTTATTAGTAGTCTTGATATAAGTAGCCCTTTATACTTACATGCTAATGATATTAGTACTAGTTCTATTATTTCTGTGAAACTTACTGGAACTGATAACAAAAAGCCTTGGAATAATAATAATAGTGGGAGTAATAGAGGACCTAATCCTAATTTGCTTTGTAATAATTGTGGTAAAATTGGTCATACCATTGATAGATGTTTTGAACTTGTTGGGTTTCCACCTGGTTATAATAAAAATTCTGGTCCAAAACAAAATGGTTTTAAAACTTCTTTTACTGCTAATTCTAATAATTCTTCTTCTGATAATGGTTCTACTATGTCTTTCACTAATGAACAAATGATGAAACTTATGAGTCTTATCAATGAGATGCCTTCCAGTGGAATGCAGTCTAACATGGCAGGTATGCCTAGTTTTAAAAACAACAATGTTTTCTTTAATGTAAACTTTCATAAGTTTTATAACAGTAATACTGTGTTATGTAAAATGAGTATTGGCTGGATCATAGATTCAGGTGCAAACCAACATATGACTGTTTCAACTTTAAATATGTTTGGAATTATTGATATATCTGATTTAAATTTAACAGTGGGTCATCCTAATGGCACTCTTGCTAAAATTAAATATGTTGGAAATTTAAAGCTTTCAGAAAATGTCATATTATATGATATGTTGGTTGTACCTGAATATTGTGTCAGTCTTTCACTACAAGAAAAGGGAGTTTTTAGGACGAAACCTTTTGGAACGGTCAAAAAATTGTGCCAAATACATGTATTTGGCACTTGTGGGGTAACCGTGACAAAAAAGTAGGTATTTGGAACTGATATTAAGAAACTGTTCCAAATACGTATGCGTTTGGAACGCTTTCTAATAATGGTGCCAAATAAATGTGTATTTGGAACGGTTTAATTTATCAGTGCCAAATGTTTATGTATTTGGGACGGTTGGTACCACCGGTGCCAAATTTGTATATGTATTTGGAACGCTATATTTTGTTGGTGCCAAATACTCATGTATCTGGAACGGTTGGTATGAACAGTGCCAAATACCTATATGTATTCACTACAAGAAAACATGGTTTATAGGACCCTTTCATGGGACGTTTTTCAAGTGACGTCCTATAAAAACTTCTAATATAACCACTTGAGTTTACCTTTAAAACTTCTGGGTTTATGTTTCTAGATAATCTTGAGTAGCGTTTACTAAGGCCTTTGAAAAGCATCATGGAGTAATGTGGGAAAATACGAATTGAAATACACTAGTATGTAAATGAAGAAAATTCTTTGGTTTTTGAGCAAATAAACAAGTGTTTGTAGGAACAAAAGCATGAATTCAACTTTTCATTAGATGTTTTAATGAGAAATGAAAGCCAAACCTTGCTACATAGTGAGGCCAAATGCGTTATGTTGAAACATTCGCAATTGATTCATAGGATATTGCAGCATGGAAACTATTGGGTGACAACGAGGCCCCGTTTCTTTATCACTTGACCCTTACTTTGCAATTGGATCACACATCTTCGAAAATGTTCTAGTATAAATCCAGTGTGCAGGAAAGTGGACAAGACGGGTGTCATTGTGAGCGGAATGAAACGGGAAGACGGTGTAAATTTCAGAAACAATAGATGTGCGTCCAAGGAGATATGGTCGATTATGTGACGTTGGGGTGTAGTAGGCTATTAAATAAAATGATAAATATTTGTGGTGAGTGCAGAAGGGTATAAACGACAAAACGTGATTCCATGTTCTAGTTTTAGCAATATAAAAAAGTTGAGTCAAGTTCGAAATACATGTCATTTTGGGTCACGGTTTTGCAAAACTCAAAATTATGCCTCGTTCAATTTAAAAGTTATTACGAGTAGGGGTGGAAATGAGCATAAGTTTCTATTAATCGAGCTCAAGCCCGAGCTTTACATACAAAGCTTGATTGGGCTCGGGGCCTAAACGAGCCTAAAAGACACTATGATATTTTAAATGTTAAACATATATAAAACGTTATGATTTTGTATTATAGGTGAGCTTATTAACGAGCTCAATAACAAGCTTATTAACGAGCTCAAAATAGATAATTACGAGCCAAGCTTTAATTTTTCATTGAATAAATCATATAAACAAGTCGAGCTTGAGCCGAGCCCAAGCTTATATAACATACTAAAGCCTAGCTCGAGCTTAATAAATAAGGCTCGAAACAAGGTTAACTCAAGCTTGAGCTTTATAAAACTTAAACGAGCCAAACTCAAGCTCTGGCAGTCTCAAACTCGGCTCGACTCGTTTCCATCCCCAATTACGAGTACTATCTATCTATACTATCTATAAAAAAAATTCAAAGTGAAAAGTAAAGAAATTGAAATGTGGAAAAAATTAAAAAGGAAATGTTGATAATTATGAGCAATTTCAACTATTAATACACATATATTTCAAAAGAAAAATATTAATATATATCGAAAACCAGGTTGACCTGGGACGCTTCAAATCCGGCGGGTTGACCCGGTTTAATTTGACACGTTGACCCGATTTATATTGATCCGTTTTTCGACCGGAACGGTTCAACCGGTTGAACAACCCGAGTCGAATTGGGTTTCAAAATATTATGTTTAAGCCTCAAATTCTCAAACGTTTATTAGTTTTCGTTTATGACCATAAATGTTTTTTTTACTAAAGCTATTTGCCACTAAAAAATCTCGTTGCTATGCACGGATACTCATCTATAAATTATAATGCAGTAAAAAATGTGTATACATCATCAAGTTATTTCACATCAATTTTTTTTTTTTTTTTTTTTTTAATCACGGTGTTCAAAAGAAAAAAATATGGGAACACAAATCAACCATAGTTCAGATTCACTCAAACCTTGATGAAAATAATGTCATGTTCTCAAAAGAAATTATAATACCAAGCAAGTTGCAACTGTTGAAGCAAATTGGTCAAATCATTCGATATACCACGGTTACAAAAAAATCCCTCTTCTTTTAAGTACACGATAGAGCCGTAAAATATTCATAGTCCTCATAAATGAATTAGAAGGTAAAATATAAAGATTATGTTGATTGAAAATTTTCAATCAGTTTTGGTTCAAGTCCCCCAAAATATTTCAAGTTCCCTCCCAATTTTAGTATCCCCTAAAATTGGCCGCCCAAATTGACCTATTCTGCCAAATCTTTTTCTCGTCATTTTCTCTCATCCACTAATCAAAACTGTTTCACCCTTTTGGTGCCTTACAAGTTACAACCGCCAGTATGGTCGCTCGATGGTGAGGATGATTTAGGTAATCTAATCTTTATCAGGTAGAACACGGCGATTTTTATCCCAATACGGTCGCTCGATGGTGAGGATGATTTTACTTTTTGTACGAGTAATAAATGTTAATGTAATTTATTACTTCTTTATGATTATAAAATTCTTTGATCTTGATTTCAAGTAATGTCAGTGTCTTTATTTTGATTGATTCTTTATATGCAATGGAAGTTTATAATCTTTGTTTTAATTGATTCATGAATGGTTAATAATTGTTCTTAGGACACATATGGTTTGCAGGCTCGTGAAATTGAAGGTGAAAAATTGATTGAAAAATGGAAGCTAGTAATATGGTTTGTCTGCACAGTTAAAACTCATACATTACTTTAACTTATGTTGGATCAACTTTTTTTGGTGACATTTTTTTGGGTTTTGTGTAATCGTTTGCAGATACTATGCCATGAAATATCAAAATAACTTCAACACATTGATAAACCTCATGATCATAAGGTGATCAATATTTGGTTGCTGATGCATATTTATAAAAAGAGTGAATCTATGCAAAAGAGTGTTGAAAAGCTACTAAAGCAGAAAATCGTTGAAGGTTCTATTCAGGATGGTTTGTTTGAGCAATGCTTTTTTGTTAAAAAAAAATATGGTGAAGGTATGCTGTCATCACTTTCATCTGCATAGAAAGCGGGCTTTTTTTACTTGAAAGCTTTTTATACAAACATATATGAGCTCATTTTGTGTCTTCTTTAAACTCAGGATCAATTTTGCTTGTTTTTGCTATTCTCGGAATACTTGTTGGCTTGCAAAGAACATCAGGCAAGCAAATTTGGCATTCAGATATATAAGTACCTATTTGAGGGGTTTCCTGATACTTACTCAAGACATGAAGTAAGCTGTTATAATTTTTTATTTTTATTAATTTTTTCTTTTTTTTCTGGATATATGTTCTTGTTAACAAAAGAATAGAAAGTGAACGTGCAATTTATGTGAAAAGTCTTATTTGTGGGCATTTAGGTCTTAGGATATGTGTGCTTTTTATCATGGTTTGCACGGTCTAATACTGAATCGTTGGATCATCTGTTGCAAATGAACTTTTCATGATAATGAATTTGTAAAAGTGGATGCACAAATGAGTTGTTACCCGTGTTAGTTTGCTAACTTCACTTTTTTCACAGATCTGTGTTTGGATCATCTTCTCTTTTATGTTGCTGCTAGACCTTACGTGCTACTATATCATGTATATATCACAGTTTAATACAGTCTGCGCAAAGTGACATCCCTTGTATAGTTGAGACCAAATAATGTACTGATATTGTTGAGACCAAACATTTAACATGTCATTTAACCTTATAATGTGATGCATATTTTATGACTTAAAGTTGGTTTGAAAGATGATGACAAAATGGTTTGCTTGTGAGGTTTGGTAAGAGGTTAAACAGGTCATTTGACTATTTATGTTTGTTGATTTTCTTATTGTTTGGTTGCTCATTTGTTTGGGAACTTGTGTTGGCTGATTTGTATAACATTTCTATTGCTATTTTCTATATCAAACTTTTTTCTTGTTTCATACATATTTCTAATGTTGGAATATTATATTATGCAGGGTTCATAATGAAAACGTGATCCATTGAGCTTTATTCGTTTCTGTCAGTAATAAATTGTATTAATGATTTATATTTAGTTCTAGTTATGGCTTTATCATTCTAATCACCATGGTTTACATGATATTGGACGTATTGTTTTTTACATTATAGTATTCAAGTGACCATGTTGACTACATTTTATGGATGATTAATAAAAATTGAGTTCAATTTATTTTTGGCTTCAATTAAATTATATTTGCGCATATATGAGATGGTTGGTTGATACGGTGGTGTACTAAAGCCTATTTGTAATAGAAAATAGTGCTATAGCAATGATTACGCGAACTGTGCCAAATGATTTTTATAACGAATGCAAAAGTGTGCCAAATGTTTTTTGGCATGGCGGATAAAAATGTGAAACCGTGCCAAAAACTGAAACCGTGCCAAATACATTTGTCACGGTAGATAAAACCGTGCTAGTTAATTTAAGGACGGTAAATAAAAACTGTACCAAATAGGCATTTGGCACGGGAGATGAATGGTACTAAATACGCATTTGGCACGAGATATAAAAGTGTGACAAATGACTATTTAGGAACGGAAGATTGTCAGCCGTGCCAAATACCTCACTCATGGCACCCTAAATTTAAACCGTCCTAGGGACAGTGCCAAATACTATTTAGCACCGTTTCAACCCGACCCAAATGTATTTGGCACCCTCATATTTAGGACGGAGCCAAAACCGTGCCAAAGCTGTGCCAAATAGCATTTGGCACGGCTTTTTGAGTATTCGGCACAGTTTTCCACCCTCTCAAATACTCGTTTTTCTTGTAGTGTTTTATCAGTTCATAAACTTATTAAAGACAGCAGAATGTTTGTTGGTTTTTCTGAAACTAAGTGTTACATTCAGGATTTGAATCAAAACAAAATCATGGGGACTGGTAGTGAAAATGGTGGACTTTATCTGTTTGATTCTCCCTCTTCCTCTACTTCTAAGAATCAAGTTTTAGGTAATTTGTCTGTTCAATGTTTTGTTTCTAAGTCTTTATGGCATCATAGGCTTGGTCATCCTTCTGATCATGCTATTGATTTGCTTCACTCTGAGCTTAAGTTCACTAAGGATTCTCATGTTTCACCTTGTGACATCTGTCATAAGGCTAAACAGACAAGAGAACCCTTTCCTCTTAGTGAACATAAAAGTTCTGCTATTGGTGACCTTGTGCATATTGATCTTTGGGGACCTTATAAGGTTACTAGCAGAGATGGTTTTAGGTATTTCTTGACTATTGTGGATGACTATACCAGGGCTGTGTGGATTTATCTTATTAAAACTAAAGATGAAGTGTATAATTGTTTTGTTACATATATAAATTTGATTCTAACTCAGTTTAAATGTAACATTAAGACTGTTAGGTATGACAATGGTACTGAATTTGTGAATAACAAAATGGATAGTGTAACACCCCAACCCGACAAGGGTAGAAGTGCCACAAGAATGGTGACATATCAAAGCATACATACATAATATCATACACAGCGGAAGTCTTAAACATAATTCCATAAGAAAGACCAAGCCAACACAGCTTAAGTCAAAGTACATAAGTTCAAAGATGCAGAAATAATCCAAAGGAAAATAAGAACATAATCCAAATCCAAAGTCATAACATAGGGTGGTCATCTAAGGTAAAAGCTCCAACACAAGCTCTAACTCTCATCCCATAGTAAAAGCCCAGCTCCTAGCTTAGATACCTGCCGCAGGAAAAGGAAATGCGGCTGAGCTTATAAAGCCCAGTGAACAGATACATAAACAAAGCAACGATAATGAAACAGAACCGAAGTATAGTGCATTGGGGAATATCATAAGGAATAAACAAATGAATAATAGAAATGAAAGAATAGGATAGTCATCTACCACGAGCCCAGAACATATCATATCATATAATATAAGCCGTCAATATCATAATCTCATAATCAGAGGGGATACCTCTTAGGCAACCAGATAATATGAGGGGTGTCCTCATGTATCATAAAGTGGAGTGATCAGCTCCCAGAAGTTGTGAAAGGCATGTATAGCACACAGTACCAGTCACCAGACAGATATCATAAACATAATCATAGTTAAATCCACTAAACAGATCAGATCTAGGATGCATCCATACGCCCCCACAGAAATCAGATTGGCCATAATAAATCATATCATAAGTGTGCACATAATATAACAAAAAGGGGACGGTGTAGCCAAATCACTAGGGCCACACACTAGTCATGCCAGTGGTGCATCACAGACACGCCCATGGTACCTCCATAGGTAGGGAAACAGAAATGGCTCGGGTATCAAACTAAGAGTCAGGTCTCATATCATACAAAAAGTCATATGGCAAATGTGTATCTCAGAATCGTATCAAAGTTCAATCAAAAGGGAACATAGCAATGGCTTGGGGAATCTTAAGTGTATCATATTTTCAAATCATAATAGCATAATGGAGCCTTTACTGAAAAGGCAGAGTATCCGTACCTTATTGCAAGCACAGAAAATAGAAACAAACTCAGAAAACAGATGTGGCTCAGGACCTCTCCTTCTTCACACCTAGAGGAGAAAGGGGGAATCATAATTCATTCTTTAAATTCACATCTTTCCATTTTAAGTAACTTTCCATTTTTAGCAGGTTTCCATAAATAGTAAGTTTTCACTTTTAGAAAGTTTCCATATTTAGAAAGTTTCCATATTTAGAAAGTTGAATCATTATTAATGGAAATAAAGTATCTTTTAACCCTTTTTACTCATTTGGTCCTTAGGGTTTCATAACTTTGCATTTTATACCCTTTACTTCCCAAAATTACACTTTAAACCTTTTAGTATTCAAAGTTACACATTAAACCCTTAACTTATCCATTTTACATAATGAGCACTTATTTTATTAAGTTATTCGAATGGATACTCAAATATTCATAATTTACACTTTAAGTCCCTCAAGTTATAAAAGTTACATATTTAACCCTTTAATTTATAATTTCAACTTTTAATTATCAATAATTACATATTATGCCCTTAAGTTATCAAAATGACACATAACCCCCTGAATATATTAAATTACTCAAAACAGCCCCAAGTTTCTGAAAATTACATGTTTAGTCCCTCTCTTTTAATTATTTTCAAAACAAACCCTAATTAGGTTAAAAATACATTTTAATCCATTTAATTTCAAAACTTACACTTAGCACCCTCATTATATATTTTATTCGAACAGTATACAGCCCAGAATAAGTTTCAAAAATAACCCTTTAGTTTTAAAAGTTACAAAACTCACCCAAAACCTTTATATCAAATCGTATAAACATAAAATACCAAGATTAAAAACCCTAACCAACTCTAATTCATTTTTAATCATCACCTCATCATTAAATGTCATTTAATATCACAAAACAAACCCTAGATCAAAACCCTAAGTCATACGATTTTATTTTCTTTTTTTCTTTTATACGTTTTAATCAAAATTCAATAAATCAAAATAATTTCGAAATACAAGATTTAGGCCATGACAATTCTTCCCAACATTTTTCCAGATCATATTACATCATAATAAGCCTATAAAAATTTTATTAATAATTATTCTGGAACGGAGCATATACTTCACAATTAAACATGTTTTTAGGGTTTTAAATCATGAAAATGATGTAGAGCATGCATGGATCGAATCAACCATTTTATTTGATGTTTATATGATGTAAGGGACCTGATAAAAATACCAAACCAAGATTTGAACGTGTAGAGAGGCTGTACGAATTGTTGTATTTGCGATTGGACAAAAACGAACCAAAAATCCACACGACTCCAAAAGCTTCTCCACGACCTTTCTATCATTTTTCCCAGAGTATAAATGATATGAGGATTATGAGAAAAATCATAAACGAATTTTAGAGAGGTCGAACAAATCATAAACGAATTTACCTTGTTATTAGGCACGACAAAAGGAAACCAAAACCACAATCGATCCAAGCTTCAACAATTCGAATGGGTATTTTTCTAGGGCTCTTTGGATGTTGTTTGATCACAGAAAAATGCCTTGGAATGATGGGGTGGTCGAATGGAGGCTGTGTGATTTTCTTGTGTGTTTGTTTTTGGATCGGCCTAGGGTTTTTGAAACAAATGATATGGATTGACTTATTTAAAAAGGAATGCCGTGTAAATGAGGGGGGGGGGGGAGGCCAGAATTTCGGATTTTTAGGTTGGAGGATATCTTGGAATAATTATCTTCCATATTTATCATGATTTAAACCATTTAAATAAATAATAAAACTACTTATTATTAATTCGGTCCATAGAGGGGTATTTTGGTAATTTTACCACTTGTACAAATGTTAAATGAAGTTGTTAAAATTATTTGGATACATAACTTGTGCATTGTTTGAAGTTTGGGATTTATTTGGAGACTTTATAAGCTTATAATTAAATTTTAAATATGTAGGGGCATTTTGGTCATTTCACAAGCATTTAGATTTTAGGTGTTACAACTTCTTCCCCTCTAAAATGAAAAATTTCGTCCTCGAAATTTGAAAGGAATCAGAAATGAAACGAATCGAAACATAACGGAGACATACCAGATCAGAATACAAAGTGAGGATAACTAGCTCGAATAGACTCCTCGGTTTCCCAGGTAGCTTCCCGCTCTGGGTGGTTCCGCCAAAGAATCTTAACGAAAGGAATAACTTTACGCCTCATAACCCGCTCTTGGCGATCAAGAACAGCTTCCGGCTCCTCCGGAAGAGACATATCGGGCTGAATCTGATCGAAAGGATAGGACACCACATGCAAAGGATGGTAATTGTATCCCCTCAGAAGAGATACATGAAAGACGTCGTGAACATGTGATAACTGCGGAGGAAGAGCCAAACGATACGAAACCTCTCCAATGCGCTCCAAAATCTCAAACGGTCCAATGAATCGAGGACTAAGTTTGCCCTTGATCCCGAAACGTTTAACTCCACGAAACGGCGAAACTTTAAGGAATACCCGATCACCAACACGAAACTCTAAGTCATGCCGATGCTTATCAGCATAACTCTTTTGACGCGCACGTGCTTCCTTCAATTTTTCCCTAGCAATATCCACTTTCTCGGTAGCAATCTGAACTAACTCCGGACCTTCAATAATACGCTCACCAACCTCATTCCAACAAACTGGAGCTCTGCACTTCCTACCATACAACATCTCGAAAGGAGCCATACGAATACTCGCGTGCCAGCTGTTATTGTATGCAAACTCGACCAAACACAAATATTCGTCCCAGTTACCAGTCCACTCTAAAGCACATGCCCTCAACATATCCTCTAATGTCTGGATGGTCCTCTCCGACTGACCATCTGTCTGAGGGTGAAAAGCCGTGCTGAACTTAAGGCGCGTACCCCATGCCTTATGCAATCCCTTCCAGAAACGAGATGTAAACCGTGGATCTCTATCTGATATGATAGCCGTAGGCATACCATGAAGCCTAACGATCTCCTGCTGAAATACGTCCGCCAACTTACTAATTCCGTAGTTCACACGAATAGGGAGAAAGTGAGCAGACTTGGTTAGTCGATCAACAACCACCCAAATCGCATCATGCTTCTTACGGGTAAGAGGTAAACCTGTAACGAAATCCATGGAAATCTCCTCCCATTCCCACTTCGGAATCTCTAACGGCTGTAATAACCCACTCGCTCTTTGATGCTCGATCTTTACTTGCTGGCAAGTCAAACACTTAGATACAAACAACGCCACATCATGTTTCATACCATTCCACCAAAAATGTTGTTTAAGATCCCTGTACATCTTGGTAGAACCAGGATGAATAGTGAACGGGGAACTATGAGCCTCTGATAGAATAGCCTCTCGAAGTTCCGGATCGTTAGGAACGTAAAGACGATCCTCAAACCAAACCACACCAAATTCGTCAACTCTGAACTCTGACTGTTTGCCTTCCTCAACATTTTGAACTATAGACCACAGTTCACCATCCTCCTTCTGAGCTTCCTTTATTCGCAAGATGAGATTGGACTCAACTTTAAGACTGGCCCAATAACCATCCTGACCTCGAATACAAAACTCCACATCCAGAAGCTCTAAGTCATGCAAAACACGAGAATCAAACTCTAAACTCGCAACCATACCAGACTTCCTACTAAGAGCATCCGCGACTACATTCGCCTTACCGGGATGATACTGAATATTAACATCATAGTCTTTCAGGAGTTCTAACCACCGCCTCTGTCTCATATTCAGTTCCTTCTGAGTGAAGATGTACTTAAGACTCTTGTGATCGGTGAAAATGTCACAAGACTCTCCATACAAATAATGGCGCCAAATCTTTAGCGCGAAAACCACAGCTGCTAACTCAAGATCATGTGTCGGATAATTCACCTCGTGAGGTTTCAACTACCTCGAAGCATAAGCAATCACCTTTCCATGCTGTGTCAACACACATCCCAAACCTTTCTTCGATGCATCGCTATATATTTGAAAACCACCTGAACCAGATGGAAGAGCCAAAATAGGTGCAGACACCAAACGTTTCTTCAACTCCTCAAAACTACTTTCCCTCTCATCAGTCCAAACAAACTTCTCTCCCTTCCTCATCAATTGTGTTAAAGGCAAAGCGAGACGCGAAAAGCCTTCAACAAATCTCCTATAATACCCAGCAAGACCCAGAAAACTCCTTACTTCCGTCACGTTTGTAGGTCTCGGCCATTTTGTGATAGCCTCAACCTTCGCAGGGTCCATAGTAATACCGTCCGCAGAAACAGTGTGACCCAAGAAAGCTACTCGATCCAACCAAAACTCGCATTTCGAAAACTTCGCATACAATCTCTGCTGTCGAAGAACCTCCAGAACCATACTAAGATGTTGCTCGTGTTCCTCCTCGGACTTAGAATACACAAGGATGTCATCAATGAAGACAATGACGAACTTATCGAGGAATTCGTGAAATACCCGGTTCATAAGGTCCATGAAAACTGCAGGAGCATTGGTCAACCCGAAAGGCATAACCAAAAATTCATAATGACCGTACCGAGTTCGAAAAGCCGTTTTAGGAACATCTTGCTCCCTCACCCGAAGTTGGTGATAACCGGACCTCAGATCAATCTTAGAGAAATGCCTCGCTCCTTGCAACTGGTCAAATAGATCATCAATGCGTGGAAGAGGGTAACGGTTATGGATTGTGATACGGTTAAGTTCCCGATAATCAATACAAAGACGCATGCTTCCATCCTTCTTCTTAACAAACAATACGGGAGCACCCCATGGAGACACACTCGGACGAATGAATCCATTATCTAACAGTTCTTGCAATTGCTCCTTCAGTTCTTTCAATTCGATCGGTGCCATACGGTATGGAGCTTTAGATATGGGTTCAGCACCCGGAATCAGATCGATACTGAACTCAATTTCTCGAACAGGAGGAATACCAGGGAGTTCATCTGGAAACACATCAGTAAAATCGCGCACAACGCGAATACCATCAATGCTTGGAACATCCACAGAAGTATCCTTGATAGAAGCAAGGAAACCAATACAGCCATGTGAAATCAGTGTCCGGGCTTTCATAGCCGAAATGATCTTTACAGACTTCAGAGGTTGTGAACCAGAATAGACAAAATCAGGATGATGAAGATTACCAAAGATCACTTTACGAGCATAACAATCAATGGTCGCTTTATGAACAGCCAACCAGTCCATGCCCAGAATAATATCAAAGTCAATCATATCGATGGGAAGAAGGTTCGCAGCACGAATACGATCATCGAAACGAAGAGGGCAATTCACATACTCAACATCAATAATCACATGAGTTTTCATCGGAGTAGCAATAGATATACGGTTCATTAGTTGTGTTGGGGTTATGTTAATTTTATTTGCAAGTGAAGTAGATATTATGGAATGTGTAGCACCGGTGTCAAATAAAACAAAGACAGTACGATCTCCAATAAATAGAAAACCCGTAATAGTACCTGAGGAACCAGCTGCCTGATCACGAGTCATAGAGTAAACCCTGCCTGAATTAGGAGCAGTCCTATCATCAATCTTAGGTCCACCAGTCTTCTTCTTAGGGCAGTCAATGACTTTATGATGAGTAGATCCACACCCGAAACAACCACCAGAAGCTCTATAACAAGGACCCGGATGAGTCTTCCCACAAGAAGGACATGTAGGAGGAGGGGGTAGAGCTTCAATCTTCTTCTGACCCGACGATCCCGACTGCTGATACTGCTGAGAGTCCCTACGTCGGTTGTTATTACTCTGCCCTTGACGATCACCACCATACCTACCAGTATCCCGACGATCCTGGTTCCTGTAATCCTGCTGTCTATTATTATAACCACGGTCCTGACGACCCCTCTGATCATACCCCTGGTCCTGTCGACCCCGAGAATCCTGCTTATGGTCCTGCCGACCATGACTACGAGAATCCACCCTGTTACCATCCCTATCACGCTTATAAGACACCCGATCCGCATGTAGTAACTCAATGTTGCGGGCGGCATCCTGCACTCCAGCAACATCCTCAAAAGTAGTGTTAACGATCTTGTCCAACACCCACTTCTTCAAAGCCCACTTAAAATGACGTGCCTGACGCACAGCATCACCAGTAACCTCTGGCCCAACAAAACTGGCCAAACGCAAGAATCTCTGCATAAACTCTCCGGATGACTCCTGATCACCCTGACGAATCGACCCGTACTCTCTCTCATACCTTAACTGTTCTGCCATAGGAAGATACTGTCTGTAAAATGCCTCAATGAAATCAGCCCACGAACAAGTCTCAGCAAAATCACCTCCTTTGGCCTGAACAAGAGCAGTCCACCAGTTCTGAGCATCACCTTCCAATTTGAATGTAGCCAAACGAGTTTTAAACTCGTCACCACATCCCAGAACACGAAACAATTTCTCAACATGTGTGATCCAGTCCTCCGCTTCATGGGGAGTAGCAGCGGACTTGAATGAGAGAGGCTTGAGCTTGTTAAACCTCTCGATCCACACATGGATACCAGTTGGGGGAGCATGAGGTGGAGTATTAGGTTGACCATTTGGTGGAGTAGGAGGTCTAGCACCACTACCAGAAGGACTCGGCCCATTCCTGAAGTTATTGGCCACTTCAGCCACTACTCGTGGAATAGCAGCTTCCACAGCAGCGTTAATCATAGCTTGGAAATCAGGGGTACCATTATCCCCATCAGTGTACTGAGTAAAGCGGGTGTTCACCATCTGAATGATCATGGAAAGGGATTAGTAAAACATAAGAGAAAATAAGCACGAAATGGAAGACGAAGCAGAAACCTATGCTACCCAAATCCTCACCAGTCAAACCTAAGGTCTTAAGGGTCAAATCCTAAGGTCCATAAGACTCACAGGCCATGTTTATGTACTACAGGTCGCAGCCTGGGCTCTGATACCATAATTGTAACACCCCAACCCGACAAGGGTAGAAGTGCCACAAGAATGGTGACATATCAAAGCATACATACATAATATCATACACAGCGGAAGTCTTAAACATAATTCCATAAGAAAGACCAAGCCAACACAGCTTAAGTCAAAGTACATAAGTTCAAAGATGCAGAAATAATCCAAAGGAAAATAAGAACATAATCCAAATCCAAAGTCATAACATAGGGTGGTCATCTAAGGTAAAAGCTCCAACACAAGCTCTAACTCTCATCCCATAGTAAAAGCCCAGCTCCTAGCTTAGATACCTGCCGCAGGAAAAGGAAATGCGGCTGAGCTTATAAAGCCCAGTGAACAGATACATAAACAAAGCAACGATAATGAAACAGAACCGAAGTATAGTGCATTGGGGAATATCATAAGGAATAAACAAATGAATAATAGAAATGAAAGAATAGGATAGTCATCTACCACGAGCCCAGAACATATCATATCATATAATATAAGCCGTCAATATCATAATCTCATAATCAGAGGGGATACCTCTTAGGCAACCAGATAATATGAGGGGTGTCCTCATGTATCATAAAGTGGAGTGATCAACTCCCAGAAGTTGTGAAAGGCATGTATAGCACACAGTACCAGTCACCAGACAGATATCATAAACATAATCATAGTTAAATCCACTAAACAGATCAGATCTAGGATGCATCCATACGCCCCCACAGAAATCAGATTGGCCATAATAAATCATATCATAAGTGTGCACATAATATAACAAAAAGGGGACGGTGTAGCCAAATCACTAGGGCCACACACTAGTCATGCCAGTGGTGCATCACAGACACGCCCATGGTACCTCCATAGGTAGGGAAACAGAAATGGCTCGGGTATCAAACTAAGAGTCAGGTCTCATATCATACAAAAAGTCATATGGCAAATGTGTATCTCAGAATCGTATCAAAGTTCAATCAAAAGGGAACATAGCAATGGCTTGGGGAATCTTAAGTGTATCATATTTCCAAATCATAATAGCATAATGGAGCCTTTACTGAAAAGGCAGAGTATCCGTACCTTATTGCAAGCACAGAAAATAGAAACAAACTCAGAAAACAGATGTGGCTCAGGACCTCTCCTTCTTCACACCTAGAGGAGAAAGGGGGAATCATAATTCATTCTTTAAATTCACATCTTTCCATTTTAAGTAACTTTCCATTTTTAGCAGGTTTCCATAAATAGTAAGTTTTCACTTTTAGAAAGTTTCCATATTTAGAAAGTTTCCATATTTAGAAAGTTGAATCATTATTAATGGAAATAAAGTATCTTTTAACCCTTTTTACTCATTTGGTCCTTAGGGTTTCATAACTTTGCATTTTATACCCTTTACTTCCCAAAATTACACTTTAAACCTTTTAGTATTCAAAGTTACACATTAAACCCTTAACTTATCCATTTTACATAATGAGCACTTATTTTATTAAGTTATTCGAATGGATACTCAAATATTCATAATTTACACTTTAAGTCCCTCAAGTTATAAAAGTTACATATTTAACCCTTTAATTTATAATTTCAACTTTTAATTATCAATAATTACATATTATGCCCTTAAGTTATCAAAATGACACATAACCCCCTGAATATATTAAATTACTCAAAACAGCCCCAAGTTTCTGAAAATTACATGTTTAGTCCCTCTCTTTTAATTATTTTCAAAACAAACCCTAATTAGGTTAAAAATACATTTTAATCCATTTAATTTCAAAACTTACACTTAGCACCCTCATTATATATTTTATTCGAACAGTATACAGCCCAGAATAAGTTTCAAAAATAACCCTTTAGTTTTAAAAGTTACAAAACTCACCCAAAACCTTTATATCAAATCGTATAAACATAAAATACCAAGATTAAAAACCCTAACCAACTCTAATTCATTTTTAATCATCACCTCATCATTAAATGTCATTTAATATCACAAAACAAACCCTAGATCAAAACCCTAAGTCATACGATTTTATTTTCTTTTTTTCTTTTATACGTTTTAATCAAAATTCAATAAATCAAAATAATTTTGAAATACAAGATTTAGGCCATGACAATTCTTCCCAACATTTTTACAGATCATATTACATCATAATAAGCCTATAAAAATTTTATTAATAATTATTCTGGATCGGAGCATATACTTCACAATTAAACATGTTTTTAGGGTTTTAAATCACGAAAATGATGTAGAGCATGCATGGATCGAATCAACCATTTTATTTGATGTTTATATGATGTAAGGGACCTGAGAAAAATACCAAACCAAGATTTGAACGTGTAGAGAGGCTGTACGAATTGTTGTATTTGCGATTGGACAAAAACGAACCAAAAATCCACACGACTCCAAAAGCTTCTCCACGACCTTTCTATCATTTTTCCCAGAGTATACATGATATGAGGATTATGAGAAAAATCATAAACGAATTTTAGAGAGGTCGAACAAATCATAAACGAATTTACCTTGTTATTAGGCACGACAAAAGGAAACCAAAACCACAATCGATCCAAGCTTCAACAATTCGAATGGGTATTTTTCTAGGGCTCTTTGGATGTTTTTTGATCACAGAAAAATGCCTTGGAATGATGGGGTGGTCGAATGGAGGCTGTGTGATTTTCTTGTGTGTTTGTTTTTGGATCGGCCTAGGGTTTTTGAAACAAATGATATGGATTGACTTATTTAAAAAGGAATGCCGTGTAAATGAGGGGGGGGGGGGGGGAGGCCAGAATTTCGGATTTTTAGGTTGGAGGATATCTTGGAATAATTATCTTCCATATTTATCATGATTTAAACCATTTAAATAAATAATAAAACTACTTATTATTAATTCGGTCCATAGAGGGGTATTTTGGTAATTTTACCACTTGTACAAATGTTAAATGAAGTTGTTAAAATTATTTGGATACATAACTTGTGCAATGTTTGAAGTTTGGGATTTATTTGGAGACTTTATAAGCTTATAATTAAATTTTAAATATGTAGGGGCATTTTGGTCATTTCACAAGCATTTAGATTTTAGGTGTTACAGATAGTCTATTTAACAGTCTTGGTATTGTGCATCAAACTACTTGTGCTTACACTCCTCAGCAAAATGGAATTGCTGAGAGGAAGCATAGGCACTTATTGAATGTTGCTAGAAGTCTGCTATTTCAAACTGGCATTTCTCTTAGTATGTGGCCTGAGTGTATCTTAACTGCTGCTTACCTCATTAACAGGTTACCTTCTTCTGTGCTGAGTGGAAAATCTCCCTTTGAATGTGTGTATGGTAGAAAACCAAGACTTTCTCATTTGAGAAGTTTTGGCTGTTTATGTTTCTCATCTATTCTAAATAATTCTGATAAATTTTCTTCTAGGTCTGAAAAATGTGTTCTTATTGGTTTTTCTACTATTAAAAAGGCATATAAACTTTACAGTCTTAAAACAAAAAGGATATTTTTTTCAAGAGATGTTTAATTTTATGAAACTATCTTTCCATTTAAAATGAACACTAATTTGATTTCTGATCAGACTTATGAAAATATTGAGACTACTTTAAATAGTCTAAATTTTTTTGATGAGAAACACTATGATCTAAGTCCCAATGATGAAGGGAGAGGTATAAATACCCCATATGATGAAAGTGATGCCTATTCTTGCCCCATAAGTATAAATATTTCTGATGATGGTAGGAATACTGGTGTCGCTACATCCATGGGTGATAATACTCCACCTAAGGGCACTGTTCCTTCTAATTCTTCTCAAAATGGATCCACTCAGAATATAAGTCAAGAGCAGCCTGAACTTAGGAGATCTAGTAGACCTACTAAGTTGCCTGCTAGGTTTAATGATTTTGTTGTAAGCAGTAGTGCTAAGTATGGTATTGAGAAATATGTTTGTTATTCTAGGCTGAGTTCTGTTAATTACTGTTTCTCTACTACTTTAAATAAAGCTGTTATTCCTACTTCTTATGAAGAGGCATCTAAAAATCCTAATTGGATTCAGGCTATAAATAATGAAGTTACTGCTTTAAAAAGAAATGATACTTGGACTGAGTGTGAACTACCTCCAGGTAGAAAACCTGTTAGTAGTAAATGGTTGTGGAAAATTAAGTATAAGTCCACAGGTGAAATTGATAAGTATAAAGCCAGGCTAGTAGCCAAGGGCTATAGCCAGAGGGAGGGATTTGATTATATGGAAACATTTAGTCCTGTGGTTAAGATGTCTACAGTTAGGTGCATGATTAATGTGGCTATTTGCAATAATTGGAGTCTTTTCCAGTTAGATGTTAATAATGCTTTTCTGTATGGTGACTTAACTGAGGATGTTTATATGACTTTACCCCCTGGCTTTGATGATCATAAATCTAAAGTTGTGAAGCTTAACAAGTCCTTATATGGTCTTAAACAAGCTCCTAGACAGTGGAATGAAAAGTTAACTAATGCTCTTAGTGAACATGGTTTTGTGCAGTCTAAGTTTGATTATTCTTTGTTCACTAAGAAATCTGGGAATATTTTTTTGGCTCTTTTAGTGTATGTTGATGATATTGTTATTACTGGCAATGATAACAATGAAATTGAAAAGTTTAAAGTGTTTCTGCAGTCTAAGTTTCAAACAAAAGACTTGGGAAAGTTAAAATATTTTCTTGGTATAGAAGTTTTAGAAAATGATAAAGGTGTTTGTCTTAGTCAAAGAAAATATTGTCTTGAGCTATTACATGAATATGGTTTACTTGCTGCTAAGCCTGTTGACACACCTTTACCAGAAAATACTACTCTTAATCATATTGAAAGTAATGATGATAAAGCTTTGAAAAATATTGGTAATTACCAAAAACTGGTGGGTAAATTGATTTACCTAACTAATACTAGACCAGATATATCTTATTCTGTTCATTTCTTGAGTCAATATATGCATGCTCCTCTTGAGTCTCATTTGAATGCTGCATTAAGAGTTTTGAGATATTTAAAAGGATCTCCTGGAACTGGTATTCAAATTAACAAAAATGGAAGTCTTAAGCTCAGAGCTTATGCTGATTCAGATTGGGCTAGATGTCCTGTTACTAGGAAATCTGTGTCTGGCTATTGTGTTTTTCTGGGTGATTCATTAGTTACTTGGAAAAGTAAAAAACAATCTACTCTTTCTAGATCCTCTGCAGAGGCTGAGTACAGAAGTATGGCTTCT
Source organism: Artemisia argyi (assembly GCA_030686995.1). NCBI lineage: Eukaryota > Viridiplantae > Streptophyta > Magnoliopsida > Asterales > Asteraceae > Artemisia > Artemisia argyi. The sequence continues at coordinate 2,504,793 of CM060690.1, forward strand.
TGTACATGTGAAATTATTTGGTTGTGTAATCTTCTTGGTGATATGGGGGTCAGTGATCTATTGCCTGTGAAGTTGTATTGTGATAACAGTTCAGCTTTACATATTGCTGGAAATCCTGTGTTTCATGAAAAAACAAAACACTTTGAGATTGATGTTCATCTTGCGAGAGAAAAGGTGTCTGCTGGTGTTATTAAGACTGAGAAGATTCATACTTCTCAGCAAATTGCAGATGTGTTTACAAAAGCTTTAGACTGTAAAAGTCATAAGTTTTTGTGTGATCATTTGGGTATGATGGATATGTTTGCTGTGAAAGGATGATGGTTGAAAGTTTGAGGGAGGGTGTTAAAATATCCATTCAAACTTTCAGGGACTGTTTCTGTCATTACAGAAACTTACTAACTCTAATATTTAGTTTTGTCTTTGTTTGTGTGTTTTCTAATGTGCAGGGACTGAAGCTGTAATTATCTTAAGTTGAATGCTATAAAAGGATTGCTATGGATTAGGGTTTCTCACCTCTGCTCATTATCATCTCACACAGTCTTCGTTATTCTCTCAAAGTTGAATATTATCATTCTTTTGTAATCGTTCAACTGATCAATTGTTTTGATCCAGTTGTTGTTTTTGTTTCTGCACATTAGATCATTCATTGTGATCTATTTGTTTCTAGTTTCTTGTATTGTAAAGATTGAGGTATTAATTTGAATCAAAGGGCGGTTGGTTGGGTTCAATCTTGGTGTTATTAGAATTTCTGCAGTGTGCAAAGGTTGCTCTCACACAAAGTTTTAATGGCCTCAAAAAATATATCCCTTTATGTATATGTGGCCTCAAAATTCATTTTCAACATCAAAATGTCGACGATATATGAAATGTTGATCTAAATATATGTAAAACACTTCAAGTGGGTGATAGTGATGAAAAAAAAAAAAAAAAAAAAAAAAAAAAAAAAAAAAAAAAAAAAAACAGATAAAAAACACCAAGATCGTTAAAAGAAACATTGTCAATTGTTATGTTTAGTTATTACATAAGTGATTTTGCATAAGGCCTCCGCTAGTACAGCTACGACACTGGAAAGTAGTAGCATTTATCTATGAAGTATATAATTTGTTTCATAAAGAATAAGCATCTAAAATTTTAGCAACTTTCACTTGTGAATTAGTAATTTTTTTTCCCTTGCTACAGTTTCTGATTGGCATTGATTTAATCAGATACATGGTTACTAGATACTGTAAGAGCTTCGAATAGGTTATGGAACCATTTGTTGCAATAATGGGACTCCAGGCCTGCAACTATAAACGTTTGTCTAACAACGACACAAACGGAGGTTATATATTCCCTCCAAATAAGCTTGTAAGCGCGCATAAGCTTATTCAAACATACATTAATCCTTTTGTGATCCGTCCTCTTCGAATAATCTACCAAAATCCTCATTAAGTGATACTAATTTAAGTTGATAATGATCTCAACTCTCAAGTGAGATTAAACAAATGCTTGTAGTTTAGGAAAGAAAGAGTAAAATTTTAAATATTTGTAAACTAGATAAGCTAAAAGTGATAGAAGTAGGAAAAAGACCACGACATAAAGTACGAACATGGTTGTGAACGCTCAGGCTCAAATTTATAACTTAGGTCAAGAAAGACAAAGTTGTTCACCCAAAAGTAGAAAAATGAAGAAAGTTTGTTAAGAGGAATTAAAAAGGCGAAAAGTAAATGGATAGAAATAAAACAAGTTTCAAAATCTGAAATAATGATGGGAACATCACACATTTTAACTTCGGATGTATGGTATTTTAAGGATATAAATATTGTAGCATTTTTAAGAACTTGAAATCTTCAATATGACCTTAATTATAGTATTAATAGTGATTAGTGATCAAAATTATAGATATTAAAAAATGGTTTTGAGGTAAGGTATATAATATCTTCATGAGAATTCTAATTTTCAAAAAACAAGGTATATTTGAGGTTGATCGCGAAAATAATCGCAAATGATCAAAGGACTACATACATCGAAAAAACTCATACTCACTGAATAACGTATATAAAGGAACCTCATCGGATTAAACTCAAATTTTTTTATTATCGAGTACAGTTTCTGTCTTCAAATATATAATTGTTTATCTCTTTCTTTCGGGATGTAAGCGATGTAGCAAAAATAATGTTCACTTTGTATTTATACAATAAAAAAATTGCAGGATAAACTGTTATTTAATTGGTAAGGAATGCAGTTAGCGACATTTTTCTATTTTTTTTAGTGAATTTTCAAAAAGGTTAGATGTTTAAAAAAAAAAAAAAAAAAAAAAAAAAAAAAAAATCTTATGAAAATTATTTGTTTATGACTTAATAGAAATAAATAGTTGAAACTATAAAATCATAAAACTGAAAGTGTAAGCATTAAACCATCTGTTATTTATACACGACTTAATACAATATTTAAAGAAACAAGCCCTTACTAGTCTTACTGTATCTATTTTAAGACGAGAAAAGTATACGGGTTGAGACATATACCAAACCATTAGTGGCCGGTAGTCAAACAATGGCACAATCCTTGTTCCAGAACCGTTAGTGGCTAATAGTCAAATTGTGGCACAAGCCTTCATATATGACGGTGAAGGTTGACGTTTCGTGCATGGTTGGTGTGGGATTTTGACAGTGTCTAAAGTGCTTAATAACCTACCATAATTTAGAGGTATTTTTACCTGGCTTTTATTAACTAGTTATGTTTCTCTTGAGTAATTGTGTCATTTAATGATCGATAAAATCTTACAACTTGCAACTAATGATTGATGAGGGGCATGCCACTTTGTATAATAAACGAAACTAGTTAATGTGGATCTTTACTAAAGTATGATAAGAACTATTTGTAAGAGATGGTGCATTTGGGTGCGTATAACTATTATAGAAGTTGTCACGTTATCTTTTATCTTATATTAATACTTAGGGCCTGTTTACTTTATTAAGTGGCTTATAAATATGTTGGTCTTATATGTGGGTTCACGTCTGGTTCTACCATTTATTGAGGAGGACCAGATATTTGAAGTCTTGTGCATATAAAGGAAATAATAGGAATGAGTAGGCCCCATTTAAAAAAGAAACATTATTAAATTTCTTGGGCCCCACTCATGTTACCACTCAGATCATTAAAAAAAAAAAAAAAAACACCCTTAATAAAAAAAAAAGTTTATCTCAATAACATTTTTATAACAAAAAAAAACAAAAAAAAAAAAAAAAAAAAAAAAAAAAAAAAAAAAAAAAAAAACTCTCACTCAGAATTAAAAAATGAATAAAAAGAATGCCTAAAAACTCTCGTTAAAGAGAGATAGTGGAGGTCCTATAACATGGAGGCATGATGCAGCTATTACATGCATGATTGTGTTATAGGTACCAAAATTAGTCCCCTAAGACTAATGCTAGTGGTGCCCACTTTTTCACCCAAGCAACTCCGCCACCTCAGCTTTCTCTCTTCACAACTCCACCCCAACCACAATTAGCTAGTGGTAACCATAAAAGCAACCCCATAACATTTTTTTTTTTAAATTAAAATTTCATCCAAACATATATCTCCTTCATTATTTTGGGCTGAAGTTTGTAAACCATCAAAGAAAAAAGAAAAAGGCCATGGGCCTTTGGGATTGTTTTGTGTGGACGAGAAGAAAACAAAAGAGGTGATGCCCTACTTCATCAAATATCACCATTCATAGTTACACTATGTTTCTTTTCATCTTCTTTTCATCATCAAACACCATCTTTCTTTTCATCAAACACCATCTTTCTTTTCATCAGTTATTCTTTATTCGATTTCCTCCATAAAATTAAACTTACATTTACGTGACATGCGTTTCTTTAGCTTCAATGAAGGAGATGAGGTTGTAAAAATGGAGGAGATGAAGTTGGGTTTTATAGAGGAGAAAAGGTAATAAAAATATGGAGTTGCTTTGTCAATTGTTTCGGTTGGTGATGCAACCGAGTTTTGAAAAAAGTTGGAGGGCGACGTGTTGGTTTGGGGTGTGCTATGGGGAAGTGGCGCGTTGCTTTTGGGGTTGCTTGGTGAAACCAACGCCCACTAGCATTGGTCTAACACGTTAATGTAACGTGTTTAAGTATACTAGTTAATGTAATTTGTGTTTTATAAATGTTTATGTTAGTTATTTAATAAAATATTAGTTTTAGTTTAAGGTTGAATTTGAAAATATTTTATTTAAATTTGAGTTAAGATAAGTTATTGTACCATGATGTTTTTTGTTGAGTTAAAGTGAAAATGTTAAATTTGATGTCGTACTGACATGGCAATGAATAAGTATGTTATAACTCAATGGCACCGTACCGAGTGCTATTAAAGTTTCATGCAGTAGTTTGCCTGTAACTAGCTTTATTTTTCATTTTTCTAGTATTAGCTTTATTTTTCATTTTTCTAGTATTAGTTTACATGTTCGTTTGGGGCTTATTAGCCGGCTATCTTTAGCCCATTGCATTTCGTTTATACACTCTCAATACTTGTTATTAAGGTGGTGTTTGTTTGTTAAGAGGGTCTGAATCTGAATCTGAACCGCACATCCGAATCTGAATCTGATGCGTAAATGTCTGAATCTGACCGTATCTGAACGGGAAAAAAAACTCATGTTTGAATCGCACATTTGCTTGCTCGTACTATTTTTTTTTTTTGTTTTTATATGTGTCAGCAAGAGGCAACAAGACGCATTCAGACACCCCTCTTATGTCTAAACCATTAAGATCTTACTGCATCTGAACGCGTCTGAACGAGAAAAAAAAAACGGTCTGAACGACCAAATGTCTGACCGATTCAGATATTTAGCCTATTAAGAGGCTGTTAAGATGTTTTTAAAAAAAAACAAACACAGCCTAAATCTCACATATGTTTTACTCAGGGCAAATCAAATATATACAAAATGACGAATAAACATAAACTTAAAAAATAATTACCAATAATTAGGTGAAACTTGAGGACATCCAGGTTCTATATATGGATGAACAAAATCTAACTTACTAAAGAAATGTTTAGGCAAGAACAAATTACGGGTCTAAAACATAGATGTTGTCGCAGTCGCAAAACGTGCACACTAGAAATTGAGAAAATGATATGCATACGATACGCAATTCTATTTTGGTGTTTCCTCTTCTATTAAGAACCGTTTACGTCTCCAATCAATGACTAGTTCGATGAATATTTCTCTAATAATTTTTAATGTCACTTTCATTAGGTCTATTCGATATATAGTGCCAAATCCTCCAGCCAACTTTGAAACTTTAAACAAACTAAAATTATTGACAATTGGTGTAATTATTTCAAAAAGTGATTTAAGGGTCTTAAATATGATATTTACTCCAAAAAGTATGTATCTTCAATTCTTCAAGTGTACATGTGTATAACCACACGTTACGAGTCGATTTGAAACAAGTTCATTGCATGTGAACATAGTCCATCTCGACAAGGAGAAAATCGGCAGCTTAAGAGGGCGACAATGTGTGTTTAGAACCACACGTTACGAGTCGCAAGTTTGAACTTGAACCTTGTTGTTGACCTTCACAAAACTAGTCGTTACTTTGTCAAGACTAGTTCTAACTTCTAAATGTGGTCCTGGACTTATATGTCTTCCTCTAACACGTGTGTGCATGCATATTTTGCAAATAACCATTGACAAAATGATCATGTCTTACTTTTGATGTGATATTTCAATAGTTGTTATAGTACCACTTGTATATATTTATATTTTTTGCTCTAATATACCAATTTTTGGTATTTCGATCTTCCCAGTTAATCACAGTTTCGACCTTTTGATTCAACTAATTCTCAAGGTTTGAGTCTATCGTTACACAAACACAATCTGGTTACAGTATTTTCCTTTTTCTGGAGGTTGGTGTAATCACATCATGATTGTTTACGCTTAGATGGATTTGGAACTTGAAACATATCACATTTAATGAATCAATGTAATTCATGTACTTTATAATTTTATTTGGTTTGATAAATGTTTTGGCATATTAAAGAACATCAAAGTGATCATAAATATTATGGACTGCAAGTCTGCAACTTGTTGGTTCATAAACAGTCGTTAATGGTCGAGACTCCAGAGTCCAGAATGGTTTGTTACTAAGCCCATATTTTGTGGGCTGTTACCTTATTCGGGCCTTCTTAAATTTTGTCAAAAAGGCAAGAACCCAATCCATATTCCATAGCCACCTTACAAACGGGCTCCTCTGTGGCTCTCTTTAGTCTTTACTTTGAGCGATCACATGTAAATATGTAACAAGTAGCTGGCGGCCGCCGCGTTGCGGCGGGGGTTTTCTTTAAAACAGTTGCGTAATTGTATTTCGACTTCTAGCACATTCGATATTTATTTTGTTGTAAGTTGTCGCAGGAACTTTAAATGCATAACAAATCATTTTGTAAAAAACATGATACTTAAAAGTCAAGATACCCACAATATGCTGATAAGTGATGAACGAATATAAAAAAGCACTTCCAAATTCCCACATTTGAAAGCGGGCCACAGAATAGTTAATGGGCTAACATTTAGCCTGGTAAAAGAAAATATGTGTTTACAACCCGCCAATTAAAAGCCACCGAATCTTCCGTCTTTAATATATATAGTAATTACTATATATATTATATATTAAATAGCATTTAAAATGACGCCGTTCTATGAACAGTAACATCGTGGGCTCCCGCCATTTTTTTGGGCTATCTGTTCTACCACTGATCCATCGCCTCTGGTCCAAATCCATCTTATATCATAATGAAGAAGACGCTAGAATCTCCACCGCCTTACTCACTCGCATCCACTAAACCCATTCCTAACCTTCAAGATCAGTTAATCGTTATGTAATATTTGATCTCCAAAACATATATAGACTTGTAATCAACGGTTGGGATCTGGTGAAAATAACATACTTAAAGGAAGAATGAAGAGAATGACTATAAATCTATAATCACATTTGAAATTTATTAATTTAAATTAGATGCATCCTAATTAGTTTTAAAAATAATTTTGAAGTAAAAATGATGCAAAGTAATACTGGCAACAGATTTGATGCGAAGAGGACAAAAAATACATATAATCATCTGACTTGATAAAATGCATCTAATATATATAATAGGAAAGCTCAAAATGGATAAAACCTATAGGTCCTTGCATGAATATGTTTTCTGCTTTCGTTACTTTATTAACACTTTTAAAACTTTTTCATGTGTATCATTTCGTGATGTGATCCAAATAAATATGATGGATAAAACTGTATATATTTGGAGTACACTTTCTTTCCTTTTTGTTTAATATAAACAAGGTCGGCAGCGGACGCCGCATTGCCGGCGTGCCTGTTTATTTTCTCAATAGTTTCTTGAATTCAAGAGGCATTCATTTGCAACATGGCTTACCTGGTATCATACTTTGTAGCTTTCGCATTCCGACGCGAAGCAACACATACATTTTGCAATGGGTCTACTAGACCTGCAAAAAATGAGTAAATCTAAAAGTTTTGGTAAAACAAATAACGATGCGAAATACATCAGCACACCCGATGGGACTCGAACCCACAATCGCCTGATTAGAAGTCAGGTGCTTTATCCATTAGGTCACAGGTGCTTTTTCAAGTTGAATAAATCTACTAAAGACATTTATTTTAAAAAGTGAAGTGGCATATTTAGTCAGCCACAAAAAAGATCTTACCAATGCCTTTTGCTTAGAAGAAACACGACAACATATGATTGAAGTGCAATAAATGAGGGTCAGATTTCTGTATATCCGTAGCAGTATCAAAAAGATGACAATGGCTGCAATAAAGCATATTTGTTTGTGTATATAGTGATTCTACACCATTTGGCATCTGTACATACGTTGTGGTTTGCTGATAAAGGTGTGTGCTTGTCCTTTTCTTGTGTCCTCTGTCGTGCCAAAGGTGCTATTTTCTGAGCCGTTGCCTGCCACTCTTACCCGTTGCCCAACACGTTTAGTTACCACAAAAGCTGCACAACATAAACCGCAAGTTAACTACACACAAAAATCCACTTAAGTTCACTTTTCAGAAAAACACATATAAGCAAACAATACTTGGAACCCGTCTATTGACCCTATTGGTGACAGATCTTTGTTTTGACCCACGGCCTTTCTTCTTCGCCTCCTTTACTTCATCGACGTCATCAGCCACCACTTTCTGCAATAACAATTCAAAAAAACGTCACCAATTGAAAAGTTACGTGGTAAAGTTTTAACTACAAATGCAACAAACTGTAATCACTAATAGAAGTCAGCATTTGTAAGGTGAATCACTAAGTCAACGTGACCAGCTTATGGCTTATTTCGTTTTGGGCTTATGTTTTAATAAGGTCATATTTTGTGGCTTATTTTAAAACCTTTCGCCTTATACAAGTTTACTATGTCCTAATAAGCTTATATAAGCCGTAAAGTTTCAAAATAACCCACAAACAGTAAGCTTATGAAACATAAGACCAAGACCAAATAAGCCATAAAACAATTCACTCCTTGTTGCAACAGCGTCGGGGGCTGTCTTGGTGCTGCTATTACATTATCCGTTTACCATTTTTTAACTCAACATGAAGTGTACTAAAGTCGACACGCGTCACCACAAAATCACATATTTGACTAACAATGAACCAATAATTTCCTATGTTCTATCCGTTTGGTACAGTCGCGTACTTAAGTTATCTGCAAATCGATGTTTGAAATACCTTATTAAAACTGAAGGTGCATGAATCTGTTTCTGCTGATAGTGGATTCTGCTGCTAGTAGGATTCTGCTGCTAATAGATTCTGCTGCTAGTGTGAATCTGCTGCTAGCATTTGTTTATTCTGCTGCTCGTTTTAACCACTGATTCCTACTATTATGCACATTGAAAAAAATATGATTTAACTAACTTAAAAAACCATATAATACAGTGGAAAAAAGGTATGCCTCTGTTTCTAAATTTCCACTTACATGTAGTCAACGTGTCATGGTAAGCTGTTTGGTTCGACAACCATCTGATTTCTTGGCTAATACGTCCATTATTCCTTTCCTGTGAAGTGCAAGTGCTGTTGCAAAGCAGCAAATCCCAACCCCCCTTATTACCACTTCGCAGTCTTCCATTGCAAGTACAATTACAACAAATTTAGGCACACAACAGCTCTGAATGACGTACTGCACATGCACTATTATACAAAGAAAATAGTGAGCGCTAACCAATAGATGATGTATCTAAGGATGTTTATGCAAAGCACATAAAAACAAATTATTACCTCTCCGTTTTCTTGGATAATCTAGGCTAGAGCATGAAATGACCCTATTTGACCCATTAGCTGACCCGCTCTGTCTCACTCCACCATCTTTCAAAGTGATACTCTTCTTCCCATCTCACATGCGTCACATGGATAAAATTTCGCTGCTTTTCAACATTAAAATAAGGCAATATTAGTATGACACCTAATAAGAAAAATCAGTAACCTAAACATTTAGTAATTTGAAAATACCTTTTTGCTGTGTTCCACTCTGAAACTTGTTCCATACCAATTTCTGTATTGGCGTAAAAACTTTTCTACACATCCAAATAGCCCTACAAATTACTGAGATAATGGAAAGAAATTACGCCTTCATCGTGTTAAATAAAAGTGTACTTAACAAAGGTGTAAGATAAATGATTTTGATGTAAAGTCATACTTTCTCAAGCAATAATATATGGTATTTAGGGGCTGAACCTGAATAATTTTACCAAAATCATAGGATTTTAGAAAATTGTTTAAGATTAAAGCTAACCTGCAGAAGGCTAGAGCATGACCCGCTATGATAATCTGTTAAACAAAAAAAACAACATCAGTGAAAAGACATCGTTTCTAGGTGCATTGAGTATTGTCCAAGTTATTGTGTTTATACTGTTCATAATTTTAATATAGGAAGATAAGTTACTGATTTCGTCCAGCTTGTGGAAGGTGAAAACTCAGACTCGTTGAATTTGACATAGAAACATCTCCAATTTGCAGAACTGGGCATCATTTAGAATATGTGCTTCCTTTACCACTTTCTTTTCTTCCGTAAGTCTTTGTTGTCCCTGCATACGACAATCAATAAATGTTACTAAAACTAAGTATCGAATGACCTTGAGTGACTGATCGTGCAAGGTAGTTCAAATAAGCAATAAAGGTTTCATTTGCGTAACCAAAACATTAGTGACAACAATAAACATAAACAATGACCGAACATCAATACCCCTTTGCTTTCTACTTACTTTTTTTTTGTTAATTAAGACAGTTGCATTTAATCCGTTAATGTTGATTAGAGACTGATCTAGTTGCTATGCAATGGAGTACAAATTACCAAGTCAGATAAAAACAATGAGAAGATATATTTAGTGATGAGTTTTAGAGGTGCAAGAACATAATTAATATAAAAGGAAAAAGCAACATGGAAACATACCAGCTTGTGGCTTGACAAAGAAAACCACCACATCACTGGTTTCAACAACCTGAATGATTGAAACGACAATAAAAAACACTGAATCAGTAAACGTGCAAAGGTGTGTACTATTAGGAAATACTGTAATACAACTACTAACTAAGACATAATAAGTAGCTTTGCTTTGTTTCTTTTCCTTTCTTCTAAATAGCATTATAACCGCAACATACAAATAATGAAATGACGAAAGCAGAAAATGAAGTGAAACAATTGATTAAGTAGATAGTTTCTCATCAACAATATGCATAGCTCAAATCTCATTTTGACTCAAAAGTTATCCACACTTCCTAACTTTACATATATATTATTCACCAACCAAGTAATAAAAATAATGCTTTATTCCCAGCATGTTTAGATTGCTTGTTGATTGAGCCTGAACCGTCAGATTATTATTGACCAAGGTCAACAAGTCAAAGACAGCCTAGAATCAATACTCCGGTGATAGTGTAGTGTTTTCCCGGGTCGTTAAAGTCCCAGCGAGATTGCAATGGTGCTTTGGAAATCGTTTATGAGTGAGTGGGACTGAGGACAGTAGCCCAGATGATATGGAATTGATTATGCTACTGTTATTTTGGTATTGGTACACAGATATAATATTCACAAAAATCAGATACCAGATATATGCACAAATTCACAATTAAGATCACGTATCGGACTGGGAAAGTGGGTTTTTGGTACTTATCAAACTACAGGGGGTGCTTTTGACACTTTTCAAAACTTAAGATTAAAAATGAAAATGAAATTATAAAAATGATTAAAATACTATTTAAATATTATTTAATTAATTAAACTATTTAAAATCTAAATTAAAATCTAATTTATATTTAACTAAAAATTATAACTATTACAAATTAAACTAAAAAGTTGCAAAAATATTTTCTAAACCTAAATTATAACTTGAAGAAAGTATAAAAAATGAAAATAAATATTTTTGTCTTTTTGTGGTTTTGTTATTAATTAAAAACTATTTAACTTAATTAAACTAATTAAACTATTTTTAATTACTATTAATACTAAATTAACTTAGAAAATTAAGAGAAAATTTATAAAATTACTTAACCATCACAGGAATCCTACAAAATTATAAAAACTCTAAAAATTAAGTTTTAAGATTAATCCACTAATTATTTACCTTTTAATTAACTTAAGTCTATTTTAAACAAATAAAATAAGAAAAATAGAAAATGAACAGTAGAATCTCAAATTATATTTTCTAAAAACTTATTATACTATATTAGAACTAGGAAAAATATAAAAACTAAATTTAACCTTATAAAAACTAAATAAGCTATTTAATACTTGATATTAATTAATAATAAAGAAAATTAAAATTAAATCTAATTAACACTAAATGACAAAATAAAAATCTGAAAAAATTATCAAAATTACTTTACTATATAAGGTATTTAATAAAAATATAAAAACGCTAGGTACTTAATTAAAATCTAAAAATGAAAATTAAAATTAACTTGAATTAAATAGAAACTATCACTTAAAATTACTTTAACTCTTCTGGATTTTCTTTTTAGAAACTTAACTTACACCTAAAAACATGAACTTTTTAGAACTCAGAAATAAGCTAGAATAAGCCAATAAGTTGATACAGTTGACTAAAGTTGACCAAAATGGAAAATGAGCTTAAATGGCAATGAGTGGGACCCACTATGGTGGAATCTGATCCAAACAAGTTATGTTAACTTGTATAAGCTGGAATAAGCCAAAAGGGACCACAGAATAAGCAATAATCACAAAATAAGCAATCCAAGAACTTCCTAACTGCTCAGAAATGGGACAGCTTTGGTGGCCTGATTTAGGTGGGGTCCACTGGGTCCTAGGTCAACATATTGGTCAAAAGATGATCCCTACCAGGAGGGGGGCTGATAGAAACAAAAATAGGACCATGGGGCTCCCTGAGGTGGCTGGAAAACCACCACCAAGTTGTGGTGGTGGTGGTGGATCTGCTGAGACAGAACAGCAGCTTGCCCTGCAGCCCTCTTTGGAGGGTTGTGGGGCCCACACAAAAATTCCTAAAAATATAACAATGTTGGGAAAATAAAGTTGAGCTGATATACAACAAGTCCTAAAAATTTCAAATCCTAAAACATCCCACAAAATTCCCTAAATTTCTTGTAACTTTTGACTTTTCAGAAAACTAGAACATTTGACTTTTTGCAAAAACTTGATACCTTGACTTTCTTGAACTTTAATGCTAATTTACTGATTAGTACATGTTTATTAAACTTAATGGAAACTAAATAAAGCAATATAAGCTAATTTCTCATTGAAATCATGGAGTTGGAAAACCAAAAATCCAACAGCTAGGCTGTTGGGGTGAGTGAGGGTGGAATTTGACTTTTGGCCATTAGGACATGAATTTGAAACTTGTTTTAACCTAGTAATACCTGATGCAATCTACCAAAGCAAAAAACAACACCACAACACTACCAAGGACACTGACAATGCTTAATCCAAACACCCCCTTAAACCTAAACTGTTTTGAGATTTCAAAGAATTTCACAAATTCAGACCATGTTATTGATTCCTAAAGTTATAAAATGATTATACAAGATCATTTAAACACAAATACCACAAATAACAACAGCATACTTCACAAATCATCATATGTCATTATGACAATGAATTTGAAATAATGAGCAACCATGAAATTTAATGGGCAAGTGGACTATATTAAGCAAGCTTATGACTTCAATATACCAAATAAACACAACAATACAGAGATAATAAGCTAAAAGGTACTTCTACAGTAGAATGCCAAAATATGAGGAAATACTTACAAATGGTTTCAAACTGAGAACTAATGAACCATGGACTGAGAACCACCCTAACAGCTTCCAAATAAGCTACTAAACCCAGAAAAATCCATAGTGAGCATTCTTCAAACCTGAATCACCTCCTCCATTGATTTCTGAATTTATTGCTTATTTTTAAGCTATTTTTGTGATTATTAGTAAACTGAATAAGACTTAACTGAAATGCTTTGAAAACTTTTAATAACTTGTAATTGAGCTAAAAAGAATACAGAACAACAATAATTAACAAGGTTAACTGAATTTGTCAAATTCACTTAAAATTGCTAATATTGAATTCACAAAGGAAGACTTGAATTAAAGGGTAAAAATAGTTTGTATTACACTAATTTAACTGAGTACAACATGTTTTAATTGAAATTACAACTGAGAGTCAAAATTACACTAATTCGACATTAATTTAAACTAAAACTATACTACTAAAACTAATACACACCCATATCTGCTTCTTTTCTCTCTTTATTGCATCCAGTTGTCTTGTGTGGGTCCCAAGGGTCAAATCCCACCAACTTGGCTGACTTCTGGATCACCAATGCACTCTCCCCATTTTTGGCGGGAAAGACTTTATCTTGCAATTGGGGCTGTGGAAGCAGACTAGGGGTAGGGGGTGATGTGATTGGTGCATTGGGGTGAGGAAATGGAGGGATAAGGGTGATGGTGGATGAGGTGCAAGTGGAGGGGGAAACCAGGTGGTTTGGTTGTGTGGTAAGGATGGTGGTATTTGGGAGGGAAATGAGATAGCTGGGTGGTTTTGGTTTGTGTTGACCGGGGTCAAATGCAAGGGTGGATTGGGCTAAGGTTGGGCCTGGAGTGGGTTGAATGGGTTTAGGAAAGGGTATTGGATTTGGTTTTAGTTTGGTTTTGTTTTGGTTTTTAACTTAGAAATCACAAGGACCTATTTTGTAATTTATGCAAAGTTGGGGACTGAAAATGTGAATGTCCCAAAGTTATCAAAATAGACCATATTTGTCATGTGTAAATAGTACAAGGGTATTTTGGATATTTTTTACTTTTTTAAACACCCGGGGACTAAATCTGCCAAAACACCAAACTTCAGGGACCTGACTTGTAATTTCACCAAACTTGCAATCAAGGACCATAATTGTCAACTTTTTATTTTTCAAAGACTTTTGTTGACTTTTCAATTCAAAAATATTTCCCAGGGACCAAATCTGTCAATTTCCAAAACTCCAGGGACCTTTTATGCCAATTTTGGATTTTGAGGGGTAAAAGTGTAATTTTCTCAAACTTTTTCACCCACGGACTTATTTTGATAATTTTTTACTTTTCTTTGCCTTGGGTTGATTTTTCTTTCGTTTTAAAACTTCCAGGGACTAGTTTTGCCAATTTATGAAACTTGAGGGACTGAAACTGCCAATTATGCAAACTTTGCTCGTTTTTCATTTGTTTTTAAACGTTTTGCATCTAAAACATATAAAACACACTTTTGAGATAATTTAAGTATTTTGATGCGTATTTGAGTGTTTTTGGATGTTTTGGCAGTTCATATAAGACAAAAATGATGAGTATTTACACACTCATCAATCCCCCACACTAAACCATTGCTAGTCCCTAGCAATCTTTTGAGAAAAACTAATGGATTTGAAACTCTTTACCAAAAGCCATCACTTCTGGAGTAGCCAGGTGTAAGAACTGTGGCACACCTGATAACCGTGTGATTTTGAGCAAACCACCAGCTGTCAACGGATTTGATTAGTCTTTACCAAAAGCCGTTTGCTTCTGGACTAGCCAACTCTTGATGGAATAGTCAACATCTTGGTGAGCTGATTACCAATTATGGTTTTTCCACGGCCTTTACCACAAGCCATAATCTTGTGGGCTAGCCAGCTCATTTGCTTATGAGGATACGGGGGAGCTGAGGAACCATACAATTTTTGGCAAATTGCCAGCCATCAACGGGTTTGAGATGTCTTTACCAAGAGCCGTTTGCTCCTGGACTAGCCAATCCCTTTTGTCGTTAAGACTTTGGCGGACTGATTACCACAAAAATTTTGAGCTTTAGTGAAAAAATTTTGAAAATTTTGGTAAAAAACGGGGGTATAAGATAGTAAAATGTAATAAAATTCGCTAGAATAGCGAATACCCCCCACACTAAGCATGAATATTGTCCTCAATATTCAAAGTCCCGGCTATTATGCCGACTCTTGGAACGTAAAAGGAGAACATTACAAGCTAAGCGTGGAAAATACCATTTTGTATTTTCACTTCTGTAATCATAGCATGGGGGACTCCCCCACACTTAGGGTGAAAACCCTATAAGCATGCTCTGTTTTTGTTTACCGAGTCGCTAGCGTGACTCGACCCCGAATTCATTTGTCCTTGGGGAAGCATGATGTGGAAGAAACAATCTCACTCGGACTTTCATTCAAGATGTTTGGATAAACATTTGAAGCACGTGAAAGTTCCACACCGATGAGATATAATCCCGGCTCAAGATAATGATACATGAAAATGCCGGGATCAAATATAATGTCTTCATTCCCGAAGGAGTGAAGAACGGGAGAAGTCACCCTGTAGGTGAAGAAAAGGAAGAAAACCATGATGAAAATCATGATAAGATCTTCTTCCTCGAAGGCAGGCTCATTAGCCTGATTTTGGATTTCAAAGGGTAAGCTCGAAAACATCCCGGGAGGGTGGGTGGGAATTTGCAAATTCTCATGATTGAGTGCATCTCCCCCCGGGTCATCATACTCCGGAGGAGTCATGATATGAGTGAGTTCACAGGAGAACTCATCAAATGTGAATGAATCATATTCTGGATTGATGTGCGTGAGTTCACAGGAGAACTCATCGAAGGTAAATGATTCATAATCGGGGAGAGAATTATGAGAATGAGAAGTGGTATTGCCACTAATCTTCTCTCCCATAGGATCAAAAGTAAAGGCTCCAAATTCCGGTGTAGGGTCATTGGAGAGAATGTCACTATCCTTTATGGGGATAGGAGATGAAATAGGTTTCTCTTTGAAAGCCTCGATTTTTGCAATGAGGAGATTGACTTTCACTAATGTTGCACGAAGTGCTTCATCCTTGATTTCAGTGTCAATCTCATCATTCTCTTCTTCTAAGCTTACTAGCTCAGAAGGTAATTATTCCACATGACTGATGTCTCCAGAAGATAAAGAATTTTCATCAGCATGTGAAGTACTAAGCTCGATGTTGGGATTAGAGTTTAAAAGATTTTTAGTTTCTCCCACATCGGCTTCAAGATCAAGGAGACCATCATCATTTCTCAAAGGAAGTGGATTGATGTGAGTAAGTTCGTTTGTTAACTCCTCAATAAGAGGGTCAATATCCGAATGAGGCAATGGTGCCTCCTCATACTCAACTTCACCATAAGATGCACAATCATCATTAAAATCGGAGAAAGTCTCAAAATGATCTTTTGGATTTTCAGGGTGAGCAGGGAGATCACACACATGATCAAAAGTTCCCTGTGACTCTCTTGGGATTGGGACAAGGATCTCAGCACCAGACTTTATTAATTCGTCCAATTCCTTATTAGGAACAGTGCTAAGATGCTCATCCCCCATGATTAGAGAGTGAGTGTGAACTTCGGGTGTGATAACAGCAGACTGAGGGAGTTGAGAAGGACTAGCAGTCATGGTTTCTACAAGTTCCATGATTTCAACTGCTAGTGATTCAATCATAATCTTTTCTCCCTGTATTTCTACTGAAGCAGTTTCAAGAGGTTTCTCAGATACCTTTGGGATTGGGACAAGGTCATCAATCTCCTCAAGAGGATTGCTTTTGACTTCCTTGTCCCCCATTGGCAAGATATCTGAAGTTTTCTTAGGTTTTACCTCTTGAAATGGCTCATCCTCATCACTTTCATCCTCAAAATAAAATGAGTTAACAGGAGGCTTTTGTTTTCTAAGAATCAAATCCTTAAGACAGTTTATATTATCTTGAATGGTCTTGTTGAATTGAGTTTGATTCGTGATTATTTTAGTAATCAATTCAGCTCTAACTAACTCGTCATGAGGTGGTGGTTGAGGGTTTGTGTATTGTGAGGGCTGGTTAAAACCAAATTCATGATTTTTATAAGGAACATGTTCATAGACAAACTGATCCCTAATTTGACAATCAGAGCTGTAGTGAGGGCCACCACAATACTCACAACAGTAAAACTGTTGAGCATGACTTGGTGTATTTTGATACGAAGCATTATTGAGATTTGGATAATATGATTCTTGCTCGTATGAATGTGATGGGTAGTTGGAAAAATTTGAGGAGTTGTTGAATGAGTTCTGGTTAGGATCATAAGCAAATGAATTCCTCGAACCACAAAACAAACAACTCCCGTTTCGAATATCGTTACCACATTGTACACATGTACACCAACGACATGGAAAGCCGAAAAGTGGCTCACCACAACCGACACAAGGAACAAAAGCCGGAGGTGGGACAAGTGGTGTGCTCTTAGAGCTAGCAATATCCACCACTTCCGTTATGGTCTCGGGTTTTTGAATGTGAAGATTAGGTAAGCCGTTATTTTCAGTCACAGCTCTAAGCTCTTGGTTTTTGTGTATAACCGTATATCGTGAAAGGTTGGGAGCAATTGTGAGCTTAGATTTTTGGAAAACCGAAGGTTGGACGTATTTAGCACTTTCATATTCAGAGGAAAGTACAGGGTCCTTTGTCACCCCGGTTTCTCGTTCCATTTTCCTTATCGGAGAGGGAATAGGAATCGAAGGTTCATCATAATCAACACGACATCTCGATATCTTTGACAAGGCCATAAGTTTTTCAATGTTGCTCTCATAGGCCCTTTGTTCAAAGAAATCGTCATCGAAAGATGCCATTAATTACGGGATAAGTGAAAGAAGTTAGAATCAAAAGGATAGAGGGTAAAGGGATGAAGAATCAAAAAGGTGAGAGGGTAAAGGTGAATATTTTTGGTATTTTCGGGAAACATGCTTAGTGCACATGCACCAAAAACAATTTTTCAAAACAAAGTTGAGGCAAAACCACAGTGAACTTAAACCAGAAATCACAAGTGAATGGCTTCTTTGAAAAAGGTACACCACTCACAGGGATATAAGGGCAAGTTTTAATCTTAAGTTTGGGAACTTATTATGGGTTTATTAATTAATTTGAAAAACTGCTTTAGGCTTATGGGTGTGTGTGCAGAAAACTTGGGAAAAATTTTTGGAACTGATTCGTTAACCGAAATCGTCCCTTTAAGATTACTCGCAGGCTGGCGGGAGGAAGTAAATAGGTTTCCTCTTCAGTTCGCAATTTAATGTCAGAACTTACCTTAAACCAACTGTTTCAGGTTGTAATCTTAAAGAACACGAAGTAATTTAACTTCACAGTTTGTTTTTGATTGTTTTTAATTTTTTTGGTGTTTTTCAACACTTCAG
The DNA here is from genome assembly GCA_030686995.1 of Artemisia argyi. Lineage (NCBI taxonomy): Eukaryota > Viridiplantae > Streptophyta > Magnoliopsida > Asterales > Asteraceae > Artemisia > Artemisia argyi. The sequence goes on from CM060690.1 coordinate 2,523,461, forward strand.
GAGAAGTGTTAATGAACGTTTTTCTGATATGATTGAGTTTTTACAAAAACTTTTTACAAATTTGTGTGAAATTTGTATAGGGAGGGTTTTGAAAACCACTAAACTTAAAACGATTTTATAAAACACGCAACAACCTCCCCGGCAGCGGCACCAAATTTTGATTGAGCCTGAACCGTCAGATTATTATTGACCAAGGTCAACAAGTCAAAGACAGCCTAGAATCAATACTCCGGTGATAGTGTAGTGTTTTCCCGGGTCGTTAAAGTCCCAGCGAGATTGCAATGGTTCTTTGGAAATCGTTTATGAGTGAGTGGGACTGAGGACAGTAGCCCAGATGATATGGAATTGATTATGCTACTGTTATTTTGGTATTGGTACACAGATATAATATTCACAAAAATCAAATACCAGATATATGCACAAATTCACAATTAAGATCACGTATCGGACTGGGAAAGTGGGTTTTTGGTACTTATCAAACTACAGGGGGTGCTTTTGACACTTTTCAAAACTTAAGATTAAAAATGAAAATGAAATTATAAAAATGATTAAAATACTATTTAAATATTATTTAATTAATTAACTATTTAAAATCTAAATTAAATCTAATTTATATTTAACTAAAAATTATAACTATTACAAATTAAACTAAAAAGTTGCAAAAATATTTTCTAAACCTAAATTAGAACTTGAAGAAAGTATAAAAAATGAAAATAAATATTTTTGTCTTTTTGTGGTTTTGTTATTAATTAAAAACTATTTAACTTAATTAAACTAATTAAAATATTTTTAATTACTATTAATACTAAATTAACTTAGAAAATTAAGAGAAAATTTATAAAATTACTTAACCATCACAGGAATCCTACAAAATTATAAAAACTCTAAAAATTAAGTTTTAAGATTAATCCACTAATTATTTACCTTTTAATTAACTTAAGTCTATTTTAAACAAATAAAATAAGAAAAATAGAAAATGAACAGTAGAATCTCAAATTATATTTTCTAAAAACTTATTATACTATATTAGAACTAGGAAAAATATAAAAACTAAATTTAACCTTATAAAAACTAAATAAGCTATTTAATACTTGATATTAATTAATAATAAAGAAAATTAAAATTAAATTTAATTAACACTAAATGACAAAATAAAAATCTGAAAAAATTATCAAAATTACTTTACTATATAAGGTATTTAATAAAAATATAAAAACACTAGGTACTTAATTAAAATCTAAAAATGAAAATTAAAATTAACTTGAATTAAATAGAAACTATCACTTAAAATTACTTTAACTCTTCTGGATTTTCTTTTTAGAAACTTAACTTACACCTAAAAACATGAACTTTTTAGAACTCAGAAATAAGCTAGAATAAGCCAATAAGTTGATACAGTTGACTAAAGTTGACCAAAATGGAAAATGAGCTTAAATGGCAATGAGTGGGACCCACTATGGTGGAATCTGATCCAAACAAGTTATGTTAACTTGTATAAGCTGGAATAAGCCAAAAGGGACCACAGAATAAGCAATAATCACAAAATAAGCAATCCAAGAACTTCCTAACTGCTCAGAAATGGGACAGCTTTGGTGGCCTGATTTAGGTGGGGTCCACTGGGTCCTAGGTCAACATATTGGTCAAAAGATGATCCCTACCAGGAGGGGGACTGATAGAAACAAAAATGGGACCATGGGGCTCCCTGAGGTGGCTGGAAAACCACCACCAAGTTGTGGTGGTGGTGGTGGATCTGCTGAGACAGAACAGCAGCTTGCCCTGCAACCCTCTTTGGAGGGTTGTGGGGCCCACACAAAAATTCCTAAAAATATAACAATGTTGGGAAAATGAAGTTGAGCTGATATACAACAAGTCCTAAAAATTTCAAATCCTAAAACATCCCACAAAATTCCCTAAATTTCTTGTAACTTTTGACTTTTCAGAAAACTAGAACATTTGACTTTTTGCAAAAACTTGATACCTTGACTTTCTTGAACTTTAATGCTAATTTACTGATTAGTACATGTTTATTAAACTTAATGGAAACTAAATAAAGCAATATAAGCTAATTTCTCATTGAAATCATGGAGTTGGAAAACCAAAAATCCAACAGCTAGGCTGTTGGGGTGTGTGAGGGTGGAATTTAACTTTTGGCCATTAGGACATGAATTTGAAACTTGTTTTAACCTAGTAATACCTGATGCAATCTACCAAAGCAAAAAACAACACCACAACACTACCAAGGACACTGACAATGCTTAATCCAAACACCCCCTTAAACCTAAACTGTTTTGAGATTTCAAAGAATTTCACAAATTCAGACCATGTTATTGATTCCTAAAGTTATAAAATGATTATACAAGATCATTTAAACACAAATACCACAAATAACAACAGCATACTTCACAAATCATCATATGTCATTATGACAATGAATTTGAAATAATGAGCAACCATGAAATTTAATGGGCAAGTGGACTATATTAAGCAAGCTTATGACTTCAATATACCAAATAAACACAACAATACAGAGATAATAAGCTAAAAGGTACTTCTACAGTAGAATGCCAAAATATGAGGAAATACTTACAAATGGTTTCAAACTGAGAACTAATGAACCATGGACTGAGAACCACCCTAACAGCTTCCAAATAAGCTACTAAACCCAGAAAAATCCATAGTGAGCATTCTTCAAACCTGAATCACCTCCTCCATTGATTTATGAATTTATTGCTTATTTTTAAGCTATTTTTGTGATTATTAGTAAACTGAATAAGACTTAACTGAAATGCTTTGAAAACTTTTAATAACTTGTAATTGAGATTAATTGAGCTAAAAAGAATACAAAACAACAATAATTAACAAGGTTAACTGAATTTGTCAAATTCACTCAAAATTGCTAATATTGAATTCACAAAGGAAGACTTGAATTAAAGGGTAAAAATAGTTTGTATTACACTAATTTAACTGAGTACAACATGTTTTAATTGAAATTACAACTGAGAGTCAAAATTACACTAATTCGACATTAATTTAAACTAAAACTATACTACTAAAACTAATACACACCCATATCTGCTTCTTTTCTCTCTTTATAGCATCCAGTTGTCTTGTGTGGGTCCCAAGGGTCAAATCCCACCAACTTGGCTGACTTCTGGATCACCAATGCACTCTCCCCATTTTTGGCGGGAAAGACTTTATCTTGCAATTGGGGCTGTGGAAGCAGACTAAGGGTAGGGGGTGATGTGATTGGTGCATTGGGGTGAGGAAATGGAGGGATAAGGGTGATGGTGGATGAGGTGCAAGTGGAGGGGGAAACCAGGTGGTTTGGTTGTGTGGTGAGGATGGTGGTATTTGGGAGGGAAATGAGATAGCTGGGTGGTTTTGGTTTGTGTTGACCGGGGTCAAATGCAAGGGTGGATTGGGCTAAGGTTGGGCCTGGAGTGGGTTGAATGGGTTTAGGAAAGGGTATTGGATTTGGTTTTAGTTTGGTTTTGTTTTGGTTTTTAACTTAGAAATCACAAGGACCTATTTTGTAATTTATGCAAAGTTGGGGGCTGAAAATGTGAATGTCCCAAAGTTATCAAAATAGACCATATTTGTCATGTGTAAATAGTACAAGGGTATTTTGGATATTTTTTACTTTTTTAAACACCCGGGGACTAAATCTGCCAAAACACCAAACTTCAGGGACCTGACTTGTAATTTCACCAAACTTGCAATCAAGGACCATAATTGTCAACTTTTTATTTTTCAAAGACTTTTGTTGACTTTTCAATTCAAAAATATTTCCCAGGGACCAAATCTGTCAATTTCCAAAACTCCAGGGACCTTTTATGCCAATTTTGGATTTTGAGGGGTAAAAGTGTAATTTTCTCAAACTTTTTCACCCACGGACTTATTTTGATAATTTTTTACTTTTCTTTGCCTTGGGTTGACTTTTCTTTCGTTTTAAAACTTCCAGGGACTAGTTTTGCCAATTTATGAAACTTGAGGGACTGAAACTGCCAATTATGCAAACTTTGCTCGTTTTTCATTTGTTTTTAAACGTTTTGCATCTAAAACATATAAAACACACTTTTGAGATAATTTCAGTATTTTGATGCGTATTTGAGTGTTTTTGGATGTTTTGGCAGTTCATATAAGACAAAAATGATGAGTATTTTCTTATTTTTTTTGATGCGTATTTTCTTATTTTTTTTTTTAAATTACGTGAGAATAGCATTTTTAAACATATAATCCCAGCAATGGAAACAAAAAACCAAAGCTTTATACCTACGCACAACTTTTTTACAAAAACAGAAACAAATCGTTAACACAACATTCTCAAGTTATAAAGGAAAGAAAAATTAAAATAACAGAAAAGAGAATTGAAAAGAAAAATCAAGGAATAGTTGGTTTATATGTTTTTGAGATAAATAAAAGGAAAAATGAAAGTAATCATATGACTAAGGATCAAAAGAAAAAAAATTTTAAAATATGAAGGATAAGAAATAACTATAACTACACATTAAATCGAGATGCATTAGTTTCAATTAGATGCATCCCTAATTTTTTAGATGCATCATAATATATTTTCTAGCTAAAAATTATATGCATATACATATATTAGATGCATTTCATCAAGTTAGACGAATCCTGTGTATTTTTCGTTCTCTGCGGGTCAAATTTGTTGCTAGTACTACTTTGCATCGTTTTCACTTCAAAATTACCTTTGAAACTAATTGTAATGCATCTAAATGAATAGAGATGCATCTAATTCAAGTCGATGCATCTCAAATATGCGGTTATAGTTATTTCTCATTCTTCTCATTTTAAGTTTTCTTCTCACTGGATCCTTACCCGTAATCATATATCTATCCTCAAGTTTTAAAGCAAATTACATGTATACCTTTTAAATGTTAGTGACAATTTTTTTAAAATGAGTCTTTACACATAATATGTTTAAGTTTCTTTTCTTTTTCTTTAAAAAATGAGATGATGAATTTAAAAAAAAAAAATTGTCTTATTTTCCTCTACAATCTCCTTTTTTTCTTAAAAATAAACTCGAAAACACAAAAAAACATTCATTTTCCGTTTCTTTCTTCTCAAGTTTTACCTAGGCTGACCACGGTCCGAAAACTGGATCGGATCGAAAACCGATTTGGCGCAAAACACCGGATCGAGGACCATACTGAAATCCAGGTTGGTACGGTTTGTCAGTTCGGTCCGGTCAAACAAAACATAATGGCTGGTTTTGCGTAAGACCTAAGCAGACCGGACCGAATATGAGAAAAAAGCGGACCAAAGACCGGTCATAAATGCGTTCGATCTAGTCTGGTCGGTCAATTCGGTCTAGTTTCTCAGTTTGATAGTACGCAGTTTATTATGTGCAGCCCTAATTTTAGCCCCATAACAAAATGTAAATCTTCACATTAATCAATACTGAATTAATCTTACCATAAAATTAGCCCATTAAAAAAAAAAGAATCTATTAAACCCTATAAATATAAACTTATAGGTGGCAGTGTGTTTTAGTATCTTCTTTCTCCAATAAACAAAACCTCTTATAAATCCCTAACAAAACGCTAATAATTTCCCCCAATTTTTTCACGCACAAACAGTCTTTTTATAAAATCATGATGAAAAAAAAAAAAAAAAAAAACTAGCAGCAAAACGAAACACCATTTATTCATTCAGTCACCAAACCCTAACTCGATCCGTTATCCCAAACACCCAGTCGATTTAGTTAATTGATTGAATGATTTGAGTATCTGTTAACTTAGTTAGGTTTATGACATACATCTCTATTTGTTTTGTTTAATTTAATTTAAATTAAGTTTGAACCAATGGATGATTTAGAGAAAGCGATACTGATTATATTCGACGAAACCGGCCCGGTTTTGTCGAATTTGAAATCACAAGCACTTGCTTACTGTCAATAGATTAAGGAAAATAATGCTCCCAATATTTGTTCTATGTGTATTGATTGTTTATGCTTTTCTAATTATGTTCAATGTGATTGGATCATTTTACGCGCTAGGTACAGTACAATGAGTAGCGAAGAAAAAAATTCCGTTAGGAAGTCGATTTTCGCCATAGTTTGTTATGAGAATGCAGGGAGTAATGACGGTACTTCTGTTAAGGTTTTGGGTGGGCCGGCGTATGTTAAGAATAATTTAGCGCAAGTTTTGGTTTGTTTGATAAACCATTATGATACTTAATCAATAGATTACTTAAATTGCCTAATATAAAACATAACTTTTATATACAACAAAAGACATAATTATAAAATCATCATTTATTTCTTTTTTTTTCTCTCCTAACTTGAGAAGACGATTACAAAAACATGATATCATTTTTCTCGTCTTCTTTTATGCCCATTTTTTTTTCTTCCTTTTAATTTTTCAATTCAAAACTCGAAGAAATGCTTTTTTTCACTTGATGATTCATAACATTTTTTTAATTATAAAAAAACATTTCCCTGATCACATTGCAAAAAAGAAGAAAAAAAAGAAAAAGAAAAAGAAAATAAAAAGTATATTCCTGTTTCCATACAAGATAATTATGTTTTTCAATCATTATTAGTTTATTAGTGTACTTGGCTATAATTTTGTAGCTAACTAATTACAATTTATATGACAAATTGTAGCAAATTACATTGAAGCTAATATATTCTCTTTGAGGGCGTTTGGTTTAAGATATATAAATTATGCAATTAATTTCTAAGCGAATAAAAACGCATCCCATGTGAAAGGGAAAAGAATTTAAAATGACCCGCTTCCCAAGTTGCCCCACCAAAACCCAGCCTTATTATTTTATTCCTTTCGGTCGATCATCATTATATATTATATATATATACTAAAAGAGAGTGAGAAATACTGTAGCTACAGTTGTTATAACAGTGTTTTTGTGAGACTCGGGTACTGTAGCAACAGTACTGTAGCACTACTGTTCATCCGGTTGTATTTTTTTATTTTATTTTTTTTGTGTGGCAGTTTTTAAAATCTTAACCAAATCCACATACAACCTCAAGTAATCAAACCAATCAACAATAACAATAGAAATAAAACAACCCCACCACCGAGTTGACTCGGTGGTGCTGGTGAGTCGGCTGCCGAGACAAGGGGAGGGGGAAAGAGCAATTTTAAACCAAAATTCAAACCCATTTTTATTATAAAACTTTTTAAAAATTCGGATTAAATAAAATGAAAATTAGGGTTTTGATAAAAATGGTTTTTATTTAAAAAGAAGATGAGAAAAAGAAGGGAGATGGTGGTGGTGCGTGGTGGCAGCGGCGGTGGTGGGGGAATGGTGTGTTCGGGTCACTTTGGCGGCGCGTGTGTGGTACGGATGTAACGAGAAAAGCCCGATCTACACGTTGGTGAAATAAAAAATTTTTTGCCGGAATATTTACCGGTGACCGGAAATGTTTTCCGGCGCAGTGGGAGGGTGGTGGCCGGCGGCCGGATTCAAGAGAGAAGGGAGAGAAAGATTTTAGAGAGAGAGAGTAGTGTGTGTGTTTGTGTTGATTTATGAAATAAAATATAAAATTTTTGGTTTTTATATTAAATGGGGTGGGGGTTAAATGAAAATTGAAAAGTGAGGGTTGGTTTGGTAACTTAGGGGCGGAGGGGGTATTATTGCCATCTTGGCAATACTTTTCGCAGAAATGGTTCAGGGATCATTTGACGTATCAAACGGACTCGAAAAATTACGAAACTTGCGCAATTGTTTACGAAATCATTTTTCCTATGGAAACGAGTACAAATTTACAATACTTTCAAGACTTCAATAAATATCAATATATTTGGCAAATGCGATACGTTTCGAGTTAACATTCCCGCAGCAACGCGCGGGTACCCTCGCTCGTATATACTAAAACTCAGTATGTGTGTACTGTAGCAAATACTGTAGCAACAGTGTTTGCTACAGTGATCGCAACAGTGTTTTTGTGAGTTGCGTTACTGTAGCGATGGTACTGTAGCGACACTGTTCATCCTTTTTTTTTTTTTTTTTTTTTTTTTTTTTTTACCCTGAGGTTAAATATTTAACAAAAGCAGCACCTCATGTTAAATTATAATTTTCAAAGATAGTCCCAAAGAACTAACTTTACAACATATCGATCCCGTTAAAAATTACTGTTCATCATTTTTTTTTTCTTTTTAATTATTTATTTATTTATTTATTTTTTTAAAGACCCCCTCATGTTTTAATTTCAAAATTAGTCCCAAAGGACTAACTTTAAAAAAATAGTACTTGCGGTTATCGAACTTTTGCAAATTTAGTCTTTAATAACAAAAATAATTTTTTTCAATCGTTTTATTTCGAGTTTAGCTTAACCACAACATTTCCGCAGCAACGCGCGGGTAACCCCGCTCGTATATATACTAAAAGGCAGTGAGTGTTACTGTAGCAAACACTGTAGCTACAGTGTTTACTACAGTGATTATAACAGTGATTGGGTGAGTGCGGGTACTGTAGCAACGGTACTGTAGCGACACTGTTCATCTTTTTTTTTTTTTTTTTTTTTTTTTTTTTTTTTTTTTTTTCAAATTACTTTTAAAACAAATAAATTCATATAAAAATTACACATCAAGCTTTATAACAAATTATACGATTTCCGGCAACGACGTAGTTTTCCGGCGACCACAATTTTTTTCCGGCGAAAGAGTGGCTTCTACAGCAGCATCAAGCAACAAAAAGTGGTTGCAAGCGGCGCCACTAACAAAAAATAATAATACCAAAAACGTTAGAAGTACAAAAGAAACATATAGATCTACAATTCAATATATCTATAAAAAAAATATGTATGGATCTATAAAAAAACTATAGATCTACGAAAAAAAATTATAGATCTAACAAATTTTCTAAATCCTCATTTCAGCTTACTTACTATATCCATCTCAAAATCCAAAACCTCAAACAACGCAATTTAACACAATTTAGCAAATATAATACAACAAAGAAAAAAAAAAAACTAAACGAAATAAAAAAATAAAATAAAAAAAAAAAAAAAAAAAAAAAAAAAAAAAAAAAAAAAAAACCATTAAACAACTATGTTTTCTCCTTTTCTTGGGTTCGTTATTAAAAGAAATATATATAACGAAACGAAAAAAAATAAAGATCTCAGATTCGTTTTAAGGGCTTTAACCAAAATCTTTTTAAGATTAAACACGTTTTTTCATAGATCAATTTATTTTGAAGCTTAGCTTCCCTGGAAACCGTAAAAGAGAGATGAAGGTGAGAGAGGCGTATGTGGATGTGTGTAATTAGGGTTGAAGTAGAAAAATTAGGGTGTTATAAGTTATAACCAATGTAACTGGATCGGGTTGGAACTTTATTGGGCCAAGGTGTTTTATAGAATGGATCGGGCTGAACGTTTACATCAAACAATGTGTGGGTTGTGTTATTTGGTTTATACTGACTTGGACTTATATCTTTGAATCCAAGTTTATTGGCAACATTTCACATGAATGACATCAACAAAATCCATCTTTATCATTCGTATCCATTGCCACAAAAAACCGAATACATCCACTTTGTTACTTGAATTGACGGTCACAATGGTCGAATTTATATATTTAGTTGATCTACTGGTGTGAAGGCAGTCCTGCAGCAACGCGTAGGCTACCACACTCGTTGACTACCTAGTCACAACCCTCTAGCTTCCTTAACTTTATCATTCGTATCCATTGCCACAAAAAACCGAATACATCCACTTTGTTACTTGAATTGACGGTCACAATGGTCGAATTTATATATTTAGTTGATCTACTGGTGTGAAGGCAGTCCTGCAGCAACGCGCAGGCTACCACACTCGTTGACTACCTAGTCACAACCCTCTAGCTTCCTTAACTTAATATTTTTCACTTTATAGTTTATATACTTACGCCGGAGAAAATGGCATGACGGTTTCCACTTTCCAGATACTTTCTCATCATCCCTGAACTCCATTTAGCTACTTTGAAAATCTGATAATCGGTTTGTTGTTTGTTTTTTTTTTTTTTTTTTTTTTTTTTTTTTTCTACTTATTTTCTTTATTGGATCTAACGAGAATTGAACTCGAGACCTCTCGTATTTTAGTGATGATACTTATAAGCATATCTTCTCATTTGGTGCTCAAGTATGTTTATTTGTCACACAATACACTAGCGAGCTTTTAGTCTAGCTGACCAAGTTTTTTTTTTTTTAGTCTAGCTGACCAAGTTGGACTGGGCTAGTACTATTTTATTCAAGAAAAAAAGATAATGGCAATGAAAGAGTGGCAACACCTCAAAATACCATTTGTACAAATACAAGTAGCAACCGAAAATTTCAAAACGTGTATAGGAAGAGGCGGATATGGTTGGGTGTACAAAGGAGTACTCCCGGTGTCTGGAAATGACACTACTGTTGTTGCTGTGAAGAGATTAAATGATCAGTTTGGACAAGGTTTAAAGGAGTTTTTGACAGAGATTCACTTGCTCTCTGGTCAACAACATCCAAACCTTATATCTCTTCTCGGTTATTGTGACGAGGGAAATGAGAAGATTATTGTGTATGAATTCGCTGAGCGTGGTAGTTTGGATAGGTTTATAAGGCTTAATAACCGTGATGCCACTTGTACTAGACTCACGTGGTTAGAAAGACTCAAAGTGTGTGTTGATGCAGCTCGTGGTTTGGATTACCTACACTACATAACCATGTTGGAGGGCATCGTACCATAATCCATAGGGATATAAAAAGCTCAAATATTCTGATTGATAGGAACGGGGTTGCTAAAATTTCTGACCTTGGATTGTCCAAGTTAACTGTGTCCGGTTTTGGTATGAGTGCCGTTATTTCAAATGGTGTCGGGACACGCGGATATTGTGAGCCGGAATACTACTCCACGGGAGTTGTGACCAAAAAATCAGATGTCTATTCTTTCGGCATTGTGTTATTTGAAGTTTTATGTGGGAGGTTGTGCATCAGTGAATGCGGTGATGGCTTCTTACTATCAGGCAAATCGGTTAAAGAATACGAAAAAAACTTGGTTAAGATTATTGATCCAAGTATAAAGGACCATTTTGGCTCAGACTCCATGACCAAATTTTCAGCAATCGCATACAGATGTTTGCATGATGATCGAGAAATACGACCCACCATGGATGTAGTCAGAAAAGCGCTTGAAGAAACGCTAGATTTTCAGGTCATTCTTTCTCTTCTAGTTTTTGTCAGTCTTCAGCGTCAAATAGATTAATTATATGAAATCTCTTATATCCCCAAAAATTTCTGCAAGTCAAAATGCCTATTTCAAACCATCCAGCAACTTTTCTCGCAAAAAGGGTAAAGTAATTACAAGGATCCGTTCCAATCAAGCAAGTCTAAAAATATGTCAAAACCTCCAAATTTGATTCTCATCAACTACCGACATACCAAATAGAGCATTTGGTTACTCTATCCCTACCATGACATATCCCTCAATGCTGTTTAGCTCAAGGATATACACATGTCGATTTTGGTGCTATTATATTACCCCTCACCTTTTATGGTAGAAAAGGTCTTCCAGCATACTCTGGCATGGCTCTGTCAGACACAAGATTTGTCGAGGGAGATCAGATAATAGGGATAGAGTAACCAAATGCTCTATTTGGGATGTTGGGCGAGTTGATGGCGTTTGGATCCGGAGTGTCACAATAACAAAGAAGTGTTGCTCCAATTTATACTTTGACAAATATCATGTGAACTTAATTTCTTTAATAAAATCATTAATCATTTTCAATCCTGAAAAATATTACGTGAAATATGCAGTTGGAACTAATAGCGAAATTCCCACACTTGTATTCCGACAACTTTTTAAAAGACTTCTACATTCCTGATTACATCCTATTCCCTGGGGGAAACATTGAGGTTCCTTCTGATGCACCTGCATGCCCAACGCTAGTATTTATCAACTCCAAAAGTGGTGGTCAGTTGGGTGGTGAGCTTCTTGTCACTTACCGTTCTCTTTTAAATCAGAACCAGGTATTCTTGCTGTTCCATTAAGTATCGACTATCTTAGTCTAGAGTTATTTATTGGCAGATCTAACTTAATGTTTGTTTATATACAAGGTTTTTGACTTAGTTGATGATGATCCTGATAAAGTATTACGTAGGGTCTACCTGACTCTAGAAAACCTCAAACTAAATGGTGATGAACTAGCTACTAAAATAGAGAGGCAGTTACGCCTAATTGTGAGTTGATTTACACTTGTGTAAATAGTATTTCATTATAAAAATATATAAATAATATATATTGTTAACATGGAGTTTGTTCTTCATCAGGTTGCTGGAGGAGATGGAACCGCGGGTTGGCTGCTTGGAGTTATTAGTGATATGAAATTATCTCATCCACCACCGATAGCAACAGCGCCCTTCGGAACCGGAAACAATCTCCCGTTTGCATTTGGTTGGGTAAGAATAAACCATGATAATATGCAACTTGATAAATAATGTTATTATAACTATTCTGCTATAAAAGCTTATTTACTTTGTTAATTTCATAATTCATGCTTATAGGGAAAGAAGAATCGAGGAACAGATCGTGAATCTGTTTTAAATTTCTTGAAGCAAGTTCTAGAAGGAAAAGAAATGGCAGTAGACAGGTAACATTTTTTTGGTTAATAAGTAGGTTTGGTAACTTAGAAGCTTTATCTAATCTGTAAGGGCCTATTCTTATCATAATTGAAATTGACTTTCAACACATTGCAGTTGGCATATCCTTATGAGGGTGAAAGTCCCAAATGAAGTGGATTCTTATCCCATTGCCCCACTCGAATTGCCACATTCTTTGCATGTCTTCAATCATGTGTCTGATACAGATGAACTCAATGTGGTAAAGTATTATGTTACGCTTTTGGTACTTCTATCCTACCAGTAATGGAAACTTTTTTGCTTTATGATTCGGTTTACACGATACAGTTTTTGTTAACATATATTCGTAAATGTTGTCAGACAGGTTACTGCACATTTTGTGGAGGATTTTGGACTTCTTTCAGCATGGGTAAGAAAAATTCTGCTGAGTTCTTGCTTCATATAAAGAATTATACTGAAATATTCTTATAAATAGGGGTGGATGCTCAAATAGCGTACAAATTTCATTCTGAGCGGAAGTTGCATCCTGAGAAATTAAAAAAACAGTTGACTAATCAGGTTTGATATTGAATCCTTGGACAGGCATCTAATCATGCAGTTATTCATGTGGCATGAAACTATGTCTTAAACTCTTAACAGTGCATATAATCTATGTTGTTTCCCACAGTGACCATGTGTTTTTCTATATCTCGTAGAGCAAATATGCCAAGATTGGTTTTTCTCAAGGGTGGTTGGCAGCACCTCTCTCCCAGTCTTCTTCGAAGTGAGTTTCTTTACACTGTAACTATTGCAATAATCAAATGCATACTACATATGCATGTTGGGTTGGTTTATATAGCGTGCTTATTTACTGCCCACCCAAATAATGACGTAGGAGATATAGGGCGATAACAGAAAGAAGGAATTTATTTAAAAAAAAAAATTGAATTTTTGTTAGAATCTATTTTTTCTTCTTTTCTGATTTGACTGGTTTTAATCTGATGTAACTTCGCATAATTAACTTTAGAAACTGCCACTGACTAAGGATCAAATGAGAAGAAAACGTAAAATGAGAAGGATGAGAAATAATTATAACTACATATTTGAGATGCATCGACTTGAATTAGATGCATCCCTAGTCTTTTAGATGCATCATAATATATTTTCTAGTAAAAAATTAGATGCATATACATAAATTAGATGCATTTCATCAAGTTAGACGACTTCTATACATTTTTCGTCATCTGCGGGTCAAATTTGTTGTTAGTACTACTTTGCATCGTTTTCACTTCAAAATCACTTTCGAAACTAATTGGGATGCATCTAAATAAATAGAGATGCATCTAAATCAAGTCAATGCATCTCAAATGTATTGTTATAATTATTTCTCATCATTCTCATTTTAAGTTTTCTTCTCACTGGATCCTTACCCAACTGCCACTAGCAAACAAACTTCAAAATTTTCTTTATAGTAAATTGCATTTTTGGTCCCTTTGATTTGGCCAAATTGCATGTTTTTCGTCCTCATCCTTTCAAAAGTGCATCGACCATCCTTATTTTGAGCTTTGGCCTCCGAAGATGAATGACTAAAATACCTTTTGTCTTCATCCCCTTAAATATGTACATGAATAACCATTCAAGTCTATAAACTCAAATATATACCCACATACAATTCAAACAAAACACATATCCAAACACAAAAATCGCTAAATGGATTCAAGCAACTTATTACAATTACTGTTTAAAAACAACTATGATTCCTAACATCTGGTTGATTTTCTCTTGGATGCAGGAATATGAGCCAGCGCATGAAGGTTAAGATTATGCGGCATGGTAGATGGGAAGACCTCACGTTACATCCTAGGTATCTCCCATTATATTTGTCCCTTGTATATTTAGTTATACTCTGTCTTCACCTAATGCACCAATTCATTGGTTACTTTACAAAGAGAAAATTATGGCAAGAGGCTAAAAAGCCATCACTTTGCACATTCTAGACCAGTTTTAGAAGATTTTGAATCTAGACTTTTGGTCCAGGTAAAGTTCTATGGGGATTCTGCGGGTTCATGTGGCCTAACAGAAAATTGTCACATGGCCCAATCCACGGCATTCACGCACTCCACGGCATCCTCATAAGTTTTTTGAGGACCAAATAGAGGAAAGAGAAGATCATTTTTATCAAAATTGGACCACGTTTCAGTTTTTAATTGGCCAAGTGGATCCGTGGATTCCTCACAAATTCTTACGCGGACCAAAAGTCCAAATTCAAAACCCTTAAAAAATTGGTTTAGAAGGTGCAAATGCCCTCCTATTTGGTTTCTTGCCATCTCCTTTACAAATGGCATATGTCTCATTTACCTTTTCTTTGTATAATCAGTGATTTAATGTATTATCCGTGCTAACTTGCAGTATCAAGTCAATTGTGTGCCTCAACTTGCCTAGTTTATCTGGGGAACTAAACCCTTGGGGAACACCAAATAAAAAAAAAACTCTTGATGTTAGTATCCTTTTCTTGTTATTTTTTTGGTATTTTCGGATATCCACATTACCTAGATGGCTAGATGAAATGGAAGTGTTTTTGGAATAAATTATCTGAATGTTCTTGTACTTCCCTATTTTTGTCTTTTTAACTTTCATTTTCTTGATTGTGCTCTGCATGACCTTCTCTTTCAGAGGGACTTAACTCCCCAATATGTTGATGATGGCTGTCTTGAGATTATTGGTTTTAAGGATGCATGGCATGGGATTGTTCTGCTTGCACCAAAAGGACAAAGCACCCGACTTGCACAGGTTAAAACTGAGTCCAACTTCTACAAACTAGATTCCATTTTTCTCAATTCACATAACTGTATATATGAGATCAAAGGATTTCAAAAGGCATACATAATAACTGAACACCTCCCATTTTTGGGATGTTTATCATGAATAATAATGGTGGTTTTCTCTACAATATAATCAACCAAATGTGCATTAATGTCTACGGCTGATCTGTAATTTTCCACAATCGACATCATAGGCTTTTAACTTTCCTTTTGCAAACACTTCTGGCGTCTGCTATATCAAGTAGCATAAAATTTTGGTTTTCAAAGTTTGATGTTAAAATTTGGACGCTGTGAACCAATTTTCTGCAATTTACCAAGCTTGTCTAGACACATTGACTACGTTCAATTAGAGGTGGGAATTCAACTAATTTAAGTAGGAACAGGTCCATTTGGTTTTTTTCACCTACATGTCAAACTGGTCGAAGGTGGCCAATCTTTTGTTAACATCTTAAAACCTATATTTTAGAAAAGGGATAAATAGTTTGAAATGTATTAAACTTGTCCAAAATTCTTCATGTATCAAACTTTTTTTTTCCCCATATCGAACGACTGAATTCTTCATTTCATCTAATGGGTACACAACCAGGGACGGACCCACATGAGAGCCAGGTGTGGCACGGGCCACACTCGGTTTCAGGTCACTAAGTGTAATTTTTTTTATAAGATATGTCTTTTAATGGGAACACAATCTATGTTGTGTACCCAGAGTTGAGTCATTTAATAAGAAAAAACTAGTTTGATACACAGTAGATAATTTTTTGACAAGTTGGATACATTTTGAACTAATTATCCCTTAAGAAAACTCAGACCTACTGAAATTATGTAATGCTTCTTAACAATAGTAATACAAATATATTGATAATTAAAAGAATAGAAAACAATTACTCGCAGGGCAATTCAACATGACCCGCCCTGGTAGTATCTGTAACGTTTTAAAGTGAACCCGTTTTCCAGTGTGCAGCCTGGCAGTCCGTTGATCGCATATTTTCTAGTAAAGGTTGTCACGTATTAAGAGCTCAATTGATTTTAATCTTTGCTTTGTGTTTAGGCCAACCGTGTAAGATTTGAATTCCATAAGGGTGCAACCGACTACATATATATGCAAATGGATGGAAAACCATGGAAACTCCCTCTCCCAGTTTATGATGACACCACTGTTGTTGAAATATCATATCATGGACATGTCAAGATGCTTGCAACACAAAATTGTATATCCAGAAGTGTATATGATCCATCAACTTCTCATTCTTTTGATCAACATGAAGCTGACGATGTTGATGATGATTGGGAAGATGAAGATGCTACTCCTTCGGGTGAAGAATGGAAAATGTTTGGTGCAGCCGATGCATTTAAGATCCCTGAAGATGTGGATATTTCTCGCCTCAGTTAATTATTTTTCCTGGTGATCTATTTTGGTTAATGATTACTATGAAAAATTCGAAACTCCTACGAATATATATGATCCATTAGTGCTGCTACTTTGCTCTGTGAGATTGTTCTTTGATGCACATCGTAAATTAAAACTGATTTTGAAGCCATTTTTTTATGTGCGAAGTTGCTTTATGATGATACTATTTTATTTTTACACAGCTTTATATGTGATATAGTTTGCAAAGAAGCATAACAAATTTTCATAATTTTGATTAACAAGTTGTTCAAAGCATTTCTATTCTCCCTTCCAACTTAGACTTGATCACTGCTTTTGTAATTAAATTGATCTTACTTATGTGCAGCAATGAGAACTTCAGAATCTGTGTTCTGCTAATTAATCAAAGTACGAAGTTGGAAGCCACTTGACACTACTAAGCTTTCTAAATCTGTTTTTGTTATGTACTGTAACTGTTTCAGCATTTTTAAATGTAATGAATTGATTGGGGTTACATTTTCTACTGGCAATGAATCAATTAGGTAAACTGAAAAATATATGCAAAAGGAACGTCGTAAAAGCCGGAACTCAAATAGGCAAACTTATTTCTATATTTGAAGTATCAAACTCTTTTGTTTTGTTATTTTATATAAATAATGTCCCAATATTCAAACTTCGCTACTTTAAACATATTATATATAACCTATAAATTGTTTAATTGGTAATCTGGCTTAGCTGCGTGGTGTTTACTGGAGTATACGACGGATGCATGGTTGTCCTCGTAGATGAGGACCATGGGGTGTGTTGTTCACCAGAGAATGTCAATAGGTATGCAGGGACGGATGTTGTCTATGGCGCAGACTTAGATGTTATAAAATTTGACACGTTTGAACTATCTACATATTTTCCAAATGGCTATTTGTGGAACATATAACATCATCCAAACAAACATATTA
Source organism: Artemisia argyi (assembly GCA_030686995.1). Taxonomy (NCBI): domain Eukaryota; kingdom Viridiplantae; phylum Streptophyta; class Magnoliopsida; order Asterales; family Asteraceae; genus Artemisia; species Artemisia argyi. Next base: position 2,541,157 of record CM060690.1, read on the forward strand.
AGCATGGATAAATATGTCACCATGTTCAACAACGTTTAATGTATAGCAGGATACAAGTTTTCAAGGTACTCTTGCTTGGTATCCTGCAATACTGACTCATGTAAACACCCGTGAGAACAATGACTGATCAGGACTCCCTATACATGGTTTCACGTATATTATCAAGGAAAAAGCTGTACATAACCTGTTGCGATAGCAATGCCTAATATAATTATAGGAGGTAAAAGCACAAATGCTCCAATTATGGCAAAGAAATTTGTATCATTTCGCTGTGACACTTCATTTAGGTAAGACTGCCTTTTTATATTTCTCTTTTGCGCAACAGTTAAAAGTTTTGGCGCTCTCATTTTTTTCCCCAATTGCATGCTGAAGTCATCATCACGATCACCTACCAACTCCACTAGCTTTTCGCGGATCGTAAGTTCTCTATTGTTTCCATCACTTCCATAACCTGGTAGCCACATGAATCCATCATTGCTCTATGCATGCATACGAAGATCACATATAGAAATGTACTAGAGGTGGCAATTTATCACCCATTAACTTATTGGATATGCTGACTAACGTTATGCTCTATCTCTAATGGGTCAAACAACTAGCATAAAATGTTAGCTAAAAAGGAAAAGTGATCAGATGAGCAGAACGGGTTAAACAGGTTCAAGAGATATATTACTATTGGAATAATCATACTTGACACACTATTTTTTTAGAAAAAGAGTAAATCTTTGGGAAAAGAGTGTGGCAGGTCAACCCAGACAGGATAAAATTACCCATTTTAACCGGCACCCGTATTGACAGTTACCTAACTAACCAACCGCCCATTTTTCACCTCTAAAAACTACGAATATAAGTTGGTCGGTTATTTCTAACATATGAACTGAACAACCCAAAACCATGGTTTGCACATTAGAAAGAAGATATAAACTGTCATTACACAAAATTCTGCGACACGCTGCAAGAATGCGCATCTTAAAGCCAGATTGCCAGAATACAAAACTTATAGGTGTTTCTGATTTTCTGATTTTTAATTGGTACACCTTACTTCACAAATGTGTTTCTGATTTTCTTATTTTTTAAAATTACTTGAGAATAGCATTTTTAAACATACTACACAAGTACCCGTGCCATAGCGACGTGATTTTATAGTGGCATATAGTTTTAGTGATAAAAAAAAGTTTATGGGTTATAAACGAAAAATAATAAAAGTTTGAGGATTTGTGGATTAAACATAATGTTTTAAAACCCGGTTCGACCCGAGCTGTTCAACCGGTTGAACCGTTTCGGTTGAAAAACGGGTCAACTTAAATCGTGTCAACCTGACGGGTGGGTCAAAAAACATGTCAACATAAACGGGTCAACCCGTCGGGTTTGAAACGTCCAAGGTCAACCAGGTTTTCGATGTGCATTAATAGTTTTCTTTTGAAACATATGTTTTCAACATTTCTTTTTAATGTTTCAACTTTTCGCTTGCCAATAATTAATTGTTTCAACATTTTCTTTTTAATTTTTACAACATTTCATTTTCTTGACTTTTCATTTTTCACTTTGACCATTTTTAGTTTATAAATTACTAGACGAGTACCCGTGCATAGCAACGGGATTTTATAGCGACAAATAGTTTATTGATAAAAAAAATATTTATAGGTTATAAACAAAAAATAATAAAAGTTTGAAGATTCGGGGATTAAACATAATATTTTAAAACCCGGTTCGACCCTGGTGGTTCAACCGGTTGAACCGTTCCGGTCGAAAAATGGGTCAATTTAAACCGGTTCAACTTGCTAGGTTAGTCGAAAACGGGTCAAATTAAACCTGGTCAACCCGCCGGGTTTGAAGCGTCCCAGGTCAACCCGGTTTTTTATTTGTATTAATAGTTTCCTTTTGAAATATATGTTTCAATATTTCCTTTTTTAGTTTCAACTTTTCACTATTCAGTTTTTCATTCGGGTACCCTGTGACGATTAACCGGAGAAATAGATCTCGATGAGGCCTGATTCACCAGTTTGTATCGGTTAGCCGAACCAGTGGCGACACAGTTCCCGGTTGAACCCGTCCAATTTTCAAAACTATATGTACCATCAACTTGTCAGGTTGTATAAAACTTTGTGTGTTTTATTAATTTGTATAATGTGTATAATAGCATGTACTTTTCATTTTAAGGTGTTTAAAAATAACATTAATTAGTGTGTTTAATTATTTCATATGGATTAAGTTGTAGTTTATTTAAATTGTACATTATGAAAATTTTATTGTACTTTTTATTAAGTGGTGTTTTAATTGGTTGTATTTAATTTGATAGATATGTTTTTAATTGGTTGTACAATGTGAATAAATTATTATACTTTTGAGTAATGAGATATTTTAATAAGATTATTAATTATAGTATAATTTAGTTTTAGGAAACCATTATGATTAATAACTTTCTATCTCATTTGACCAAGTGTTGAAAACTCAACATTTCACTAAACCATTTCTCCATTATAAGTAGTTAAGATTAAGATATAATCACAGCAATGAAAACAACAAATCAAAGCTTTAAACCTACACACAACTTTTTTACAAAAATAGGAAAAAATATTAACACAGTATTCTCAGTTATAAAGGAATGAAAAATTAAAATAACAGTAAAGAGAATTGAAAAGAAAAAGCAAGGAATAGTTGGTTTATATATTTTTGAGATAGATAAAAGGAAAATGAAAGTAATCGTATATCTATTCTCAAGTTTTAAAGCAAATTACATGTATATCTTTTAATTGTTAATGACAATTTTTTAAAAATGAATCTTTACACATAACATATTTAAGTTCCTTTTCTTTTTTCCTTTAAAAAACAGGATGATAATTTTGTAAAAAAAAGGTTTATCTTATTTTCCTCTTTAATTTCATTTTTTCTCCTTAAAAAACCTAAAAAAAAACACAGAAAAAACATTTATTTCTCTTTCATTTCCTCTCAAGTTTTAAACAAAAAAACAAAATGTAAATCTCACATTAATCAAAAGAATATACTATATTAATTAATCTCAACACAAAATTAGCCTATTAAAGAAGAAAGGGTTTTTCTAACATGTGCTCTTAGGCACATGTTAAGAAGTGGGCCCAGATGTCTTTTTTTACTCAGGGGTCCACAAAAAGGACATCAAAAATATTTTTTTAATTTAGAAAATGACAAAAATCCATAAAATAGGACACCTAGGCCCACTTCTTAACATGTGCCTAAGGGCACATGTGCCTAAGGGCACATGTTAGAAAAACCCTAAACCCTAGCAACAAAACACAAAACCAAACACTATTTTATTCAATCACCAAACCCTAACTCGATCTGTTATCCCAAACACACCCAATCGATTTAGTAAATTGATTGAATGATTTAATGGTAAGGTTCTTGTTTTCTTTACAAGATGTCAATGGTTCAAATCTTTCTACATGTGTACATTTGAGGGTGGTTAGGGATGGGTTGGAAATGGTTTCAAGATTAACCCGGTGATGCCGCATTCATCTGGGTAAAAAAGGCTCGCCCTGTTAAGTAATTTGAACAGGAAAACCTCATCCGTTTATTTGTTCGTTTTAAGATTTATTGTTTGAGAGAACATAGTATGTCTTATACGACACTGGTGTAAAAAAAAATCCCGTAGTTGTCAAACATTTGGCTTTATCAAGTCTTGGTGACCAAGAAAATAAAGTCATGAATATTTCTAACTGCGCATGAAATTAAGACCAAAACTTTAGGAAACATAGTTGGTGTCCAAGTAAACATCTTGTGCATCTAAATATATAAGCATCTAACTTTTAGGTAGAAATATCACTCAACTAGTAAAATAAGACATAAATGATACGAGCTCGCATTATGATTAAGCAAAGTATACTGGTGCTTAATACTCAAGAGATTGAGCAGAGCAAGTTAAAGGTATCAAACTATCTACGTTACATCTTTGTCTTTGGTGAGATTTGAATATTCACTCAAGAGGTTGAGTGCACTTCAATTACATTTCCATACTCTAAAAAAATGGATATATGAAGCAACTTTTGTGACCATTGACCAATACTACAAAGTCAATAATATTTGAGTAAATTATATGAATGGTCCTTGTGGTTTGACAAAAATTTCACCTACCGTCCATCAAACTTAAAAGTTGCATGTATGGTCCCTGTCACTTCCAAAGAATAACATGAATGGTCCCTCAGACTAACTGTCGTTAGTTTTTTCCTTAGTCCATTTGCACCGTTAGTCCTTTAACGACCGTTTGCAACAAACATTTGCACCGTTAGTCCTTTCATACGGTTTTTGAGTTATTATATGTTTTCGTCCGTTTTTATACGTTTTCGCCCATTTTCTTACGTTTTCATCCATTTTTCTTGCGTGTTTGTCTGTTTTCTTACGTTTTTTTTCCGTTTTCATACGTTTTCATCCAGTTTCTTACATTTTCATCCGTTTTTCTTACGTTTTTGTTCGTTTTTTTACGTTTTTTCCAGTTTTCATACGTTTTTGTCTGTTTTTATAGGTTTTCATCCGTTTTTATATGTTTTCGCCCATTTTCTTACGTTTTCATCCGTTTTTCTTACGTTTTTATCTGTTTTTCTTACATTTTTTCCGTTTACATACGTTTTTCTCCGTTTTTATACGTTTTAACCCGTTTTCTTACATTTTCATCCGTTTTTATACGTTTGTATTCGTTTTTGTCCATTTTATCCGTTTTTCTTACATTTTTTCCTTTTACATACGTTTTTCTTATAATTTGGTTTGTAATTTTTTTTTCTTATAATTTTTTTCCCAAATAATTTGGTTTTCTTATAATTTTTTTTTCTTATAAATTTTATAGATATATAGGAAAAAAATTATAAGGAAAAAAAATTATAAGAAAACCAAATTTAAACATATTTAGGAAAAAACGTATGAAAACTGAAAAAAAAAACGTAAGAAAAACGGACAAAAACATATGAAAACAGAAAAAAGTAAAAAAAAGAAAAAGAAAAGAAAAGGTAAGAAAATGGACGAAAATGGATACAAACGTATAAAAACGGATGAAAATATAAGAAAACGGGCCAAAACGTATAAAACGGACAAAAACTTATGTAAACGTAAAAAACGTATGATAATTGGAAAAACGTAAGAAAAACGGATAAGAACGTAAGAAAAAGATATGAAAACGTAAGAAAAACGGATGAAAATGTAAGAAACTGGGCGAAAACGTATAAAAATAGACTAAAACGTATGAAAACGGACAAAAGCGTATGAAAACTGGAAAAACGTAAGAAAACGGACAAAAACGTAAGAAAAACGGATGAAAATGTAAGAAACTAGGTGAAAACGTATGAAAACAGAAAAAAAAAAAACGTAAGAAAACATACAAACACGTATGAAAAATGGATGAAAACGTAAGAAAATGGACGAAAGCGTATAAAAACGGACGAAAACGTATAAAAACAGACAAAAACGTATGAAAGGACTAACGGTGCAAATGTTTGCTGTAAACGGTCGTTAAAGGACTAATGGTGCAAATGAACTAACGGAAAAAACTAACGACAGTTAGTCTGAAAGACCATTCATGTTATTCTTTGGAAGCGACAGGGATCATATATGCAACTTTTAAGTTTGAGGGACGGTAGGTGAAATTTTTTACAAACCACATGGACCATCCATGTAATTTACTCGTTATATTTCTATGCCATGAATAAAAAAACATATATAGTAAAACTTGATGCCCAAGTGTGACATATTGTGCAAGTTTACAAAGACAACATCCATCTACTTTCGATTAGAACACAATTCGAATCCCACATACGAACTAGTATTTGTTACAAATTAATTTAATATAATTATTACTTATCTACAATTTATTATTTAAAACTACTACTAAATGGCCTAATGATAAAGGTTCTTGTTTTCTTTACAAGATGTTAAGGGTTCAAACCTCTCTACGTGTGTACATTGAAGGGTTTAAACCTCTCATAAGTTGTTAATGGTCCAGACTCCAGAGCCCATAAATCGTTTGTTACTAAGCCCATATTTTATGGGCTGTTATCTTATTGAGGCCTTCTCAATTATTGTCAAAAAGGCAAGAACACAATCCATATTCCATAGCCAACTAGTAAGTATACTTGATCTCCAAAACAAAGATATACTTCTAATTAGGGGTGAGCATCGGGCCGGTCCCGACCCGTCCCGACCCGATACCGACTAGCCCGTTTCCCGATATCGCCGGAAAACCAAACCGATTCCCGACCCGTTTGCTAGTCGGGATCGGAATCGGTTTCGGGCGTCGGTTTTCTTTGTTGTTTTGTCGGAATCGTCCTGTCCCGACCCGTCCCGTCCCGACCCGACTCCTGAGTTCGCCGGAATTGCAAACCGACTCCCGACCCGTTTGCTAATCGGGATCGGGCCGGTAAACGGGCGGCGGGTGGTTTTGCTCACCCCTACTTCTAATAAACGTGTAGGGAAGTGAAAAATGATTTTGAAAAATATTAACTTGAATTAGATGCATCTTAACTAATTTCAAAAATGATTTTTAAAGTGAAGACAATGCAAAGTAGCACTACGAACAAATTTGACGCGCAAAAGATGAAAATTATGTATAATTCGTCTGACTTGATGAAATGCATATAATATATGTATATGCATATAACTTTTAGCTAGAAAATATCATTACAATTAGTAAAATAAGACATAAATAATTCGAGTTCGCATTATGATTAAGCAAAGAATATTGGTGCTTAATACTCAAGAGATTGAGTGCACTATAATTACATCTCAATACTAAAAAAATGATATGTTGGGCAACTTTTGTGACCATTGACCAATAATACAAAGTCAAGAATATTTCTATGCCATGAATAAAAAAACATAAATAGCAAAACTTGATGGCCAAGTTTAACATATTGTGCAAGTTTACAAAGACAACATCCATCTACTTTGGATTAGAACACGATTCGAATCCCACATACGAACTAGTCTTTGTTACAAATTAATTGAATCTAATTATTACGGAGTACTTATCTACAATTTATCGTTTAAAACTACTACCAAATAGCCTAATGGTAAGGTCCATGTTATCTTTACAAGATGTCCAAAGTTCAAACTTTTATACGTGTGTATAATTGAGGGTGGCCAGGGAAGGGTCGGAAACGGTCTCGGGACTAACCCGATGAAGCCGCGTGCATCTGAGTAAAGAATGTTCGCCCTCAAATCTCATCCGTTTACCAGCTCGTTTTAAAATTCATTGTTTTAGAGAACACAATATGTATTATTATACCTCACTGTTCTAAAAAAAAATCCCGTAGTTGTCAAACATTTGCTTTACCGAGCCTTGGTGACCAAGAAAATAAGGTCATGAATGTTTACTTGGTGTTTAAGTAAACATCTTGTGCAAGCTTCTATATTCCAATATATTTCTTCAAGAAACCAACATATATATGCTTAATTAATTGTTTACTCATAAAAACCAATTAATTAAATTAATATTAGGAGGCGCTTAATTTATTATTATTATTATTTTTTATTTATTTATTTATTATTATTTTTATTTTTTTTTGTCTTGCTATAAACAGAAAATCACATATCAAGCTTTGACGGACTCATTAGTCATTAGTGAGGTTTCAATAAAACCTCAAATATTAATAAGAACTTAAAGAACTAATCATAATTACGAATTCACATCACCACAGGGGCGTAGCCAGAAATTTGTTTTTGAGGGGGCCAAAAAAAAAAAAAAAAAAAGGACGTTAGCAAGTGCAAAAACAAAACATTATAATATATAACTATGTAAAAATGTTGCAACAAATTTGTTCATTTAGCGTTTTAGTTGTACACGGCGCTCATCCGCATCATTAAAATCATCTAAAAGTGAATCTAAAGTATTTATACATGAATTAATAAGGGGCGACAGATTAGTTTTACAACAATTATTATTCCTATGGACTTCATGAGTATATAAAATGGGCAAAAAAAAAAAACAATATTAGTTACATTTTACAACATTGGTCTTTCTAGATAATATCTATGTACAATTTTTAAGGCTTTGTGGGTGGGCCATGGCCCACCTTACCCCCCACATAGCTCCGCCACTGCATCACCAATTCACAAATGTAACTAATGTATCTCCTTCGTAAAGGATTTCCCCCAACCTATAGATATATCAATGCACCTCATATGCACATGATGCAAAAAATTTCGAATAAAAGATTGTGAGTTTGAATAATACAATACTTCAAAAACACTTCAACAGAGGGACATGTGAATTCTTATTTGATCTCATTTCAAAAACACTCTCTTTGCATTGACGTGTTATCAGGGGCGGAGCCAGAATTTCAAGTTAAGGGAGGCCGATATAATTTTTAGAATAATAACAATATATATTGAATAAATATAACTTAAATCAATATTATTATTTTGACATAGACGATATTTTGTGACCGCTGGTACCCTTATGTATAGCTTTTGGGTGATCATAGTTGATAAAACAATTTGCCTTACTGTTTCAAAGAAAAGATTTTTGACATCTCACAACATTGTTTGTTCATAATTTGCTATATTGTTTTTTAGCGCAAATGTATGTGGTACAATACAACTGGGTGTGATAATTCATAGCTCTCAAGAAGTAATTAAGTAGTATATAACAATTTCATAAATAACCAATAAGCAAACAAGCATTTATGTTTTCATCTGCCGATAAGCATGGTCGTCTTATCGATTTTGAAGGCTATGTACAATATCCACAAAATTAAGCTCCAATTGATAAAAGCGTTTATGAATTTTCACACTATGTTATAAGTATAAAAACAACCGGCAATTAAATACGACAAAGTTTATGCCAGCTATATTATTATAGACATTTGAATCTCTTTACACAATATATAAGATGCACACTTATATCAAATTTGGCCATTGGTATTAAATTTGTAAAAGTTAGGGATAAAATTGTGAACTATGTAAAGAATTTTGCACTCATCTTGAAATATAATTTATGAATTGGGAAAAAATTGTAGAAAGCACAGAAGAAAGCACAGACATAGGGGGGATGAAGTAAAGATGGCCCAAAATCATCATCATCTTCATCTCAAACCTCATACCTCTGTTCTGCCATTTTCTAACCTTTTTCTTAATCACTAGAAAACTAATTGATCATACCTTATTTTAGTATGATTCCAGGTATTACATTTTAGCACATTCTCTTGTCATTTTAAAAGTGGAAACCAGATTATATCATTCTTGAAGTTTAAAATCTTGCGCCCTCAAAAAAGATAAAAGCTTTGTGTCGTCGATCACTTTGAAAATTGTGATATCCGGCTCTACTTATTAGGCTAGTTGGGGGAGGCCTAGCACCTGCTAGCCACCCCATTGCCTCCGCCCCTGCGTGTTATACATTTATTTACTCGTTATCTACGTTTTGGAAACACAATAATGCGACGAACTTTTGCTAAAATTTAAAAGGTATACTATGCGCATATAAATTTTAAAGAAAATTCACACGTACATATGTCACTTAGTTGTGAAGAGTGACAAAAAAGATAAAACACTATATATTTTTAGGGGAAATTATCCCTGCTGTAAACAGCAGGGAAAGATATCTGCTGCAAGACAAAAATGAAGGACTATTAGTGTAAGTGATATAACTAAAGGGAAAATTCAAACGTACATATGTCACTTAGTTGTGAAGAGTGACAAAAAAGATAAAACACTATATATTTTTAGGGGAAATTATCCCTGCTGTAAATAGCAGGAAAAGATATCTGCTGCAAGACAAAAATGAAGGGCTATTAGTGTAAGTGATATAACTAAAGGGTACTAAATGTAAATGTCAAAAACTTTTTACTCCTTACAGCAGTGATGTTGTCTGATGTTGCACAGCAGAGATGCTTACCCCATATTTTTATCGGTATGTGAGCCTAGTATTTGTCAAATGGGTTTTGCTAAACACAACCTAACCTTAGGCTATGCTTAAATTTTTTTACTTTTGTAAAAATATCATTTAATAAATTCATTATTTTCATATTTATACATATTTAATTATTATAAAGGGATATCTTGGCTAGAATTATTATAGCTAATTAGCTACAATTCTTCACCAAAATTACACAATAAAGGATTCAGGACTTACAAAAATAACTCAGGGAACCACAAATTGTCTCACAGGGAGTTGGCTCTAATTATAATTAGAGCTAAGTACTAATCTAGGACACAATCTTTTTTTTGTTCCCCACCATGGTCACTTTTTTACAAAATCCCCTAAATGGTCATGCGCGACTACTCAACTCTGCAACTCATCTCATAACGCAACACGTGTCCTTAACCATGTGCAATTAGTTACTTTGAATGTGCCCATATAACTACCAAACTTACTCAACCTTTGTGCTACTCAACCGGCGGCTACTCGACTTAAATTGATCCACGTGAAAAAGTACATAGGAAAGCTAAAAAGTATTACTTTGAGAAAGAACAAAATCTTTTGTTTATATTCTTAAAAAGTAATTGTACCTTTTTCCACTTCCCAAACACACGTGATGGCCAAATCATACTTCTGTTTGGTTAGTCATTATTCATAGAATCTGAAATGTAAATGACAAGATTACCCTTCATATTTTTCTAAGGTAAAAAATAACTAAAAATATAATGAATATTTACCAAAGCAAATTGATGAACACAAACATACATACGCATATATTTATTAGAATCAATCTATCTTTACAAATCAAAATGAAGATTTACAGTAAGCCTCTAAACTATTGAAGGGCACTCAACTAAAAATGGATACATCCATTCATTTGCACCAAACTGATAACCCAAATGCAGATGGAGGTCAACAATTCTAAAGCATGAGGCCATGGAAATAGAAAAAAAATCACCCGTATGATTCACTATCTCCATAATAAAAAAAACAAAACAAAAAACAAAACTCTAGGATTCGATACCCATTAATTCCATACAATCTGTTAATTTGCATCGATTCGGGACCCACAAAGGAGAAAAAGTTATATCTGGGGGATGATTTAGCGAGCCGAATATAGCGATGTTGTGATTTAGTTAACCGAAAATACCCAAATTTGCTCATATACGGTTTTTGAAGGGAAGGAGACAATGAATAGTCAAATAATCATATATGTGTGTTTTTGAATCCAAAACAATATAACTATAATGATAATAATAATAATAATAAAAGAATACATCGAAAAAACAAAATCAAAATAATTAAAAAATTCTTACCTTTCCAATAAAGATGATCGGTCAAATCAGCCGCCGGTTGAGTAGATCCCGGTTGAGTAAATATGGTAGTTGATGTGGGCCACATGGTTAAGGACACGTGTCGCGTTATGAGATGGGTTGCGGAGTTGAGTAGTCGCGCATGACCATTTAGGGGATTTTGTAAAAAAGTGACGATGATGGGGACCAAAAAAAAGATTTTGTCATAGATTAGTACTTAGCTCTTATAATTATTGTCTAACTAGCTTCAAGGCCCGCCCGATGGGCGGCTAGTTTTAAAATTTTTGCTTAAAAGATATAAATAAAAATCACAATGGTTTGATATGATATTAAGATTGTAAATTGCAAATCAACTTCTTGGTTTGATATGAAATTAAGATTGTACATTCAATGTTAAACACAAAACAATAGTACTAAGAACATAACTAAACTTATAAACATTGAAGGACTTCTTTATATACAACATTTGTTGTATAATTGCAATACTGGCCTTCATTGTTGCATCATAATACTTTCAGACCCTTCTTGCTCTTTACCCTCGATACATCTACATATAGTTGTCCGCGTGAAAAAACAGGTCGTTCCAAATATAAACCAACTTTAGACAAATTTGGCATTGACTTTTGTTAATGGTCATGGCAAAACAAATAGATATGGAGAATTGTCTCCTGTTAAGCAAAGGGCATATAAGAATGAGACATCACGACCATTATTTTTTGGCGAATTACACTGCAACAACAAACCAATATGACAGTGTTAGCAATTAAATCAATGGTGCTAAATATTTAAACAAACAAATCAAGAGATGTTTAAAAAATAAGAAGCTATACATAAAACATCAAAATTAAAAGATATGAACAATTAAATCTTACTCGCTCTGCCCAAAGCATCATTAACACAAGGTTTGTGTGGTAAAGATTAAGTTGATCCTTGTGATAAATAAATTGAAAACCATGACAATTTTAGTAAATAAAAATTAGCATAAGGTCTAATGTGTTTTCAAAATATCCATTTAATGCTTTTATCACATATGTTTGGAATACCCTTCCCATTACTTCATGTTGATAATAATTTTACAATGTTAGATCATAAAGTGCTAAATAACAAATCATTAATATAACTGAACCATTTTATAATAGGTTTACTCCTACATTAGTCTAAAAATATGTTTTTTTTTCCTTATACTCATGTAGAACATGCTCAAACAACCTCGTAATGTGTCTTCAAAGAATTTTTTCAATATAACATTTGATTTGATTCCTTATGTTCGGATTTAGTAAAGTACCAAGATGCGTTACCATGCATAAAACATGACCAGGCATAATGTAGCTAATCAATCAATTTAGGAAAAAAAGCTAATTAGTTTGGGGAGGAAAGGCTTGGAGCTTATATGCTTATAATGCTCCTAAAGACCATTTCACAAAACGAAAAGAAAAAATTAAAACTTTTTCAGTTTCAATCATGAGATGCTCCTTGAGTACTTATACAAAAGTGTTCCATATGCTGAAGGGTTTAAAAATATATATATAGAGAGAAAAAACCTATAAAATACTACTGCTAACATTGGTATATATACTTGATTTAAAGTTCTAGTTTACCTTCCACCGAAGTCGAAAAAAGAAGCAAGAGCACCAATGGCGGTTACATAAGTCAACGCAACTACCATCAAACAAAACAGTACGATCATCAACGTCCGTACTGTAACTCCCACGAATGATGTTGTTGCTCCCATGATCGCTTAAAAGTTGCACTAAATTAGTGTGTAATCCAAATCTTGATAGAAAACTTCACACTAATTCATGTGGAGTTGTTGAACAAAATACCTAATCACAACAGTAAAGGGCTTTTGTTGGATAAACTCTAGATGTTACCATTGTTCTTCCACCTTGCGCAAACCCCTCCACTATCGAATGATCTAACTATCATTGGTTCATACCACATTTACACTAAAAATAAAGATCATGAACTATTTTAGACTAAACGATGGTTACAATAGTGTGACTTACCGGTAACCTCATGCCGAACTTTTCTCCTTCGGAGTACACCCACATTGCTTCCATACACCGATTTTCCTATCGTTAGATCCTTTGATGATCTGCATAAGTTTGTGTTACAGATTAGACTGGGTCATGATGAGTCTGAAGAATGTCTTTAACTATAATTGTGATTTCAAATCACAACAATCATATACATTCTTACCTTTCCAATAAAGATGATCGGTCAAATCAGCCGCCGGTTGAGTAGATCCCGGTTGAGTAAATATGGTAGTTGATGTGGGCCACATGGTTAAGGACACATGTCGCGTTATGAGATGGGTTACAGAGTTGAGTAGTCGCGCATGATCATTTAGGGGATTTTGTAAAAAAGTGACAATGATGGGGACCAAAAAAAAAAATTTGTCATAGATTAGTACTTAGCTCTTATAATTATTAGCTCTTATAATCATTGTCTAATTGTAATCACAACAATAGAACTAGAAAACCAAAGCTTGAAAGCTACGCACATGATATTTGCAAAAATAGAAACAAATCATTAAATCTCACATTAATCAACAAAAATATACTCAATTAAATAATTATTTATTACGTATTATTATTATTATTATTATTATTTATTTTTAACTTTTAACTTGTGCCTTATAGCACAAGTTAAGCATAACAAGAGTACATAAAGGCGCACTATAAAGTACATAAGGATTCACATGAAAGCATGGGTTCTTGTGTATTGTCGGTGTATTTTTTGTGTAACTTATTACTTAGGGCACAAGTTGTAAAAACTTTTTTTTTTATTTTTTTTTTAATTTTTTTTAGGTAGCAAAGAATCCATTGATTGAACCCTATAAATACAAACTTATAGGTGGCGGTGTGTTTTTAACTTTTTAGTATCTCCTCTTCTTCTCCAATAAACAAAAAACCTCTTATAAATCCCTCACAATAACACCAATCTCCACCAATTCTTTAACACACCTTTTTTTTTTTTTTTTTTTTTTTATAAATTATAAAATCCCCAACAAAACAAACCCTAGAAGCAAACCAAAACACAAATCCAAACACTATTTATTCAATCACCAAACCCTAACTCGATCCACTATAACACACACTCAATCGATTTAGTTTTTTTTTTAATTGAATGATTTTGTTAGGGTTTATAACAAACATCTCTATTCGTATTATTTAATTTAATTTGAATTAGTTAGGTTTATCAAATCAATGGATGATTTAGAGAAAGCGATACTAATCATATTCGACGAAACCGGCTCCGTTTCGTCGAATTTGAAACAACAAGCCCTAGCTTACTGTCAACAAGTTAAAGATAATAATGCCTTTAACACTATTTGTTCCCTTTGTATTGATCGTTTATGCTTTTCCACTTATGTTCAAGTCCACTTTTGGTCTTTGCAATGCTTGCACGATGTTTTACGCGCTAGGTACGCCACTATGAGTGCCGCGGAAAAGGATTTCGTTAGGAAGTCCGTTTTCGCCTTAGTTTGTTACGAGAATGTAGGTGATAGTAATAGTACATGTGTTAAGGTTTTGGATGGGCCGGGGTATGTTAAGAATAAGTTAGCCCAGGTTTTGGTGACGTTGATTTACTTTGAGTATCCGTTGATTTGGTCGTCGGTTTTTGTTGATTTTATACCGAATTTGAGTAAAGGTGGAGTTGTGATTGATATGTTTTGCCGTGTTTTGAATGTGTTGGACGATGAGTTGATTAGTCAGGATTATCCGAGGAGTGTGGAGGAGGGGGCGGTTTCGGTTAAGGTTAAGGATGCGATGAGGCAGCAGTGTGTGGTGCAGATTGTGCACACGTGGTATGAGATTGTGAATGCGTATAGGAATTCGGATTCGGAGATGTGTGCGTTTGTGTTGGATACGATGAGGAGGTATATCTCGTGGATTGATATAGGGTTGATTGTGAATAATACTTTTCTACCGTTGTTGTTTGAGTTGATGTTGGTTGACGGGTTGCCGGATCGGCTTAGGTGTGCGGCTTCCGGGTGTGTGCTTGCGGTGGTGGCTAAACGGATGGATCCGCAAGCTAAGCTTACCCTTTTGCAGAGCCTGCAAATGAGTCGGGTTTTTGGGTTGGTAGCTGGTGAAGTCGACTCTGAGCTTGTGTCGGGGTCGGCTTCTTTGCTTACCGGTTATGCGTCCGAGCTTCTAGATTGCTTAAAGAGTCTGAATAGTGAAGATCTCAAACGGGTGTCCGTTGAGCTTTTGAACGAAGTTTTGCCGTCGGTTTTTTACATAATGCAAAACTGTGAGATTGACACGACCTTTAGTACCGTGCAGTTTCTTTCGGGATATGTTTCGACTATGAAAATCCCCTCTCCATTGAGCGAAACTCAGCTTCTTCACTTGGGTCAGATACTGGAAGTCATTCGTATAAAGATCAGGTATGATCCAATGTACCGTGATCATCTTGACGTGTTAGATAAAGTAGGGAGCGAAGAGGAAGATCGGATGGCCGAGCATAGGAAAGATTTGCTTGTATTACTACGTAGTGTAGGCCGTGTAGCACCGGACGTTACACAAATATTCATAAGAAACTCACTTTCGAGTGCTGTTGGGTCGTCTCTCGATATTAATGTTGAAGAAGTGGAGGCCGCATTGTCGCTCTTTTATGCATATGGTGAATATTTAACTGAAGAGGCGATGAAAACCGGTAGTGGTATATTGAGAGAACTTGTTCCAATGCTGTTATCGACCAAATTTCCTTGTCATTCTAGTCGGCTGGTTGCACTAGTTTATCTTGACACAATAACCAGATACATGAAGTTTGTTCTTGAGAACAACCAATATATTCCTTTGGTATTAACTGCGTTTCTTGATGATCGCGGTATACATCATCCAAAGGTGAAAGTGAGTCGAAGGGCGAGTTATTTATTTATGAGAGTTGTGAAATTGCTCAAAGCAAAGCTTGTGCCGTTTATCGAAACAATTCTGCAGGTATATGTTATTGTAATTTTGTTACCTCCTGTTTTTCACTTTTTTGTGATTATAAATGAGTTAAATGTTAAGCTTTTCGTTGTGCAGCGTCTGAATGATACGGTTTCTCAGTTCACGAATATGGATTATGCATCAAAAGAGCTTTCCGGATCCGAAGACGGGAGTCACATTTTCGAGGTAATTGTGGATGACGCGTCATAACAACTTTCCCGTTTATGTTCCTCCTGCTTATAATATTTGTATTCATTTACAGGCAATTGGTGTGTTAATTGGGATGGAAGACGTGCCACTAGAAAAGCAATCGGAGTACTTGTCATCTCTGCTTACTCCTCTTTGTCAGCAGGTTAAGGCTTGACTCTTACTTATGATGCCATAAATGTTGAACTGCTTTTCTCTATTTAAGTTATATAATCCGAGAATGTGTAATGAATTAGGTTGAGATATTGATCGCCAGTTCCAGAACTCAAAATGCAGAAGAGTCGGCATCAAAAATTGCCAGTATTCAACAAATCATCATGGCAATCAATGCATTGAGCAAGGTTCCAATAGCTACCAAATCATCATACTAGTCTCAGTATCTGTATTATGTGTATTTTTTCTGTCGTATCTCACATAAATTTGTGACCCCTTGTTTCCAGGGGTTTAGTGAGCGGCTTGTAACTGCCAGTCGGCCTGCCATTGGTCTCATGTTCAAACAGGTTGGTCATCACGATCTGTTCGGAATGCTATACTTTTCTTTCTGTATAATTTGGAAATGCTATACGTTAGCAGCTATCACAGTTACACATAACATAGGGACTAATTTTAGGGGATATAAGAGATATAACTTCTCTCCTTGCAAATCATAATTTGTGAGCTAAATACTTCTTATTGGTATTATTAGATAGACATTTATTGCTTCGAGTTTTATATCTTTTTGTTAAGACGCCTATAGTAGGATTAGCGCGCCATTATAAAATTCTATATCTTTTTAGCTCTCCTTGGAGCCTAGTTGCTAATAATTTTCTCAGTATTTCAAAAAAAAGAAGATATTTTCATATTTGAAGTTCACCACTACAGATATTTGGTTACTCTCGTATTAGGTACCATTTGCTGGTACCAGTCATATATAATGTAATATGGAAAGTTTATTCCTTTATATCCAATATTAGTCCGTTACATGAAATGAATTAATGACCAATATTTTACGATTGGTGGGCTTCCATGATACTGTATTATACTGACCTTTATGGTGTTATATGTACTGTTTTGCTACAGACGCTGGATGTGCTCTTACAGATCCTTATAAACTTCCCAAAAGTAGAAACTTTGCGTTCTAAGGTACATTTAATAATTTCTCTTTCTTGTGCTCTTGTAGTCTGCATTTGTCTGATTTTTGCTCTTTCTTCAGGTCACTTCATTTATTCACCGAATGGTGGAGACATTAGGATCGTCTGTATTTCCTTACCTTCCAAAGGCATTGGAACAGTTACTTGCTGAAAGCGAGGTATTAATTACTGTCCTCATTAAGTAGCTTCTCAGCTTTTATTGTACCTTGCTAGCTCAAGTTTAATAAGGAATTCATTTCATGTGTGTTCTTATAAGATATGTTTTATGTTTTTAGCATCTTTGATGATAATCACGATACTTCTTTTGGCTGTTACCCTTACAATATGGAAATATATATGAAAAAAAACAAACAAACATGCTTGTTCTGTTTTGTATGAAGCTTTTATGCTGCTCTTTTTGTATTGGTTGTTCTGTTTTGTATTGCTTTATTTTCTTATATGTCGCCCTTTTTGCAATTTGAACCGTATATGCCCGTAGAGCCATATTTTCCTTATATAGATATGCTTGCATGCTTTTATGTTTCTATGTCGGTATGCGTTTATGTCTATGCACGATTGTATGTGTTTGTTATATATGCTTACTTTTATCTCAATGTCTATACAATCCACACACACTACCACACTTGAAGTCTATATGCACACACACCATACACACCTCACTTCCTCCATACCTCGCTCTGGTGGGATTGGGTATTGTTGCTGTTTTATGCTGTCTATTTTCTAATGACATTTATAATTTATCATGCAGCCGAAGGAGTTGGTTGGATTTCTTGTATTACTAAATCAACTCATATGCAAATTCAATACTTCAGTCAAAGATATTTTGGAGAATGTATACCCTGTTATTGCGGGTCGGGTGTTTGCTATTATTCCAAGGGATACAACTCTTTCCGGACCCGGCAGTAACACCGAGGTATATGAACTATCTAATTTAGACTTACAATTCTTAGTCCAGTTTGATCTCTGCTGTAACACAAATTTATTGTGTATACTTGGTTATTTTAGGAAATTCGTGAATTGCAAGAGCTTCAAAAGACATTCTATACTTTCCTTCATGTAGTGGTTACACATGATTTGTCAAATGTGTTCCTATCTCTTAAAAGTCAAGCGTACTTGGATCCAATGATGCAGTTACTATCGTTCACTTCTTGTAAGCATAAGGACCTCGTTGTTAGAAAGGTGTGTAAAATTTTATTCTAATTCAACAATTGAAAGCATGTATTTCTCCTTTATTAAATATATAACGTTGGGATCTGACGAAATGCTGTTCTGATTACTACAGGCTTGTGTGCAAATTTTTATTAGACTGATTAAAGATTGGTGCACTAGCCCTGGTGAAGAGAAGGTAATGTAGTAGTACCATTAGTTTTTCTTATGTTGGCGATTTCCTTTAATCGGTGTATCTAATATGTTAAATTCTCAGGTACCTGGTTTTCAAAGTTTCGTAATGGAAGCTTTTGCAACAAACTGTTGTTTGTATAGCGTGCTTGATAAGTCCTTTGAGTTCCGTGATGCAAATACTGTAAGTCTACTCTTTCTGTTCACTTTATGGTTTGTGTTCCTGTACTCTTGGCCATGTACCCATCCTCTCCCCTAATCTAGGTTGTAGCAACTAACTAGTATGTTTCTGTGGATGTTTTGCAGCTTGTTTTATTTGGAGAAATTGTGCTGGCGCAGAAGTTAATGTATGAGAGATTCGGCAACGATTTTCTCATAAATTTTGTATCAAAAGGTTACCTTGCTGCACATTGCCCTCAAGATTTGGCAGAGGAGTATTGCCAGAAACTGCAGGTACATTCATCATTTATAGAGTTGACTATGCTTTTGCGTAATCTATGTTTGACTGGAAGTTTTGGTTCTATGCATTGGAAAGTACCGTTCTTAATTTATAATTTAATTTTTCAGGGCAATGATATGAAGTCACTGAAGTCATTCTATCAGTCTCTTATCGAGAAACTGAGAGTACAACAGAATGGAAGCCTTGTTTTCAGATAGCATGATCTTTAAATTAAATTTGATCACCAGTGGTTTTCATGTGTTTCTCTGCTGTTACCAGTTACGGTGGTAAAGTTTTGTTCTGAAGAGGTAAGGCCAGAAACATCCTATGTCTGTTTCACCGATCTGATATATTTGTCATGACTTTGTGTTAGATATTTACTTGTGTTGATATGTTGCAGGTTTTTGCTCTGTACATACCATTTAATTTGGCTCTTCTGTTACAGTGAGGTAAGCTGAGTACAACCTTAAATTGAAGGGGTTAGTTGCCTAAAATACCAGCATACTTGTTAGTGACGTAAATGCACAAATGAAATTTATAAACGGTACAAACTTATAAGTATGGTGGTTTTATGCAAATTGTCATAAATTTGAAAGCAAATGTGTACAACGACATTCAATATCAGATTTATCGTTAATTAGGTTTTATTGGTTTGGTTCACAGGTGTAAATTTCCGAAGCAGTTTCTAAATCCATCAGTCCAAGAATAGAAGTTTTTGTGATGAACCGCCATCTTCATTTCTCTGTAATCTGTTTTGTTACCTGCAAACCGCATAATGTTCTTGTTCAATATGCGTTGAGGATTAAATTAAATTTTGGTCTTGGTAACAAAGTAAACTTTTATTACCCCCTCCCCATGATCAAGAAGAGTAAAACGGTGACTTTGGAAGTCATGTCTGCATAGGGTCTTCTAAAAATATCGTGTACCTGTAATAGAGAGTTATCCGAAGTCTTTGGTAAGCTATCGTTTGTTGGATTTTTGGATTTTAGCATCTGTTGGGAATCATTTATTGCCAATGTGAATGTTTGAATTTATGTGTTGGCATAATCGTCTTGTTGTAGTCATGGGCCATTAGGGATACGAAGTTTCTTAAGACGGATCTTTCACCTTTGTTAATGATGTGGTTCTGATAAGAGCGAAACTGTAGTTAAGTCAAAATGGTTTAATTTGGAAAACAGATTATGCTTTTGATTAGTCTATGGCTCTATAAGTCAAGTTTCGAGATTAAGGGGGGTTGGGCTTAGTTTTGTAAGTCTTGTAGTGTCACTTCATGGCCCTCGATGCTTCTAAGTAGAGACAATTGAACGGTGCGTCTAAGTTGTGTGTACAGAGTTTCGATGTGATGTTGGCTGGTTCAGGTTATCGGCTAATCATATTGTAGACCACCTTGTATCTCTCTATGTATTTTATCTTATCTTAAATGAAAGAATCAGGTTTTCCTGTTTAGATAATTCGAGAATGTTGAATTTTAAACTTAGATGTACGCGGCCTAACTGAGTCACATAACCTTTCTCGATCTTTTACCTAACCATTGGCGGAGGATGGTGAGGACAGGGAGGGGTGGTGGCCCCCCAAGATTCTCATTTGCAGTAGCTAGCAGTAACCATATCTAGATATCCCCCTCAAAATATGATAACAAAACATAACAGTCCTTAAGAATTTTGTCTTGAACGAATGATATATAACATTTCTTGAATTCTCAATGACAATATCTAAGAAAATGTTTGCTTGAAATAAACTATACAATGTAATCTTTTTTATATAAAAATATACATGTTACGCTAGAATGTCTTGGCCCCCCCAATGGATATGCTCAAGCTCCGCCACTGTACCTAACCATTTTCAATGCGTATTTAGTATAGCTTTAAACTTTGAATCTTTAGCCATTTGGTGATGGTACGATTCCTTCTGAATACAAGTTCAATATATTTCAAGGAGTAACATATTGCCTAATTTTTCTTTTGCATCTATTTTGTTGATATTGTATCTCTCTATTACTTTTAGATTCACAGTAGAAACAGTAATTATTTTGCGAAAATAACGGTAACCACTGAGTCAAACCGGTTCTATACAATATATATATATATATATATATATATATATATATATATATATATATATATATATATATATATATATATATATATATATATATTTTTTTTTTTTTTTTTTTGGAACGGCGGAATTTTATAAAGCAACTAGCAAGATGCTAGACAAAAAAGAAACATCAAAGGGATACAAGATAAGGATTTTTTAACCAATCTATCCAACTAAAATTCGCCTTGCTTCTATATCTACACCAATAAAACGAACGAGCCACTATATCATCAAAAAGGACCGCTTTGGAAGGACTCTTCGAGCCAAAAATAGATGTATTTCGAAAACTCCAAACAAGCCACCACATGACATAGAAAACACCTTCCAATAATTCTTTACGATTAGAAGAAAGCTGAATACTCGAGACCCAATTTAGCCACTCCTCATACGAAGAAATCTCCGAAGGATTAATATCCCACCATGTAAAGATCTTACGACTAAGACCTCTCGCCATAGAACATGCAAAGAAAATGTGATTGGTAGACTCGACTGCGCTATATATATATATATATATATATATATATATATATATATATATATATTTCAATCTTTAATATGCAGCGCTATCTGATCCCATAATTTATCTTACTTTATGATTGAGACTCTACGGGTGATATAGTTTTAGGTTCTATTGTATACAATATTAAAGCCAAGATTTGCAAATTTTTATTTCAAACTTAAACAAAATAGTAAAATACCAAATACCAGATGATGTCTTTTTCAAACATATCTTTATCTAGGGATGAGAAAAAAAAAAACCGAAATCGAACCAAAAAAGCCGACCAAAACTAAAAACCGATAGTTCGGTATTTACTTTTTCAAAAACCGAAAAATGAGGTTCGGTTTCGGTTTCGATTTTATTATATAATAATATATAATTAATATAACATAAATAAATAACTAAATAAATCAAATTTATAAATTTATATTCGTTTTATGGATAGATTTATTATAGAGTAAATTATATGAATGGTCCTTGTGGTTTGATGAAAATTTCACCTGCCGTCCCTCAAACATAAAAGTTGCATGTATGGTCCCTGTCGCTGCCAAAGAATAACATGAATGGTCCCTCAGACTAAATATTGTTGGTTTTTTCCGTTAATCCATTTGCACCATTAGTCCTTTAACGACCGTTTGCAACAAACATTTGCACCGTTAGTCATTTCATACGTTTTTTTAATGTTTTTATACGTTTTCGTCTGTTTTTATACATTTTCGCCAATTTTCTTACGTTTTCATTCAATTTTTTTACATGTTTGTCTGTTTTTCTTACGTTTTTTTTCGTTTTTCTTACATTTTTCCAGTTTTCATACGTTTTCGTCTGTTTTTATACGTTTCGCATAGTTTCTGACATTTTCATCCGTTTTTCTTACATTTTTGTCCGTTTTTCTTACGTTTTTCCAGTTTTATACGTTTTTTACGTTTACATAAGTTTTTGTTCGTTTTTATACGCTTTTGCCCGTTTTCTTACATTTTCATCCATTTTTATACGTTTGTATCCGTTTTCATTCATTTTTATACGTTTTTTTTTCCGTTTTTGTCCATTTTTGTTAGTTTTTATACGTTTTTGTCCGTTTTTCTTATGTTTTTGCCTAGTTTCTTACATTTTCGTCTGTTTTTCTTACGTTTTTGTCCGTTTTTCTTACGTTTTTTCATTTTCAGACATTTTTGTCCGTTTTTCTAACGTTTTTTTATCCGTTTTCATACGTTTTTTTTCCTAAATATGTTTAAATTTGGTTTTCTTATAACTTTTTTTTTCTTATAAATTTTTTTCCTATATATCTTTAAAATTTATAAGAAAAAAAAAATTATAAGAAAACCAATTATTAGGAAAAAAAATTATAAGAAAAAGTATTATAAGAAAACAAAATTTTATAAACCAAATTATAAGAAAAACATATGTAAACAGAAAAAACGTAAGAAAAACGTATAAAAAAGGACAAAAACGGTTACAAACGTATAAAAACGGATGAAAATGTAAGAAAACGGGTTAAAACGTATAAAAACGGACAAATACATATGTAAACGGAAAAAACGTAAGAAAAACGGATAAAAATGTAAGAAACTGGGTGAAAACGTATGAAAACGGAAAAAACGTTAGAAAAACAGACAAACACGTAAGAAAAATGGATGAAAACGTAAGAAAATGGGCGAAAACGTTTAAAAACGGACGAAAACGTATAAAAACAGACAAAAACGTATGAAAGGACTAACGGTGCAAATGTTTGTTGCAAACGGTCGTTAAAGGACTAACGGTGCAAATGGACTAACAGAAAAAACTAATGACAGTTAGTCTGAGGGACCATTCATGTCATTCTTTATCAGCGACAGAGACCATACATGCAACTTTTAAGTTTTAGGGACGGTAGGTGAAATTTTCGTCAAACTACAGGGACCATTCATGTAATTTACTCTTTATTATATATTTATCTAAATGTTTATATGCGTGTTTGTCATGTCGTGTGTTACTTGACAATATATCAATAAATATGTGACAATGATCATACTATATGTATGATCACTTGCATGTGTGTTTGTCTCATCTATATGTGTGTAATTGTAGAAATATGAGATAAACACTATTAGGCTTAAATTGACAAAAAGTAAAGAAGAATAACCAATTTTCTATGTAAAACAAGTTTGTTGTTATAATTGGCCATACCTAAACTTAACGGTTAAAAACCGAAATAACTGAAAAACCGAACTGAAACCGATAATAAACCGAAAAAACCAAACTGCCAAAAATCAAACGGTTTCGATTTTGAATTCTATAAAAACCGAATACTTCGGTTCGGTTTCAGTTTTAGCCAAAAACCGACCCAAACCGAACTGTGTACAACCCTATCTTTATTAACTATCTTTGCTTAATAGTTTTAACTTTTAACAACTATCTTTTCAAATCAAGCAAATACACTATCATAATAATCGTATTACTCTAATTTGTTTTACCATATTTTAACTAACATTAGTCATCATCACTTCAAATTTTCAACCAAACTTACAAAAGTTTTCATGGATTCCCCCCCCCCCCCCCTTATTAGCCATTTTAAAGGTCATGACTCAGCCGGGTTTATTAAACCATGTTGACACGGGTCAACAAAAAATCGCCGGTTTAATTCTGTTCCTAATCAAAGCAAAAACCCGGTTACATCCGGCCCGGTTCCCGGTTCAACCGGCTGGGTCAACAAGTTTTAAAACATTGACTATAAAGTCTTTAAAGTAACTTTGTGGAAAACTAGAAGGGGGGGTTGAATAGTTTTACGTCCTTTTTAAAATTTATAAGCACAAGTTTGTTTTAAAAACTTCGATTCTAGTTTATGTGAATTCAATACTTGCACTATATGAACAATTGTATAATAACTAACTAACAAAACTAATATAGTAAAGGTAAATAAATAAGTAATGAGAAGAGTTAGAAAGATCAAACCACAACACAAGGATTTATAGTGGTTCGGCTACAAGGACACCTTCCTTGTTCCTACTCCACTCCCCGAGTCACCTACTCGAGAGTTTTCTTCACTATGTCAACAAACTCCCTTATGGCGGAGAAAACCGTACACACCAATATACACACCAATTTACACACCAATCTACACACCAATCTACACACCAATCTTCACACCAATCTTCACACCAATCTACACGCCAATCTTCTTCACACCTAGCTTTTACACACCAATCTTCTACACACCTTCTTCTACACACCAATCTTCACAACTATCCTACTTCACTACTAATCAACTTCTACTATCTACACAACTTCTATATCTTCTAAACAAATAATAACAAGCACAACACAATATTCACAAATGAATATATATACACTATACACAACAACTCTTCAACACTTCTTGAACTTGGTTGTAGAGAGTTCTTCTTTTGCACTTAGAATGTGAATGGATGATGAGGGATTGAATCACTTGAAACAAGGATTAATATACAAATGATCAAAGGGTTTTTGATGAGTTTTAGATGATTGTAGATCTGAAAATTTCGTGCAAAAGGTGAGGAAAAATTCCAGAATTAAGGTGGTATTTATAGGGGAAGAAATCTGACAGTTTCTGACAAGGGAGCCTGGCCGGTCCCCTTAAAGCATGGCCGGCCCCCTTAAAATTAAGGGGACCGCCCCTTATAATTAAGGGGGCCGCCCAACTGTAACGGCCAGAAAACTTGTCTTTTAGTGGGGAAAGTTTATTTGGTGAAAAACTAACTGATTTTGGTTAAATATTTGAAATCATATATTTAGTATGATTAAAACATTTTTCCTTATTACCAAAAGTGTTTTTCAAAAATATATAATAGGATTATATAATTAAATAAACTTTGTATTAGTTAATTAAATACCCCTTTGATCATGAGATGTATTAAGCACTTGTTTATCCATACCTTAAGTGATTAAGTTGGATATAATGATATAGACTAACTTAATACTTGTTTACGTAGTAATCAAACGATTGACAAGTTTACATTTTGTGATCGTCAAAATATAGAGATATCGAAAAATATAAATAACGTTTTCATACATTATTTATGTCAACAATCTCCCCCTTTTTGATGATTACAAAATTTAAACTCATTAGTCGAAAATTAGTCTATATACAAGTATTAGAGTGAGTTTATATCACTTCTCCCCCTTTTTGTGAGCATCAAAAAGGTTATCCCGTTTTAATGGAAGCTCCCCCTTGATGTAAGCTCCCCCTCGTTTTGAGGCCAAAAGGAATCGAGAAATGGATATCTTGCAAAAATATTTAGTAGCAAGCAACATATATATGTATATAGCATGTAAAAATATAGACTAAACATAACCATTTCATTAATCAAGGAAAATAATACATCAAGCATTACATCAATAAAAGGAACAAGTAATGCTACAACTAACAAAAGCCTTTAAAGGCTTACAATCATCATAGAAATAATAAACCAAGTCTCAAACATGAGAGTCCTCTCTAGAGCTTGCCATCAAAAGGGTTTAACACAATTTTATTTGTGAATCACCATACATGTTTAATTGGGAGGAATGGATGGTGAACATGGAGATGGTGATGGAGGAGGAGTATTTGTTGATGGTGGTGGAGGTGTTGTGTTTGTTGTTGGTGGTTGATGCAACATGTTTTCAATATGAGAAAACATGTATTGGATCTCATCTCTTAATCCGAACACAATTGTTCGGTTGTGAATGCAACAAAGGCAAGTGTCTCCATGAGCTTCAAGTAAGCTCCATGGGACGGGGTTATAGGTTGGTGGGTTGATAGGAGATGATGAGAAATGTGCATCAAGAGGTGTTAATGGTGATAATGAGAGAGTGAGTGCAAGGGTGGAGTGTTCATTGGTAGGTTGTGATGGTTGAACCATTGGTGGAGAGGATAAGTGGGTGTTTATGTAGTCATTAATGGATGAAGTGGATGGTATGGAGGAAGTAGAATGTCCATTTGTTGAGGGTGTTTTGGAGGGTGCATTTGGTGCACTAGGAGATGAACATTGAGGTTGTGGTGATGGGGTGGTGTTGTCTTCATTTGTAAGATCAATGAAGAGTTGTTTGGGTGGTATAATGACAAGTTTTTGTTTCTTGGCATTGTTTGAATGGGTGGTTCTTGGTGATGACATGATGATGGTTTATGAGTGATGAGGATGATGAATGATGAATTAAACATGCATGGGGATTATATAGTGGGAAAAACATGTTTAGAAGTGGAATTATTTTGAAATTGTAATGTTATATTCCAAAATCAGTTTGGTTTTTAAGAGTAATGATAGCTGGGACTAGCAAAAGGGATCACATGATGCAAAAGAAAACAGTGTAAAAACTGTTTCAGATGGCCGGTCCCCTTAAATGGTGGCCGGTCCCCTTAATTTTAAGGGGGCCGCCCTTTGTGATTTAAGGGGGCCGCCCATCTGACGACCCAGAAACCAAAAATTTTCAAAAATTTTCTGGAAAGATGTTATGTTCTGGTTTGAATGTGCAGCAAGCTCAATTTGGACACTTCACATTTGTCTTGGTTTATTAGAAAGCATACATGTCATATAGTTATATAACCATTAACTAATCATGCAAACACATATATAGATCAAGAGAGAAACATGCATAAAAATATCAAAGACAAGCAAGTTATCATCCTAAACACATATTCAAATAACAAGTATTTCCGAATAAACTTCGGACAAATAGCACACAAGACATAAAAATAAAACATTGTCAAACAAACATAATCCGACCATATCATTTCTTTTTCTTCCTGAAGATATCCTTCAAAGTCTTCCCAATAGATTTGAAGCCACCTCTAACTTCTTCGTGCAAGCTCTTTTGTCTTCTAAGCATCTCGGTAGTTCGTTTATGAAGCACTTCTTCAGTTTGATCACTTGGAGATGGAGTAGAATAGTTGGGATAGTCAAGATCCTCTAAATTGTCAACGAACTCAGAAAATGAAGGGGTACTAGCATCATGGATGTTTTCCTCCTCATCGTCATCATCTTGCCTTGAGGATGATCCATGAAAGCTATGACGACGAGGTTTACCCTTGTCACTTCGAGTTCGTCGAGCTTGTTTTAGAGCGAGAGTACGTAGAGTGGGGTAGATGGACTCATAAATACTATTGTCAAGATCGGGGTAGTACTCGATAACATGACGATAGATACGAGTAAGGAACATTCCATATGGAAGGTTGGCTTTGGGAGTTTTTCTAGCACACTCAATCCGTTTGATGAAGAAGTAGGCCAAATTGTACGGCTTTTCGATAGCTATACAATACAACATGTGAGCAAGGCACGCCGGGAGATGGTCCCGGTGACCTCCGGTACCAAACGCATTCTCACGAATGAGTTCTTCCCAACGCTTCATGTGTGGGCTTAATTCTTTGAGGAGAAGTTGGTATGGAGAGATTTGAACGTTTTTGGATTTTATTTTTCGGCTTGTGGTGGCACGGTCCACACCAAGGATTTGACGAATTTCGTCGGGATGAGGAATTTCGTCGAAATAAGGACCGAAGGTTGGTCGATAGCGATTAAGAGATTCGAGGTCCCACTCGTTTGTGAAAACGGCTTGACCTCTAAAAGGAATTTGGAGGATGTGACCAAATTGTTCGAGAGTGAGGGTGATAAATTCATTTTGAATCATGAAAGAGATGGTGATGAAACCAAGATCATTGGTTTGGACGGTGACTTGGCTATAGAAATCCATTATGAAACGAGGAATGATAGGTTCATTTATTTCATAAAGACAATTGAAGTTGATGCTTGTAAACACGCGATTTATGTAGTCGGATTGAGCAAAAGCAAGATCTACTACACGTCCTTCATGAACATTTCTATCTTCAATTTGACGATAGATAAGTCCAATGGAAGGAGATGTGGTAGGGAGTTGAGAAACTTTGGGAATGTAGTTTTTAGTGAGAGAAAGATCTTCGGTAGTTGCTTTGGGCATTTTCACCTAAACACATCAACAATACAAAAAGACCAAAATAAATATAAAGAAAGATAAAAGTATGTGTTTATTGTTAAGGCTTATGTTGGAACGTAAACATACTTCGTTGCTAATCCTAAGAAGTAGATTACCATGTTCCTTAATGTTGTTTTTAACTCGTTCTAGATATATTTTACGAAGTTTAATGGGTGGTTATGGACAAATCCAAACGCCCTTTAAACATCTATATATATCATGAAATTTGCTAGATTTTCATTAGATTGTAAAACTAGCTATTTCTTGCGAGTTTCTTATGCATGTAATTTGTTTTTGAAAAAGATGGTTTGTATTTTTACTTAAAAATGTCATTTTTAGTAATAAACCAAAAGCTTCCTTAACTAGTGACTTATAACTCAAGTGCGTCAATATACATATGAATTATATATCTTGACGAGTTTGATAAACAATTTTAAGGTTTATAATTATAACAAAGTTTTATAAAAATTATAATGACTATGTTTTGATATTATTTGGACATAATCCAAACACCCCTATATTGTGAACCAACATAGTTTTTCTTAGTCGAAAAATGTAATTTCAAGTTTTACAAGTTACAAAAGTATAATGTGGTTAGTTTTAACACGTTTTCAAATCATTATTCAACAATGAGTTTACTAAAATTTTTGAAAAGGAGTGTATGAAATTTTTCAAAAATTTTCGACATGATAGTTTATAATAACTAGTTTCTAGTGTTGATTAATCATCCTAATCCTAGGGGAAGCATTTGGTTATGAAGTTTTAAGGCTTAATTCGAAAGAAATTATGAATTTTGACGAATTTTATAAAACATGCATAATCATGAGTATGATCAAGTAAGATGAAATTAGATGAAATGTGTTATGAAAAACTTACAATAAGTAATGGTGATTGTGTTAGATGAATTTGCCCTTTGCGAATTAACCCGAATTATGTGATTTGGAAGTGATTTGGGAGGTTTTTGGGTTTTGGTTTTCGTCACAGCAGAAGCAGTGGAAGGGGTGTATGAAAAAGTGGAGTGTTTGGCAAAAGGAAGAAAGGGAAAAACGGGCTTGAGCTCTCAGAGGGCCGGTCCCCTTAAACATTAAGGGGGCCGCCCTTGTATTTGCTGCCGGTCCCCTTAAACATTAAGGGGGCCGCCCTTAAAATTTTTATTTTTCAAGTTTTGGTTTCTGGAACAAACAAGAAAGTATTTATATATATATATACTAGATTTATATTTAATCAAAAATACGTTGAAGAATATACGCACGAGAGGAATTACTTGACATTTTGTCAATAAAATTTTCTTGATCGTTTCGGATGAAATTCATCAAGTTGTCAAGCAAACGAGAAAGTTGTGGAAGGTTTATAAGTATATATATATATATATATATATATATATATATATATATATATATATATATATATATATATATATATATATATATATATATTTTATATAGAATGGGCTTATAAGACAAGAAAGTAGGAGGGAGACGTATGCAACGGAAGCCGGGAGTTTGTTTCATCCATAGATTTTTCGACTCATCTCACTTCATCAGCATGAGTGTTGATTGAACATTAAAGTTCAATAAGGCAAATGGGGAAAAGAGATGTTCGTAAACGAACAATCTCTAGTTCTAGAAAATCAACAAATGAATTTCCTAGGTTATAAGATCCTAAATATAGCTAAGTATATAAATATATATATATATATATATATATATATATATATATATATATATATATATATATATATATGTATATATGCATATATAGATATAATATAAAAAAAATAGAGATTAATAAGTCAAGTAAAATCACATAAATATAACACACTAAACTAAGCATGCATTTCTAGACAAGGAACTTAAAAGGAAATGTGTACCTTTTGTCTTTAATGCGTTAATCTTCAAGGTCTTCAAGAGATAAATCGGACAAGAGGTGACAATGAAAAGTTCCATGTTTGGATGGCGAATATTATTTACGTTGGTGCCCATTGTTTCATTTGTCCAAAGTTATTTGGTCCGAACATGTTTTGTATTTGACTTGGATGCATATAAGGTGGAAACACTCCCCACGGATTGAAGTTCCACATTTGTTGATTATAGTTAAAGTTTCGTCTATTATGGTTTGTTCTTGGTTGAGGTGTTTTAGGTCTAGGATAAGAATTATTTGGTTTCCTAGGTGGTGGAGTTTTAGATCTTGTTTTAGATTTAGATGATCCAACTTCGGTTTTTAAAGATGGTTTATAAAATGGTTTTATTTCTTCATTACTAGCGATAGGTATTATTTTATTTTTTATGAGTAAATGTTTAGGATTAAGTATTGAAGGTTTTGGTTCATTTTCAAATTTAACGTTTTTAGCTCCACTTGTTGAAGATTCAGTTGAGTTAAATCCTAGTCCGGTTTTATCTCCTGATATTCTTTGAATACTTATTATTTTACTAAGTGAGTTACTACTATTTTCAAATTTATCAAGTTTGCAGATTTCATCCTTAAGTATGTTGTTTTTACTTTTAAGCTCTTGACATGTTTTACATTCTTCAACAATTTCTTTTCCTTTTTCAAGTTGATGTATTTTAATTTTTAGTTCAAACACTTCATTTTCTAGTTGGTTGTTTATGTATTTTAGTGATTTATTTTTAGCCATAACTAGTTGTCCTATTTTACATAATCTATTATATTCACTATCTAAATCTTTTTCATCTAATGATAGATTTTCATCACTAAAGTATTCGGATTCGGAACGTACCTCATTTGATGATTTGGCCATGAGACACTTTTCATCCTTTGTTGTTTCATTCTCATCTTCATCACTGTCACTCCAAGCACCTCCAACGAATGCTCTTTGATTTTGATCTCTTGTCATCATTGGACATTTTCCAATGAGGTGATTCGGATCACCACACTTGAAACACTTTCTCTCATTCTTGCTATACTTGTCATCATTATTCTTTTGAGATGTTCTTCTTTCATCGTGTGGTTGTCTAACGAATCTTCCTCGCCTTTTGAAGAATTTCTTGAAGTCTCTTACGGCCATGGCATATTCTTCGTCATCGCTTTCGGAAGATGAGCTATCTTCGTTGTTGGATTCCTTTCTAGCTTTCAAGGCGATTGACTTGCTTTGCTCACGTTTTCCTTTAACCATTTCAGAGTCCTTCTTTATAATTGCTTCGTAGACTTTCAAATTTCCAATTAATTCATCAAGTTGTAGTGTTGACAAATTCTTTGATTCTTCAATAGCCGTCACTTTAGCTCGCCATTTTGGGTGAAGAGCTCTAAGAAATTTCCTAACAAAATTCTTACTAGAAAAATTCTCATCAAGTGCTTTTAAACTTGTGATGATAGTGTTAAATCTAGCAAAAGCATTATCAATTGATTCCTCTTCCGGAATCGTGAATTGTTCATATTGTTGAACAAGTAGATCAATTTTATTATCTTTGACTTGATTATTACCTTGGTGAGTTATTAATAAAGAGTTCCAAATTTCTTTTGCGGTTTCACACATAAAGATCCTTTCGTACTCTTTACGTGGTAGCGCATTGTAAATAACCATTTTTGCTTCATTATTTTTAGCAAGTTTTCTTTTTAAATCATCATTTTGTTTTTCAAAAGGTACGATTTCATCTTTCTTAGTTTCAGGGTTATTTTGAATAGGTAAAAAATCACCATTGGTAATGATATGCCAAAGATCTAGATCTTTTGATTTCACATAAGTTTCGAATCGATTTTTCCAATATAAAAATCCATCACTTTCAAATAGTGGTGGTCTTTGCATAGATTGCCCTTCTAAATATTTTTCAGATTCCATAGATCGTTACAAGTTTTAAAATACAATATATTTTAAAAATCTTGCTAGACGTGGCTCTGGTACCAATTGTGAAAAACTAGAAGGGGGGGTTGAATAGTTTTACGTCCTTTTTAAAATTTATAAGCACAAGTTTGTTTTAAAAACTTCGATTCTAGTTTATGTGAATTCAATACTTGCACTATATGAACAATTGTATAATAACTAACTAACAAAACTAATATAGTAAAGGTAAATAAATAAGTAATGAGAAGAGTTAGAAAGATCAAACCACAACACAAGGATTTATAGTGGTTCGGCTACAAGGACACCTTCCTTGTTCCTACTCCACTCCCCGAGTCACCTACTCGAGAGTTTTCTTCACTATGTCAACAAACTCCCTTATGGCGGAGAAAACCGTACACACCAATATACACACCAATTTACACACCAATCTACACACCAATCTACACACCAATCTTCACACCAATCTTCATACCAATCTACACGCCAATCTTCTTCACACCTAGCTTTTACACACCAATCTTCTACACACCTTCTTCTACACACCAATCTTCACAACTATCCTACTTCACTACTAATCAACTTCTACTATCTACACAACTTCTATATCTTCTAAACAAATAATAACAAGCACAACACAATATTCACAAATGAATATATATACACTATACACAACAACTCTTCAACACTTCTTGAACTTGGTTGTAGAGAGTTCTTCTTTTGCACTTAGAATGAGAATGGATGATGAGGGATTGAATCACTTGAAACAAGGATTAATATACAAATGATCAAAGGGTTTTTGATGAGTTTTAGATGATTGTAGATCTGAAAATTTCGTGCAAAAGGTGAGGAAAAATTCCAGAATTAAGGTGGTATTTATAGGGGAAGAAATCTGACAGTTTCTGACAAGGGAGCCTGGCCGGTCCCCTTAAAGCATGGCCGGCCCCCTTAAAATTAAGGGGACCGCCCCTTATAATTAAGGGGGCCGCCCAACTGTAACGGCCAGAAAACTTGTCTTTTAGTGGGGAAAGTTTATTTGGTGAAAAACTAACTGATTTTGGTTAAATATTTGAAATCATATATTTAGTATGATTAAAACATTTTTCCTTATTACCAAAAGTGTTTTTCAAAAATATATAATAGGATTATATAATTAAATAAACTTTGTATTAGTTAATTAAATACCCCTTTGATCATGAGATGTATTAAGCACTTGTTTATCCATACCTTAAGTGATTAAGTTGGATATAATGATATAGACTAACTTAATACTTGTTTACGTAGTAATCAAACGATTGACAAGTTTACATTTTGTGATCGTCAAAATATAGAGATATCGAAAAATATAAATAACGTTTTCATACATTATTTATGTCAACAAACTTTCTTTTTACCTTTTCCCAAAGTGAGTCCTCAACTTCTTATTTGGGCAAAACTAATACTTCTTTTGAACAAACATGTCTATAAAGTACATTACCATATATATGTGAAAACTAAAAAGTATATGGCTGTGAAAAGATAGATGTACATAAAGTTGTATGTTAAGGTTGTGATTAAAGTTTTAGATGCATGTACTTTTGCATGTACACAATCTATGTATAAGGCTACGAGCAGTAGACCAGAACAACTTGGTTGTTCGTCAATGTCGACCGATATCAATATCGGTTGTCCCCAATGTGAGGAGTTGGGCAACAATCGGTTAAGAGCAAAATAAATGGAGTATCGGTTGCCTCTACAATCGATTTAATCTACACAAAACAATCCCATTTTCAAAAAAAAAAAAAAAAAAAAAAAAAAAAAAGTTGGGTCATCACTGTGGCACTTGGATCATGTCTGATCGCTGAAACGAGAAAACTGACATAGCAACAGGAAATTTGGGTCATCCGGGGTCACCACTGTGACATGCTTAATAGTGGGCATCTAAAACATGAACACATTCAATGTGCATTGGATACAAATATCATAGTAACATATAAAAAGATTTGTGGTGAAGATAATATTGCTTACAAAATCTAATCATTGGTTAAGAATGAACATAGAAAACAATGAAACCAAAATGTTGGGCGCCACACGACCGCGTCAACCACCAAATAATCATGTTTTTTTTTTTTTTTTTTTTTTATTTAATTTTTTTTATATCCCTTTAATTTTTAAAGTTTTGCTAACAACAGTTTTAAAGATTGTCGTGAAAATGCTTTTCATTACTACAATTTCTTGTAATAATATAATTAATCAAATCACATTATATTCTCTTCATTTGAATATTGCCTTCATTTGAATATTGCAAAGATTTTAAAGTTTGTTCACATAGTTTTGAAGATTTTAGTTCTAAGATATTGATTAACACGCCTAATTGTATTGTACGTGGACAGATACTCGCGTAAAACGACGGTATATAGCGGCAAATAGTTATACTTGCGAAATCGTGATTGTGGTTTAACACTTGATGCAAAACATAGAAAGAAGTATATGGCTTATAAACGAAAAATGATAAAAGTTTAAAGATTAAAAAATATTTAAAATATTAATTTAGTGGTAGATTTTGTTACCACTTTTAATTAAGTGTATAATAGTCCATTAACATTACTTAATTTCTAGTCATTTTAAGTTTCAATAATGAACATACACTCTTTGTAAATAGTAGAAGTAAAAACATGTGTAAACATAAAGATTACTAGTATACATAGATTAACAGATAAGTGTTGCCGGAATTTAGATGTACACGTAGATATAAAATTAACCGTGTCAATTATATCAAACGTGTCTTAGTGATGAGGTCTCTTTAGAGTTTCGGAAAAGGCCAGGGTTCAAATCTCGCTCAGTAAACATCTTTGGATAGCAAGAGAAAAGTTTGGAAACGGTTATGGAAAAACCATCATGGAAAAAGAAGTTCGACTTCTCCAAGTAACCTGAACATGAATTATTCTCCGATAAGAAAATAATAATCATTTCTCATCGCAAAGGCACTCAAAAAACGTTTGAGAGAACGATACATTGAGTGCAAAGACATATCGGAAGAACGCAAAGCTGTGATCGAGCAGTTTCTGTACGATTGATATCGTAATGACGCTACTGTTACTGAGACGTTGTTATCTTGTGTGAATCAGATGCAGGCGCAAATCTCCAACAAGATACACTGGAGTTTTGAGGAAAATGTGGAAGTTGGTGATGCACCAAGAGTGCAAGGTGCATCAACTTCATCTGATGCACCAAGAGTTGTTGAGCAACAACAACATCAACCTCATCTGGATCACTTTCGGCTAGGTTATGAAGAAGATGGGGGCTGGAACGATGAAAATGAACGAGAGCTAAGCAGGTTGGAAGCACAGTTAGAAGCAGAGAAGTTTGCAAACTACTCTGCGTACGACGACGGTTACGACTCAAACAACTCTGAAACCTGGGATCACCCGGATTGCAATTGAATGTTTATATTATGTTTCCGTAATGTTTTAAATTCCAAGAAATATAGGCAATGTTTAAATTTGAAACTTTTTTTTTTCTTTTTCTTTTTAATTTGTTGTAAAAAAAAAAAAAAAAAAAAAAAAAAAAAAAGATGTCGGTCACCACTGTGACACTTGGGTCATGTCTGGTCGCCGAAGAAAGAAAACTGTGTCAAGTTGGGTCACCAATGTGCGCAGACTAACTATTGTCTTTGTAACCTTGTGTTGATTATGATATCTACTGCTTCTAAATCATTTACTTAGCTTTAGTTCGATGTAACCTTGATGTTTTGTTAATGTTTGTTTTTTGGGAAGGTCCTTTTTTGGTTACCGATTATTTTATAAAAAGTTCTAGAGGCAGTAGACTTATACCACGACTTGCATAATCTTCTTGTGGTAATCATGGGCCATTAGGGATAAGAAGTTTCTTAAGATGGATCTTTCATCTTTTTTAATGTTGTGGTTCTGATAAGAGCGAAACTGTAGTTAAGTCAAAATGGTTTAATTTGGAAAACGGACTGATTTTGATTAGTCTATGGCACTATAAGTCAAGTTTCGAGATTAAGGGGGTTTGGGCTTAGTTTTGTAAGTCTAGTAGTGTCACTTCATGGCCCTCGATGCTTCTAAGTAGGGACAATTGAACGGTGTACCTTAATGCGTCTAAGTTTTGTGTACAGAGTTTTGATGTGATGTGGGCTGGTTCAGGTTATCGGATAATCATATTGTAGATCACCTTGTATCTTTCTCCGTATTTTATCTTATCTTAGATGAAAGAATCAGGTTTTCCTGTTTAGATAATTCGAGAATGTTGAATTTTTGACTTAGATGTACGTGGCCTAATTGAGTCACATAACCTTTCTCGATCTTTTACCTAACCACTTTCAATGTGTATTTAGTATAGCTTTAAACTTTGAATCTTTAGCCATTTGGTGATGGTATGATTCCTTCTGAATACAAGTTCAATATATTTCAAAGTAGACATATTGCCTAGTTTTTCTTTGCATCTATTTTGTTGATATTGTATCTCTATTACTTTTAGATTCACAGTAGAAACAGTAATTATTTTGCGAAAATAACGGTAACCATTAGGTCGAACCGGTTCTATACATTTTTTTTTTTCAATCTTTAATATGCAGCGCCATGTGATCCCGTAACTTATCTTACTTTATGATTGAGACTACGGGTGATATATTTTTAGGTTCTATTGTCTAGAATATTAAAGCCAAGATTTGTAAAAAGAATCAAGAGTAAACTACAAAGATGGTCCCTGTGGTTTGGGTTGACCATCACTCTTGGTCCTTTGACTTTTTTTTTTATCACTCACAGTCACCAACTCTGAAACTCTCTTCACTAATAGTCCTCTGACCAAACGTCCGTTTGGTCAAGACGTTATCTTTATAACATGTGCAAAATGATGAGGGTAAAAATGTCATTTTAGTCATTTTCTTTCTTCCTTATCATCCTCTTCATCTTGGAACTAGATCCACAATCTTGCTAAATACCCAGATCCACAACTTTCTAAAAAAAAAAAAATACATGCTATGTTCCTGCAATTCAAAAAATTCTTTACTAACAAAATATATCAATTAATTGTAGCATGGAACAATGCAATCTTGCATAAAAGACCCACAAAGAAAAAGCAACAAATCGCCACACAACTTGGGACCGTGTGAGGCATAAAAGCAATTAGCCAAATTGAATCACCGAAGAACAATTATAGTTGATAGTGAAGCTCAAAAAGATCTGAGCTTGTAACTTGCGACCGTTTGAGGCATAAAAGCAATTAGCCAAACAAAAATCATTTCTTCCCCAAATAATCACACAACTCATCTCTTATTTCTAGCTACCCATCATTTCCACACTAGCCCCGATTCACCACAGATCTACCATCAACATCCGACCAACACACCTTTGTCAAATCTGCGAAAGCCATCGTCGGTGACACCACCACCATTAGTCCGCCACAAAACACAAATCACCACCACCATCAGTCCGCCACCTAACCCAAATCACAACCACCATCAGTCTTCCACCAAACACCCACCCCACGACATCAGTCCATCTCCATCAACACCACCAAATCGCTACCATCTCCATCATCAGTCCACCACTAAATTATTAAACGAGAATCAAGAACAAAGGAACCAAGAACACGAGAGAATTTAAGTTTGGTTTTGTGCTAATGGTTTATGGTTATTAGATTTGGATCTATGTTGATATGTTATTATTGATTCAAAAGAAAAGAAACAAACACAAGAGACAATAGATGTTGATTGCATTCGTTAATCTGGATCAAGTTATAGCAAACAAAACCCAAGATAATACCCTTACACCTTCGATCTTCTTATTTCTAGCCTCAAAACGGAAAGGAGGTGGTGGTTTAGTGGTGGTGGATCAGCAGCAGCAACCGGCTACAGAGAGAGAGAGGAGTGAGAGAGTGGTGGTGGTATACAAATGAAGAAAAAAGGTTGTCTGGATTTTAATTAGGTATGTAAAAAAAATGATTTTAATTTGGTTGTAAATGAGTAAGTTTTGTTGAGTTGTACCTTAAGTTAATTATATTCTAAGTTTCCTTTTATTAGTTGAAAGTGGTGTGTCAAGAAAAATGAGAAAAATGAAAAGACAATTTTACCCTTACATGCCTAGTACTTGAGGAAGTTTTAACGGTCAAAATTAACGCCATTTGGTCAAAGGACTCTTAGTGTTAAGAGTTTCAGAGTTGGTGACTGTACGTGCAAAAAAAAAAGTCAAATGACCAAGAGTGAAAGTCAGCACAAACCACAGGGACCATCTTTGTAGTTTACTCAAGAATCAATTTGTAATTGAAACTTAAACAGAATACCAAATGTCAGATGATGTCTTTTTCAAACATTTCTTTATTTAGGGGCGAGAAAGAAAAAACCGAAACTGAACCGAAAAAACCGATCAAAATTAAAAACCGACGGTTTGGTTTTTACTTTTTCAAAAAACCGAAAGATGCGATCCGATTTCAGTTTTCATCCAAAAACCGAAGCGGTTTTATTATATAATAATATATAATTAATATAACATAAATAAATAACTAAATAAATCAAATTTATAAATTCATATTCATTTTATGGATAGATTTATTATATATTTATCTTAATGTTTATATGTGTGTTTGTCGTGTCGTGTGTTTACTTGACAATATATCAATAAATATGTGACAATGATCATACTATATGTTTGTTCACTTGTATGTGTGTTTCTCATCTATATGCGTGTAATTGTAGAAATATGAGATAAACACTATTAAATTTAGACAAAAAGTAAAGAAGAATAACCAATTTATTCTTTTTATGTAAAACAAGTTTGTTGTTATAATTGGCTATGCCCAAACTGAACGGTTAAAAACCAAAATAACAAAAAAATCGAACTGGAATTAATAATAAACCGAAAAACCTGAACCGTCAAAAACTGAACAGTTTCATTTTTGGGTTCTATAAAAACTGAATACTTTGGTTCGGTTTCGATTTTAGCCAAAAGCCGACCTAAATCGAACTGTGCACCCCTATTTTATTAACTTTCTTTGTTTAATAGTTTTAACTTTTAACAACTATCTTTTCTTTTAACAACTATCTTTTCAACAATTATACTATCATAATAAGCTTAGTACTATAATTTGTTGTTTTATCATATTTTAACTAACATTAGTAATCACCACTTCAACTTTTCAATTAAACTTACAAAAGGTTTCATGATTTTATTTTTAACCTTTTTAAAGGTCATGACCCGACCGAGTTTATTAAATCGGGTCGACACGGCTCAATAAAAAATCGTCTGTTTAATCCGATTATTAAACAAAGT
The DNA here is from genome assembly GCA_030686995.1 of Artemisia argyi. NCBI lineage: Eukaryota > Viridiplantae > Streptophyta > Magnoliopsida > Asterales > Asteraceae > Artemisia > Artemisia argyi. Next base: position 2,580,994 of record CM060690.1, read on the forward strand.
AAAAACCCGATCACATCCGGTCCGATCTCCCAACCAGTTAGTGGTCCTCCCGGTCGGGTCAACCGATTTTAAAACATTGACTATAAAGTCTTTAAAGTAATTTTTTTTTTTTTTTTTTTTTTAAGTGAGTTATCAACTTCTTATTTGGGCAAAACTAATACTTCTTTTGAACAAACATGTCTATAAAGTATATTACCATATATATGTGAAAAGTAAAAAGTATATGGCTATGAAAAGATAGATGTACATAAAGTTGTATGTTAAGGTTGTGATTAAAGTTTTAGATGCATGTACTTTTGCATGTACACAATCTATGTATAATAGTGGGCATCTAAAACATGAACACATTCAATGTGCATTGGATACAAATATCATAACCATATAAAAAATGTGTGGTGAAGATAATATGCTTACAAAATCTAATCATTTGATTAAAATGAACATAGAAAACGATGAAACCAAAATGTTGGGCGCCACACGACCGAGTCAACCACCAAATAATCATGTCTTTGTCTTTTTATCTTTTGATTCATTGAGGTATGCATTGACTTGACCCCTTTAATTTTTATATTCTCTTCATTTGAATCTTGCAAAGATTTTAAAGTTTGTTTCACATAGTTTTGAAGAGTTTAGTTTTAAGGAAATGATTAACACACCTAATTGTATTGTATGTTTAAAGATACACAAACATGTGTAAAAATAAAGATTAGTAGTATACAAGGACGGAACTTAGTGAAGACTCGGAGAGATCTGTGGCCTTCCAAAAAGTTTTCAGCCACAAATATATTTTTACGCTTATATTTTGTAGTGCTAGACATCATTAGTATAAATATTAAAGAAAATGTAAATTGACCCATCTAAAACAAATATATTATAGTTTGGTCTCTCTAATAAAACTTGTCAAGTTCAATCCCTGCAGTAGTAAATACATAGATTAATGAATATGCGTTGCCAATATTTAGACATACTTGTAGATATAAAATTTATCATGTCAATTATATCAAGGGTTTTTCTAACTTGTGACTTAGGGTACAAGTTAAGCACATCAAAAGTACCATGAGACCCACGAAAAAGGACATAAAAATTCACACAAAAATACAATTGTCTGTACTTTTGTGTGAGTCCCTGAATATTTTATGTATTTTTTTTATGTGTTTAACTTGTGCCCTTAGGGCACAAGTTAAAAAAAACCCTTATATCAAATGTGTCTTAGTGATAAGGTCTCTTTAGATTTTCGGAAAAGGTCAAGGTTCAAATCTCGCTCAATAAACATCTTTTGAAAAGTTTTTGTCAACTTCAATCCCAGCAGTAGTATATAAACAAATTAATGAATAAGTGTTGCCGGTATTTAGACATACTTGTAGACATAAAATTTATCATGTCAATTATATCAAATGTGTTTTAGTGATAAGGTCTCTTTAGATTTTCGGAAAAAGGTCAAGGTTCAAATCTCGCTCAGTAAACATCTTTGGATAGCAAGAGAAAAGTTTGGAAACGCTTATGGAAAAACTATCTAGAACGCATACATCATGGAAGAAAAAAAAGTTCGACTTCTCCAAATAACCTGAACATGAATTCTTCTCCGAAAAGAAAATAATAATCATTTCTCATCTTAAACATCTTTCATGTTTGTTTTTGTATGATAATAGAGTTATTTCCTTCCTAAACAAGTTTCGATATGTTCAAAGTTGAGAAAATAACTACTCGTATTTCTTTGAAACCTTGTGTTGATTATGACATCTACTGCTTCTAAATCATTTAATTAGCTTTAGTTCGATGTAACCTTGATGTTTTCTTAATATTTGTTTTTTTGGAAAGGTCGTTTTTTGGTTACCGATTATTTTATAAAAAGTTCTAGAGGCAGTAGACTTATACCACGACTGCATAGGAAAAGGACGAACAAGGCCGATTTTTTTGTCTCTAGAGGCAGTAGACTTATATGGGTAATTACAAGTTAAGTAATTGTTTTAGATAATCATAGAGCCAAACGAACCAATTGGGCTAGCTCAGTTGACCACCAAGGTTTTCTTAAGGTGCTTTGAGAAGGTGATCAGTAGCGGAGCTAGAAAAAAATTTTGTGAGAGGGCCGAAACAAATTTTTTTCCGAAAATACATTAGATTGGAGGGCCGAGGTGAAACACAAAACATTTTAACACATGAAATCGCGAAAAAAATACACTAACGGGTTTAGCCCTAGGGGGCCGGGACCCTTCCCGGTTCTCACTAAGCTCCACCCCTGGAGGTGATGTTTGGTTAGGGGAGGTCTCGAGTTTGAGTCTTGCCGGAGACTTTTACTTCTTCAGGCGATAAAGGAGATAAAGGAAGAGCAGGTGGGTTTCAGAGTCAGCATACATCTCAATTAGATGTCACTGCTAAACCTGAACCACTAAAAATTAATAATCGTTTAAAAAAAATCATAGAGCCAAGCGGGTTCAAGTGACCCATTGAACAAGAACTCTTTTCATAATATTAGTGCAAATTTTAGAATTAATTTTGGTTTTGAACCCACTATAGACATGTTACTAATTTGAGTTTGGAACCCATTCGATGAAAAGTATAGCTCACCAACTTCATAACCATGATATGAAATGAAATAGACAGGCAATCAGCTCTTGCACAATAAGTACATAAAACATTTATTACAAATTAAAACATATATTGTATTAGTCGTCTCCAACAAATTAAAACTAAAAGTAGAAAACTCTTATTCAACACACTTGACATAAATACTAAAAATTATTTAAATTCAAACAAAAACGTGTATTCATTTCTGATCATGAAAAACTTGAGACAAAGTAAACCAATTAGGAGTTAGGACTCTTAGATTATAAATAATATAATCTGCATTAAAAAAGAAATATATATATATATATATATATATATATATATATATATATATATATATAGGGGAAGGTTAATGTAAGAATTTTCTTAAAGTTGTAAAAATGAGAACTATTATAAAATACCATTAAAACATTGATACATAACCATTTTAGCAAAGATGCACCAAAATATTATATACTAATACAAGTTAACATTAAATCGACTAATAACCAACTCATACATGAGAAACGGATTACTGATACACAATTAAAATTTTGATATATATAAATTGATACACCTAATACACAACAACCACTAAAAACTTGATACAAATTACTAAACATTGATACACATTACACGTTGAATCAAAGTGTATCACCTAGTTTACGTCAATTTTCATAAGAAAACCCATCAAATCTTTAACAATTTTAGTTGTAATTAATTATGTTTTATTTTCTTTTAAGTAGAGTGTCATTTGATAGATTTTGGTTGGTTCTCATTTTTACAACTTTAAAAAAGTTCTCATTTGATCTCAATTCTATATATATAAAATAAGGGTAGTATTATTGGTTTCCCTTACCCCTTGTAATCTCATTTATGGAAGAAGATAATTTTTTGATGGTTTTTTTCGTATCTTTTGGCATTTATTACTTTGAGTAAACTGCAAAATACATCCCTGTAGTTTTCTTAATTTGACACCATACATCTCTCTTGAAAAAGTTAGGACAATTACATCCCTCCGTTAGTAAAGTCAAACAATATACATCCAAAAGGATGAACGATGCAAATATTGTATCGTTAACTTGGACACGTGGCAGTTAAGTAAGGGTTAGTAAGGGTATATCAGTCATTTTACGTTTTCCTCTTTTCTTTAACCTTCTTTATATACTACCCTTTCGCAAACACAAACACCAACCAAAATCTAAATCCAAATCTCAACACAACATCAACAACATCAACTCCAAATCCAACTGCAAACACAAACATCAACTCCAAATCCAACTCAACACAACATCAACAACATCAACTCCAAATCCATTCGCAAAAACAAACACCAACCAAAATCTAAATCCAAATCTCAACACCACACAACATCAACTCCAAATCCAAGCTACAAATCTAAATCCAAACGCAGCATAAACAACATCCAAATCCAAAACCCGAGTACCAGATACCACTCGGCTCCACTCGAAACCTCACCTATCTAATCCTAGTCCACAAACAACAATAAGAACATCATTAACACCCTCACCACCACGAGAGTCTCGGTGGTGGGGTGTGGTGACTGCCGAGCACCAACGAGCCCAAACGGACCCTCAAACAACCTCAAACATCAAACAATATGTATCCCTCGTCATCACAAACTCAAAACAAGAACAATAATAACAAGCCCTCACCGAGTCACGAGTTGACTCGGTGAGTTCACCCGAGTCGTGACCGAGTCACAACAAAAATGGATCCACACGAGTTTTTGAAGTTAAAAACATTTATCAAAATGATTTTTAGAAAAGATTTATCAATAAATCGGTTTTATTAAAAGATTTAGAAATTAGGGTTTTGAATAAAAATCAAAATAACGAACGGGGGTTGGCTTGTGGGTGGTTTACCGTCGATAACAAGGTGAAAGGAGGTGGTGGTGACTCTCGGTGGTGGTGGTGGTTCACAGTGGTGGCGCGTGGAGTGAGTTAGGGGGCGTGTCGAGAGCTCAAAAGCTCCAGATAGGTTGTGGAGATGTCGATCTAGTGATTGGGAAAAGAAAAAGGGTTGCCGGAAAATTTTCCGGTGGCCGGCGCCGGTTTCTGCTGGTGTTCCGGCGAGTGGGGTGGCCGGTTATTCAAGAGAGAGAGAGAGAGAGAGAGAGTTATTGAGGTGTGAGTGTGTGTGTTTTTATATAAAGGAGAGGGAAACGTAAAATGACTGATATACCCTTACTAACTCTTAGTTAACTGCCACGTGTCCAAGTTAACGACACAACATTTGCATCGTTCGTCCTTTTGGATGTATATTGTTTGACTTTTACTAACGGAGGGATGTAATTGTCCTAACTTTTTCGAGAGGGATGTATGGTGTCAAATTGGGTAAACCACATGAATGTATTTTGCAGTTTACTCTATTACTTTTGACTAGTCAAATTTTATATTTTATGTTCCACAGTAGTTTTACTCACTTTATTAACAGGACAAGACAATTTTTTCATGGTTTTTTGGTTTGTATTTTCGTGTTTTAATACTTTTAACTTATCAAAGTTTATATTTGCAATTTCATACTTTCTGTTTAACAGTTTTATAATAAAAAAAAAATATAAAAATAAATAAGAGTTATTACTATCATTTTAAGAGTACCAATAACCTATCTTATAAAATAAAAAAATAATGGTGGGAAGTTCAATGCAATAACACGTTCATTGAAAATTAGAATAATTTCATGTCAAATGAATTTTTCTCAAATTGACATCACGTGTGCTTGAAATCTAGCAGCATATAATTTAGAACTTAATCTCATACGATGTGGATGATCTCACAATATTCACATCACATATTATTTCACATGTCCTAAGTAAGACTTGAACCCACAATCTTTAGAACATAAGCCTTTTGGTTAAATTGCGTACTCATATCGACCTCTTTCTCGAGTCATTATATATACAGTATAGAAAACACAATTTTCAAACATTTCATTAAATGAGATGTGGTTGATTGTCATGATATTATATCACACTTGTGGAAAGTATCACGCGGAGTATGACACCAAGTGATACAAATTCTAAGATAAAAAAAAAATAAAAATATGTCAATTTGTAATAAAAATTAAGTTCCAAAAACAACGGCTGGACTTGTTTTATTCATAAGTCCACATTAAAATGTTATTTCTATAATTTATAAAACAACATAACAAAAAAATTAACGCGCTTTATACCAAGCCCTTTGGTTTTTCATTCATATTATATAAACTTCGAGTCTTCGATAAACATAATTCGAAGTATGACAAAAATCGAAAGGGACCACAAAGATTGGCCCATTAAGACTCGTTTTTTTATCCTAGTCCATGAATTGCCAACTGTAAATTTGTACGAATATGCTATTCTTGGATAACAACAAACTATGCAAATAATAGTATAAGACTGTAGTAGTGAAGACCTTAAGGGTGATCAGAATACCATGTTACTTCATCATCATTTTAGCTTCTTTATCTAGCACCAAACACATGACCAAATGCTTGTACTAAGGTGACTTTGGTCGCAACAAAAAACATACCCTATAAAAGCTAATGAAAAAACATTCTCACACACAAACTATATGCAAACATTTTGTCGCTTTTGTGACCCAGCCAAGCAACATAAGGGGGGGGGGGGGGGGGGGGTGGGCGTTATGTTTGGGTTGCCAGAGAGGGGGGGGGGGGGGGACGCGACGCCTCCAAAGGTAGACTGACTTTCGGTTTGGTCGTTATTACAATCAGCCTAAGTCTCTTGTGTTTTCTTTATAGACAATACTAAAATAAGCGTTACAAAGCCTATATGTTTTCACTAAATGTCTTGCGTTATATGGCTTTCACAGTTTCAAAATTCCGAACATGTAGCAAACCTGGAGTTTAGGGATGGCAAAAAAACCCGAACCCGATAGGGAAACCCGAACTAATTGGGGCGAGGCGGGGCATGTTAATCGGGTTACGGGGAGGGTTTGGGGATTAAACGGAGTTTTTAATCGGGTTTGGGGCGGGGAGCGGGGAATCCTCGCCCCGCCCCGCCCCACCCGATTAATATGTACACATATACAAATATATCTATACCTATATATGTAGTAGTATTTTGTTAGTATTTACGTAATAAAAATATTACTCTAATGTTGTTAGTTTTTTAATATTTGTAAGAATGCAAAATTGTGATTATAAAAACTCGTTTAGTGTCATATTTTTAAGTTTTAATTTTTGGCGGTATAATTTATCATTATTTATGTATAATACTATCGTTGAAAACTTAACAAGGATCGTTCGTAATTGATTATTAATAGGTTCGTTATTGCTAACAGTAAAAAAATAACGATAAATGTGAAATGGTGCTGATTTGGTCGAGAATTGCACCCAAAGAGCACACCCTGATAAGATCCCCGATTAATACGGGGCAGGTTTGGGGGACTATCATGCCCCAGCGGGGCACCCTGATTAGATCCCCGATGGGGATCAGGGCGGGTTTGGGGAGAACTATGGTAATCGGGTTTGGGGATGGGAATGGCCGCCGCGCCCCAAACCCGCCCCGTTGCCATCCCTACTGGAGTTACACTAAAATATCCAAGTTTGGCAGTAAGAGCATCCACAGTGGGTCAAGTGGTTAAAACTTTCACTATTCTAAAAAGTCTTTTAAAGAGGTTTTTTGCATTGTAACCAAAGCTTTTTGAAAAGCTTTTCTACAAAGACTTGGTAAAGCTCTACAAAGACTTGGTAAAGCTCAAGTGTCTAAGCTTTGGTCATTAAATGTCCATGCATTAAATGCATCAAGTCTTAAAGACTTGATGCATTGTAGATGCTCTAAACTTGTAACTTGACAAAAATACACAAGCGAACCTTGTCATGTAATACACAACTTTTTATCGAGTTATTCAAACTTTTTTGATTCGAGCTTTATCAAGTTCAAGTAAAAGAGGTGAAGGATGATATTTGTATACTTTCAGAAGTAGAAGGGTAGAAAATGTAACCTTGTGAAAGATTAGTCAGTTAATAGATTCTTTTAGAGTGATGTTTTGCACACTCCTACTATTGATTGACATACTCAAAAGTACAAGTACAGTGCGCATCTTATCGTATATGGACAATTATTTAAAGCATGAAATAAAGTGTGCCAATCAATATTTAAAATATGCAAATTACTGCTAATTCTTTTATGTTTTAGCTGTTAAGCTTGTATATAAACACATTTGTACTCATCATTTCATTTCAACCAAGATAATAATAACATAATTCTGTTATCTTTGTGTTTTCTTGTGTGTGAAATGTGTATGACCACCATCGTCAACAAGTAAAAAAAAAAAAAAAAAAAGCTTGAGACAAACTCGAACTTGAGAATTAACTCAAATTTTTTGTTAAGATTTATGTAATACATCAATCAAGTTCAAGTTCTCTCAGAAAAGAAAGTTTAGTATACAAACAAGTTATGTTTTCTCGAGTTATTCTAATTTGTACTCAAGTCGACCTCATTCAAGTCTATTATACTTTTGTACGGTAGTATTATAGTCAAACATTATCGCGCTCTTGAATCAAGCTCGCTTGATCGAGATATGTTACTAACGCTTAATTTCAAGCTAGTTGCTTTATAAAATTCCGCCGTTAAAAAAAAACGCTTAATTTCAAGCTATAAACAGAATTTGAGCTTAACGTATGGCTATCGAGTTAAAGTCACATCATTTTCTCCTTAAAAGAAATTCAAATATTGTCGTCGTAGATTTATTCTTGTAACTTTTTGAAAAATTATCACGGAATTTAGAAAAGGAAGAGACGGCAATTTTCTGCTTTCTATATTGGCTTCTCCGTAACTTCTTGATTGTAACTTATTCTCCAAAGATTTTGTTTCAAATTTCAAACCATAATAATATTAGCTTACTTCTAGGATAAATATTAACAACATTAGGGCTATGTTTGGCACACAAGATTGTTGAGAGATTGTGCTTATTTTTTCAAAAAATAAGCTACTTAAAAAATAATCTTTGTTTGGCAGACATAACTTATAAGAGATTCTAAAAAAAATAATCTTCCATAATCTCTTAAAACCAAAGGTTACTTCATGTAGCTTATAAAAATAATCTCTTTTTATAATCTCCAGCACCAGCACCATCTCCAGCACCAGCACCAGTTCCAGTAACAGTTACTTTCGCCAAACATACCCTAGGTGTTTGGCGCGAAGCATTTAGGAAAGGTGAACAGTGTGCGTTGAACATTGTGATCTTTAATGATCGTTTAACAAGTAGCTTTATCTGTTTTTCAGAATGCTGATTTTTCAACGCTTCATGAAGTAGCATTTAGGAGTGTTAAGCATTTAAAAGTTGTTTTATACATTATGATTGCACCTACAACTAAGTTACCAAACACGTTAACTGCTACTGCTTACGGCTATTGACCATTGCTAACTGCAATTTCTATTTTTTTTCTAAACACACCTATAAATATTACTAGTTCATTTGAAATATCATGAGAAGAAAAATAAATAAGCTAAAATAGTGACTACATCATTTAGATGTTTAAATACTTAAGCTGAATATAATAATGGATGAAATAAGAACTCAAACAGAAGACCTTGCTGCTTAAAGACATGTAATCATAAAAAATTGATTGATATGCAAATTATAAGGTAGAAAACTTGTTTATTTGGATTAAAAAATACACGATTTGATTTAGCATGTAGTTTATTGGTAATAATTGATTGATTATATACATTTCTAAATATAATTTAATAATAAAGATAGCTTGTGAATTACAATTATAGTTGCTAATTCAAAAGATTCTTAATTGAAAATATTTGAATTATCAAATAGCTTGTCAAAACAATGACACATTTCTTAGTAAAGCATGTTTGGTGTCACAAGTCACAAGTCACAACCGTACCAAATATAATAAAATCATATACTGAATTGGTGTAAAGTCTAAACAAATACGTTTCGTTTCGAACCCATACACATCAATTCGACTTAAAAAAACTTATGTTGAACAATGTCATTCCTAAACACAGATTTTTGTTAATCAGTGATGTTTTGGTTTAAAAAAAAAAAGTTATTAATAAATAACCTTGTAATTCTAGAAACAAGACACGGTAACTATGGAGACACCACTTAGAGCACAAGGTGTTTTGAGAGTCATAGGCTCGTGTTATAGCATTTTTTCTGGCACCTCAAAAATTCTTTTGTCTCCTGTAATTCAGAATATATATAAATTAACCGAAAAACAAATTTCTTCTATCACTCAAGATATAGGATACCTAATAGCTCACACTTTAACCTAATTAAAAAAGATAATAATAATAATAATAATAATAATAATAATAATAATAATAATAATAATAATAATAATAATAACTCTGGTGCTGATGGCGCGAAGGGCTATAACGCCAAGAGGGGTGTCGGTCGGCGCCATAAGACTATAACGCGCCCTATGACTCATTCTAAGTGCTCTAACATAAGTCTCTTGTGTTATATCTTTGGAGACAATACTAAAATAAGTGTTACAAAGCCTAGAACGAATCTTAGATATGCTTTTATTGTGTTATATGGCTTTCACTAAACTCGTAACTTAGCCAAAAAAAACACAAACATTGTCATGTAATACCAAACCTTTTTGGAGTTATTCAAGCTTGTTTGATTCGAGTTTTATCGAATAGGCTTGAGACAAACTTGAGCTTAGGACTAAAATCGACTTTTTGTTAAAGGTTTTCAAACCTTATGTAATACACTGATCAATTCAAGCTCAAGTAACTTGATAAAACAAATCATATTTTATCAAGTTGTTTTAACCTGAACTTGATCCGAGCTCATTCAAGTCTATTATACTATTCGTATATTAGTATTATAGTCAAACATTAGCGCGCTCTTGAATCAAGCTCGCTTATTCCAAATATGTACTAGTGAACAATTTCAACCGATCAGAGATCGATTCTTTCATGACATGCAATTGATGAACCATTAAACACAACTTGAACATTAACCTATGGTTGTTAAGTTAATCTCGTGCTCATCTATATATTCATGTACAACACAGGATATAAACATCGTCACAAAAATGATTCTTACAACTTCTGGAAAAGAGAGTATGAAATTTGGAAAAAGGAAGAGACGCAAACGCAATTTTCTCGTTTCCATGAGACCAAATTTTGCTATTGTCTCTATGGTGGCTTCTCCGTTATTTCTTGCTTTTAAAGTTTTAACTTATTCTCTGAAACTCACACCGACTTTTATAAAAAATTTAGCCTTCAAGAATGCGTACCCGTAAATAGCGATAGAAGTTTATAACAACAAATAGTTATAGTTGAAGTATTGTGATTAAGTGTTTCATGTAACGTTTAGCAATTGACGTTGGCAACCCTTCATCATCATCCGAGATGACAACAACATCATACAAGTTCCACTTTAAAAAATTAAGATTGAAATCTAAACCGGGGTAAGAATATAATTGTGATGAATTTGTAAAAAACTAAAAAATGGTAGAGATTAGGTAAATTTTAGAAATAACAATAAATTTAAAAATAAAAACTATTTTTAAGACAACTATTTCGAAAAAAAGTAAAAACATTTTTATATGAAAAGGTACATAAGATATTGAAATTTAAGTTTTAAAATGATATTTTGAGGATTAAACATTATTCATTTTCAAATTTTTAAAAATTAAGAAAAAATATTTGTGTACTATATGCAGTAGGAAAATGACTATTTTGAAGATAGACATTAAAATAATCAAGATTATGTTCGTTTTGGATTGGAATATTGTCAGGAAAACAAATCAAAAATTTATTCGAAATGTCATAAAAAGAAAACTAAATAAGCTAAAATAGAGTGACTACATTATTTAGATGTTAAATAATTAAAATATATTAACTTTTAATTAGGGAAGAAATAAAAACTTAAACAAATGACCATTGCTGCTTAAATATTCGAAATATAAGACAGCAAACTTGTTTATTCTGATTTTCTGATTTTGCAAGTAGCTTAATAATAATGATACGAATTATTGATTACATTAATTTCTAAATACATTTTAATAATTAAGATAGCTTGCAAATTATAATTATTGTTGCTAATTCAACGATTCTTAATAATATTAAGTTACAAAATAGTTTGTAAAAAAATGACGTATTTCCTACTAAGCATGTTTGGTGTCACGACCTTACCAAAACTTGAACCAGTCTATCCAATATGTTATCGGCTTATTTTGAGCCAGACCCAAACGAGTCATGTTTAGGTTGAGTATTGCCAAATAGCACCAGGTTCGCAACCCCACGATCCGAGCACATTTGTCATCTCAGCAGTCATGTCTTGTTTCTGGTTGGTCTTTTTTTTTTTTATAACATATGGTTATGGAAAGCTAATAACCTTGTAACTCTAGAAACAAGACATGGTAATCCCTTAGTTTTGGAGTCCAAGTTTTTAAAATTATATGTACTAAAATATACATATACAGAAAACTATCTTCACACAATAAAGCCATGAAAAGAAAAGAACAAAATAAGTTGCATAAAAATTCAAATACTAGACGTGTCACTGGGGACCCATTTACTCAAAGATGGTTTTGTTGACCATGACATTTTAATAGCTTTTGTACAGGTTGTCAAAGTCAAGTGAAAGCCTCTCCCACCAATTTTATCTACAACAATACTTATAGTAAACCACCATTTAAAATAGAGTTATGCTACATCCACAAAAAGACATTTATAAAAATAAGTTGACACGTTTTGATTGCTGGCTTTTCAAATAATTTCTCTCTTTTTCTCTTTGACTAACCCAATCAAAACATGCCCAATGTTTTGAAACCCGGGTTTGGGATCGACCCGGCCGAGTTACCGGGTCACCGGGTCAACCCGGGTCAACCCGGTTTTACACACATTTCCAAAAATCGATTTTACGCACAAATATGAGTGAATAAACACCATAAGAAAGTTATATCAAACAAAAATAACACCTTAATAATGACAAATAAATAAAAAAGAGTCAAAATTTAAATTTAAAAAAAAAAAAAAAAAAAAATAGAGAAAATCGAAACCCGGCCGGGTTTCAAAACCCGGGTCAACCCGGGTCACTCAAAACCCGGCGGGTCACACCGGTTGACCCGGTTTTAGAAACCTGGGTCAAAACAACCCGTTTTTTGACCGGGTTCCGGTCCGACCGGTTCGACCGGCCGGGTCGACCCGGGTTTCAAAACGTTGAACATGCCACATAATTTTCATGGATGTTTCTTTTCGATTCTTTTGCGGATGTAGCATAACTCTTAAATAGTTAAAAACAACTAAACCAGCATTTCAATAGTTAAAACAATGTACACAAGGTTCTAATAGCGGTTTTAGGCGACTTCTTTAATCTAAGCAAGTTTCTCAATATTAAAATCTGAAAAATCCTATAAAAAAGGAAAACAAACACAAGATAGTTGAGGGTTTGGTAGAAAACAAATACTTGAAAGAAAGAAAAAAAAAATAGTTAAAAGTTAAAACAATGTACACAAGGTTCTAATAGCGGTTTTAGGTGACTTCCTTAATCTTTGTGTTAAGCAAGTTTCTCAATATTAAAATCTGAAAAATCCTATTAAAAAAAGGAAAACAAAAACAAGATGGTTGAGGGTTTGGTAGAAAACAAATACTTAAAAAGAAAAAAATAGACTACTTCAATTTTCCTATCCTTCTAGACACATACTACTAGTAAAATGCTCTTCCAAGACTAAAAAGTCCCAAACTTATAGCAAAACCACTATAAATACATAAAGCTTATTCACAAGAGTTGTACCATAGTTTGGATTTTCAAATCTCAACTCTGGATTAAACTAATAGCCCTATTATTTAATACTTCCATGTATGTGTATAAATATAAAATCAACCCAGGTGTTAGAAGCCTGCAAAGATAATAAGTGGTTTGTTAACCTTAGACTTTTTTGTGCTAAGAATCTTCCATACAGAAACCTCACCAACTTCTATCTTCACATTTTTCAAATCATTTGGTTGGTTCACCCCTAAACCTGACCAGATTAGTCCCTCATATGAAGTGTTTCACACCTACTTATACTCATAATCAACACTACCATTGCTAAAATACACATTCATTCATTCTCATCTCTCATGGCTCCAAGAAAACCCAGCCCATGGAAAGCTATTCTATTCGGTTGTTTCACAAACAAGACAGTTAACATTGATCCTCAGATTCTTGCTCCTAAACCTGGTGTGTCACAAAGGTTATCGATATCCGATGTTAGTTCATCATTATCACAAATCAAAGATCTTTCGCATTCTGTTCTCGGGTGGGACCTTCATGAGTTTACTCTAGCTGAGTTGACCATGATCACACATGATTTCGCATCTAGTAACTACCTTGGTGAAGGCGGGTTTGGACCAGTTCATAAAGGGTTCATTGATGATAAGCTTAGGCCCGGGTTAGAGGCTCAACCTGTTGCAGTCAAGTTACTAGATTTGGATGGTGGTCAAGGTCACAATGAATGGCTGGTATGTTAATATTTTTATAAATAATACAGTAGTATAATTTTATTTATTATAATTCACTTCTAGAAAGTATTTGCTGATTATGGGTTGTTAATGTTATTATTATAGGCTGAAGTGACCTTTTTGGGGCAATTAAGGCATCCACACCTTGTGAAGTTGATTGGTTATTGCTGTGAAGACAAGAACAGGCTTCTTGTTTACGAATACATGGCAAGGGGCAATTTGGAGAGTCAACTGTTTAGAAGTAATTTTCTACATAATATTTTTCAAGTTGCAAATTTAAATATCATTTATATAACATAATGTTATCATCGATGGAATATTAATAATTTCTTTGTGATTTTATGGATTCAGGGTATTCGATTTCATTGCCATGGCTGACTAGGATTCAAATAGCACTTGGGGCTGCTAAAGGACTAGCTTTTCTTCATGGAGAGGAAAAGCCCGTCATTTATCGTGACTTCAAAACTTCAAATATATTGCTGGGATCGGTAATTCCCTATTTTAACGAATCTTTATATTAACTATGTTCTGTTTCTGCAATTGCAAGTATGCATGCTAAATGTTATGTTTTGTTTTGAACAGGATTATACGGCTAAACTATCAGACTTTGGGCTAGCAAAGGATGGTCCTTCAGGAGATGAGACACACGTCAGTACTCGTGTGATGGGGACGCATGGATATGCTGCTCCCGAGTACATCATGACAGGACATCTCACAACTATGAGCGACGTCTATAGTTTTGGGGTGGTTTTACTAGAGTTACTGACAGGAAAACGGTCAATGGACAAAAAACGACCCAATAGAGAGCAATGTCTAGTGGAATGGGCGAGACCACTTTTAAAAGATCCAAACAATCTTGAAAGGATAATGGACCCTAAACTAGACGGCCATTATCCAATATTAGCAGCTAAGAAAGCAGCGGCTTTGGCTAGCCGATGCCTAAGCCACCACCCTAAATTGAGACCTAACATGAAGGAAGTGGTCAACACCTTAAAGCAAGTATTGGAATTAGACGATTTCCCTACTGGTTCCTTTGTGTATATTGTTCCTAAGGAAGGAGAAAAGAGAAGTGAACATTCAAGTGTAAAGACAGAAAAAAGTGAAGAAAAGGATGGACAACAGAAAGAACTAGATAATGACAATACCAGTAGTGGTGGTGACGAGAAGGTGGAGGTGACGGTTGAAAAGAAAGAAAATAGCCGCCGGCGGGAACCTGAAAGGAAAGGTCACAGGCATAAACACAAGATAAGATCAATGAGATCTCGAGCTGTATACTCGGATACAGCTCTGTATAAGAACTTTAAGGGTACCAATTCTCCACTGTTGCCTCAACCCAAAGATAATGGGGCTGTGAATTTGATCAAGTGTTAATTTTACTTATTACTATTAGGGTAGTTTTCTAAGGTTGGTATTATGTTTACATACCTTTTGAAAAGAAAAAAAAAAGGTGTATTTGGTTTGTATTTGGTATCGAGATTTAGTGTAAGCAGGAAGTCATCTTCAAAGGAAGATTTGTAATAGCATATCAAATGTTAATTTGTAAAATATGTGTCAAATACTTAACAAATCACTAAAACTAACGACAGATGTAGGTTTCACCACATGGCATCACTCCACAATGAGAGATAGGTTCGAAACTTTGGTTTACTCCTTCCGTGGGCCATGGTATTCTCCCCTAAGATTTGATTGATGAAATGGTTGACAACATGGCTAACCCAAACATATGCTACCCACTCAAAACTAAAGGAAGAAAAAGATGTTTTTCTAACGTTTTGTGTCTGTTTTTTAAAAGCTCGGAAATTATTAATTCCTAACGCTTCATGTAACTAAGTAGAACTAAAACAGTCCTACCAAACACCTCATGTCTTAACTTATTTTCTAAGCTAAACATGGAATAAACCGCTCATATGTCATAACCACTTTCCAAGTCCCCCTTAAGCCGAAGTCGCCTTTCAAGCCATAGTTTTTCCTTCCGAATTATTACCTTCTTCAACTTAAAACTAAGCTTTGCTAAGGTCAACTCAGAACTACTTTCTTTTTTCTTCCAAGTATTTACTTCAATGACGGTTTAATTCTACTTTACATAGCTTTCTACAAGGTAATGTAAACCATATATAAAAGCAAAGACCTTTTACACTAAAGTCTCAAACTTGGAATCGAGACACTTTGAAATAAAAGATTAAATGCTTTCATACAATTAGACTTCCCGAAGTCAATTGGACCAATTCGATAAGAAACTTCACAGCACTTGCTACGTGGAAGAATACTTGATTTAAATTCGTAACACGATACACATTATTTGAATTTAAAACTAGAGTTTTGTTTTCTCAAAGCTGTAAATGACGGTACATCCCCCACCCCGAGGCACTAGGTTGGCAAATTATTCATCCTAAATTAAATACTCCACCCGGTCAAGAAAGGAGTTTAATTAAAAAAAAAAAAAAATTGCGGGACAATAACATATAAATAAAACTATTTGATTATTTTTATCAAGCTTTAAAACATGGGTTACTAAGGAACTTACATTAGTTTATATTATTATATAGATAATTGCATTGTCATCTATATATAACTTCATAGAGTTGGTGGTGGGCGGTAGAATATTAGGCATGCAACAATATATTGACCTTTTTATTAAAAATGGCATTGCAGTTGCTAACTCAAAATATGATCAATTCTTCTAATCTACTTTAATGAGGTCCAAACAACCTTCTAATAGATTTAACTAGCAAAATGAGCCTGCACCAAAGATATCTTGAATTTTGAAGCAAAAGTCAACAATTAAAGGTCATCTAAGACCGGGCATGTCCGCATGTATACTTATATAAGGCTGTCTTAAAATACTTTGATAAACATAAAAATAAAACACACATTCCTACTCTTGACAAATAGGGTAATTAACAAGAAGATGGATATACTACATCAATAAACATGCCGTTTCAGCTTAATTAGACAGTTGGTACCAGAATTAAAAACAAATACAGTGAGATACTATATAGATAAAGAAAGGCAGCAAGAACAGTTAAATAACTATTTAATGTAATAAAAATAGAGCAATAGATTCTACATGCAGGCACCTAAATGAGCACGAAAGATAATCACAGCTTAACAACTCTAGTTGAAACTCTTTATGCTTTGCATGATAGAGACAGACAAACTACCTGTATTCTAGAACTTCAATGAAACTTCAGGAAATAGAAAAAGATAAAAACACGTGTCCCATCAGTTTAGGTGATAATATAAGATAGCCTAAGTTCACCTGCTCCATGAGATTCTATTTACCACTAGACTGCTAAACAAGTCTACATCAGTTACGCTCAGCAGCCTCTTTTGCTCCAATTTCAATTTCCTGACCCCACCTATTAGTCCATAATCTAAAGTTAATGCATGTAAAAAACATGGAGATAGAAAGGCTGGTAATCTGTGGTTTTGTATCTGGCTGATGAAGAAGTTACAGTCTACAGTGTACAATGAAACAAGTTATATAACTCAGTGACTATCGTTATTCTTTAGAACTCAAATCTTCTACCACGTGTCTTCACCGTGTCTAGTTTCATCCAGTAAATTAAATAGCTAATTATATATTTTAGTCACTTTCACAAGATACTCGGAAACGGAAAAACTAAAATACAAATGAGTAAAAGACTACATACGATGCATGTTCACAAAAGACAGAAACATCCTTCGGTTCCAAATATAAATAATAAATAAACATATCCAACCAACACAAATAACATTTCTCATTAGAACTTATACTGCATTCCAGAAAGTAGCTGCACATACCTTGATTCATGAGAATGATAACTTCAAGGTGAAACAGTTTAGTTGGTCCCTTAGCAATGGAAATTGGTGGTACAGGAAATACAACCCTGAATCTGCAAAATAGTAAACCAAGAACCGCTAGAAGGTGTTATTTGGGTAGAATCGTCGAAAAGAGAATTTTTTGCAGTTTGCTACCATACTGGGGCAGCCCTGTTCTTGTTGTAGTTTCTTATTTGTTAAACTGAGACCAACCAGCTCAGAGTGAAAGCTATTTAATATCTCAGCCATTTGCCTCAAGATAGTTATACTGAATCATCAGTGTATTTTGAGGGCCAAGATCATACATTGTCTATTTTCTGCTCTGTCCTTCTAGATCTCCGTCATCAGCTTCTCCTCCCAATTCCATTGTCACTTTAACCTTGTAGCTACTCATGGAACTTTTCATCATAGGGTACAATATATCCATCTATTCGTGGTTCTCCTGTGGAACAGAACACTGGATTTTAACTCTGCCTACATCTGAAACTAATTTTTAATGCAAAAGCATTTAAAAGATGGTATGCTGTGTGATGATTAGCATTAGAGGTGGCAATCACAACCCATAAAAACGTATGAAAACATAAGAAAACGGACGAATACTGCGTCGACCCAACCCAAACCATCTGACCCATGACCCGTTAAACCTATTTCTGAAACATGGCCTGTTTCACCCATGATCCGTTTGACCCATGAGGCCATGACCCAAACCGACCCATTTGCCACCTCTAATTAGCAAAGACTCTGAAAAAAGGGTGAATGCTTTAATGTATAGAAGTACTATACATTAAAAGAGGAATATAACCACCAAATTTTTTACATCAGAATCCATTTTCTCCTATTGATGAATCAGGTATTTCTTTAAGTTTTCTTTTCTCTAATTGAACTTAATGGTGATTTTGGTGGTACATTTTAGGTGTTTACCATAGATCACACCAATCCAACATAACATAACTTGCAGTAAGATAACTATATAGCTAAGAATTTGTTTCCCTAGCCTGAGAGATGGAAATCAATTACTACTATATTTTTAGATAAAACTGTCTGTCAACTTTATGGCTCCTAAAATATATAACTTTAAAATATAAACTTTATCTGGATTCGGGAATACGAATGAACAGGGGATCTCAGCAGTTACTGTCAGTCGCACAAATTATTATAGAGCAAAATTCATATGCTCGTCTTAAAAAATGAAGTTATTGTTACATTGTCCAATCAGTTTCAGATTTATTCCCTTCTCTCCCATCCCAAGTTTTGTATCTTTTACATGAATATGACATCATCTATGTACAATTTTAAATGCAAAGTTGCTCTAGGAGAATTTTACACCACAAAAAATTCTTCCTCCATAACAAATATTACCATGCATTGAAAGAAGTAAACAAATTTTAAATTAACTTGTATACAAACAGATGAACAATAGAGACAGCCTTCTCCAAAAATATTAATCTAAAAATTAGATTAAAAAAAACTACAGTTAACCCCCACCCCCGGAGTAGAATAAACTTTTTGTCTAATACACAAAGAAGATATACAGATCTTTAATATATAGTTACAGAATCAAAGTGAAACGAATAATTAGTGCATATTAAGCCCAATGACTAAGAATTTAACAACCATAGATCTTACTGAAACTTAAGGCATAATGATTCACACATCTACGTAATCACTGTTACCAACACAAAGATGCAAATCTGGCAAAATCCATCTGACATCACTAAAATAAACTAGACAAATAACCTGTTTCTGAACTTTATAAAAAGTCTTATCAATCACAATTTCTCCCATTTTGCAACCAAAAGCATAATATTACCTTTTTAGAAACCCACTGCATTGATATCTTCGCTTATTTTTCACTCTAAAACCACAAATTAACACAATGTCCTAAAATCAGTTCCTTGCAACTGCAAGCTCTACTAGATACTACCGATAGTCAATCTAATCGATATATATATACTACTGCAAATTAACACCTTATCTCAAAATTAGTACCTATTGATGTTACATGTAGGAAGCTTTATTCTTTAATATTTCTTGACGTAGATTCGTTGATAACACTTTTATAGCCAATTTCTTCAACCAAAACTTTTAAATCAGTTTGAATACTTGCTAACTTTTTAAATTTAAATTAATTTTGAAGCCTTACAATATTTGGGGCCTAAAGCCGGTTGATCGGGGCCTTAAATAATCTTTGACGGCCCCCACTTAATGGAGCTGGCTCAATATTGTGTTTGTTTAATAGTGATCATCCACAGCCGGCATTAAGATATACTAATAAGTAAATGAGCTGATACATATTAATATAAAAATTGACCAATACCTAGTACTATAAACTTTATGTTATTGTCTGCAGTATCATCGTTTTAGACTTTTCTTGAATATATTAATTTGTTATGTTTATTATATATTATCCACTTATATTAATTCAACAATACAACCCAATCTCTTCTTCACTCTTGTCATCACAAAAGGAAAAAAAAAAAAAAAAATGGAATCAAATGACTTGATATCCCATGCAACTGTATTGCTAGCCTCGGTGGTACTCCTCCTCTTTGCCCGCCACCTCCTTCGACCTACGACTAAGCTCAATCTACCTCCCGGCCCCAAACCCTGGCCCATTATTGGCAACCTTAATCTCATGGGTCCACTTCCTCATCGTTCAGTCCATGAGCTCTCTAAAAAGTACGGACATATCATGCACCTCAGATTTGGATCCAAAAACGTAGTCGTGGGATCCTCGATGGAGATGGCGAAAGTCTTCTTGAAAACCATGGATGCTAACTTTGCTTGCTGTCCAAAAAACGCTGCTGGAAAATACACCGCCTATAATTACTCAGATATCTCATGGTCCGCTTATGGACCTTACTGGCGTCAAGCTCGTAAGATTTGTGCTGTAGAGTTGTTCAGTGCAAAAAGGTTGGAATCACATGAGTACATTAGAGTAGAGGAAATGAAGTCTCTTTTAAAGGCGGTTTATAAGTCGTCGGGCGAGGAGATTGTGTTAAAGGATGTGTTGTCAACATTGAGTTTGAATGTAATTAGTCGGATGGCGTTGGGGAAGAGATATTTAGATGAATCGGAGGCTGGAGAGTTAATGGTGAGTGGGGAGGAGTTTAAGAAGATAATGGATGAGTGGTTTTTGTTGAATGGGGTGCTAAATATTGGAGATTGGATACCATGGATGGGTTTCATGGATCTTCAAGGGTATGTGAAGAGAATGAAGGCGGTGAGCAAGAAATTTGATCGGTTTCTCGAGCACGTGTTGATTGAGCATGATGCAAAGAGGAAGGCGGAGGGGGAGAGCTTTGTCCCGACAGACATGCTTGATCTGTTACTACAGATTTCTGATGATAGCACGCTTGATGTTAAGCTCGAGAGACATGGCATCAAGGGATTTATTCAGGTAACCCTAAAAAATACATGTGTATAATGTCATTAAAAGAATTAATTAGTTACGATTAAAATCAGTTTTGACCCAACATCATTAACTTATATTCTTAGATCAGAAAAATTATTATAAACACAAATATCTAATACCACTAATATAAAATACTAATCAATTATCTTAGAGAGTAGGAATGCTTTTTTTACATGCCCAAATTAATTAGTACTACATTGTAAGTTAGTAAATTTGGATATGTACAGGACTTGCTTACCGGTGGAACAGAAAGTTCGGCAGTAACAGTGGAATGGGCAATTGTGCAACTCCTAAAGAAACCAGAAATTTTTAAAACCGCAACAGATGAGCTCGATCAAGTGATAGGTCGACATAGATGGGTCAAAGAAAAAGACATGTCCGGCCTTCCTTATATCAAGGCAATTGCTATGGAGACAATGAGATTACATCCGGTGGCACCATTGCTATCTCCTAGAAGGACACGCGAGGATTGTAAAGTTGATGGTTATGATATTCCAAAAGACACATGTGTGATGGTTAGCATACGAACCATAGGGAGGGATCCAATGTTGTGGGATAAACCCGAAGAATTTTGTCCTGAAAGATTTATTGGAAAGGAAATGGATGTGAAAGGTAATAGCTTTGAGTTATTGCCGTTTGGCGCAGGACGAAGGATGTGTCCTGGTTATAATTTAGGACTAAAAGTGATCGAGTCAAGCTTGGCTAATTTGCTTCATGGGTTTAGCTGGAAACTGCCCAGTAGAATGACAAAAGAGGATTTGGATATGGATGAAATATTCGGGTTAACGATTTCTAGAAAAAACCCACTAGTCACAATTGCTAATCCAAGGCTTCCTCTTGAAATGTACTCGTAGTGAACACATATATCATGCCATTGCAACATATATACGACGTCTTTGTGTAATATAAAGCTTTATCAATAAACTCTATGAATTTTTAGTTTTATTTGCTTATTCTATTAGATGCCTTGAGATCCTTTATGAAGGTCTAATATCAAGTAACAATCAGTTAGGTTTAATATATTGCCTATAATGCATTACACACTATCCTCCTCCTACATCTATAACTTCCTAAAACAGTTATCTTAAGTAGTATGCTTAGTAATGAAACATGTACAAACATGGTAAACATGCAATAAAAGTGTTTCCTCAAACGCCCAAACTATCATAACCAAATGAGTAAAAGTCTTAGACAAGTAAAAGACTGTAGGATGCTTGCACAGGAGCGTGAACACATGAAAAAAAAAATGAAAACTAAACATGTCCAACCTACACATATAGCATCTTCTCAGAAGAACTTACGCTGCATACGAGAAAGTAACTGCACATACCTTTATTCATGAGAATGGCCCCCTCATGGTGAAACAGCTTAGTTCCCCGCTTAGCAATGGACAATGGTGGTTCAGGAAATACAACGCTCACTTTGCATTATCAGTAAACCAAGAACTTCTCAACAGCGTTCTTTGGGTAGAAAATAAAATCTCAGTTTCTACCATACTAGGCCAGCCCCGTTCTTGCTGTATGTGCCAGTTTTTTTGTTTTTTTTTTTTTTTTTTTTTTTTTTTAATTTGTTAACTGAGGCCAACTAGCTCATGAGGAGTACTATTATTGAAATCCTATAATTTGGCTTCAACACTTCTACTAAAGCTCCAGATAAGTGTACTGAATCAGCGGTGTAATAGTGTATTTTGAGGGCAAAGATCAGTTATTGTCTGTTTTCTGTTCTTTCCTTCTAGATCTCCTTCTTCGGGTTCTTCTGCTGATTCCATTGCCACTTCGATCTTGTAGCCAGTCCTCATGGAACATTTCATCATAGGGAACAACACATCCATCAATTAGTGGTTCTCCTGTGAAACAGAACATTGAGTTTTAACATTGCATTACATCTCAAAGTAAGTTGTAATGAAAGTGCATTCAAAAGATAGTACGTTATGTAATGATGAGCACATAAGTTAGAAGTTCATCAAGTTAGGCCTCAAGAGAAAGAAAGCGTATGGAAAAAAGGGTGAAAACCTTTAAGTACGATGCTGGTTGCAAACAGGATGGAAATTTTAAAACAGAAATACAGGTTCCTCGTATAGAAGTCAACTTCACTTTCTATCATGGAAATTACGTCCACCAGAATCCGACTTCTATTATTGAATAGGGTACTAAGTTTTCTTTACTCAAGTTTTCTTTACTCATATAGAAGTCAAAATGGTGTTTAGGTTGCTACCATAGATCTCCGTATTCCTAAAACTTAATCCACCATAGGTGCACCTACAGGGGTAAAATATGATCCTGGTCTTAATGACTACCAACTGTTATTTTTTTAGACAGCAAGGAATACACCTTGTCATCTTTCCTCGGCACCAGGCAGAGCAGGAACGCTCATGCACTTCAATTGTGCAGATATAGTGGGTGCTGAACATGTTTAGGGTATTGTATAAAGCAGCTTGGGGCTGGTACTTTTTGATACATGGAGCAACGTCTTGAGGGCCAGAGAGTCATAGGTTTGCATGAATACAGCCTCTTTTTGCAAGTTGCAAATCGAAAACTGTCCTCATCCACCTTAGGTTGTCAACTTCATAGCTCAAAAATACATTAATATATTCAGACTAATTACTGAACTTGGTCGTCCTAAGATTGTCACTGAATCATTGGTCTTATGGGTCTATTCATATCAAACGAGTGTAATAACGTACACCAAATCCACCTACATTTACCGACTAAGCAGAATGCAGAATTGCAATAACATTTTCTCACAAACTTTTGAAGAAATAACATAGAATCCCAATCACAGTTCAGCCGATTCTACAGTCTAAGGCATACACTAGAAAGATACAGAAGCAAATCTTTCATATATAGCTAAATGATCAAAGTGAAACATTTAATTGATGCACGTTAAGCACAATGACTAAAAATTTAAACTCCACGAAACTTAAATAAGACACACACCTCCATAATCATTTTTATCGAGACGAAGATGAGAATCTGGCAAAATCCACCTGACATTAGGCATAGCTGCAAACAAAGAGTGTAAGCATCACTACTGTATACTTCATTAATAACCTATATTTATCTGCATATTATAAGAAAATTTGAATTAGAATGCTACATTTGACTCTCTGTATCACATTTTCATCCATTCTGCAGCCGAAAGCATAGTAATACTTTGTAGAAACTGAGTACATCGATCTCTTCGCTTCTTCTTCACTGTAAAATCAACCAACCCAATAAGCTCTACTAGTAAACTAACCGTATAAACTAAATCATTCAGTGTCGACACAATTGTAACTATGAAATTAACACCAGCTCATCTCAAAATCAATTCCTAACCTACGCCAATCAAAAGTTAACAGAAGATAAAAAAAACACGTAAAAATGCATCAACTCATCGAGTAGATTAACCTAATCAGTTATAGTTATACATTACCTGTTGTTAATATAATCAGTTTAACATTAACGGTGTAAACTACATTATCCTGCTTTTAGAATAATTAGTTACTACAAGTTAACAGTATAAACTTCATTACTGTGCAGTTAACTCCGTTACTTATAAGTTAACAGTAACAGTATATATTACATTATACTACTGCTAATATAATCAGTCGGAATTTATGAATTAACAGTATAAACTACATTATACTACTGATAATTTAATCAGTCGTAATTTATGAATTAACAGTATAAACTTCGTCATTCGTCTGTCAACTTCCTTATAGTGTATGTTCGACAAGGGGCGTTTGAGACGGTTTAGGAGCATTTAGCGTTTTTCAATCAAAAGCGCGAGCGTTTACCTTTTCTAAACACTACTTTTCAAATGCTACTTGAAGAAGCATTTAGCGTTTAGTTTTTCCGTCATTTTACACTTTATAATTACTTTGATAAATCAAACGGCTACTACTGCTAACTACTCCTAACCGCCAATACTGCTAACAGCTACGGCTAGTTTTGCCAAACATACAAAACAGTACGAACTACATTATCATGCTGCTAATATAATCAGTTATAAACTAACGACATAAACTTCATATATCCGTTAGTTGTCAATTAGCGATACGAACTACATTATTCCATTAAACTGCATATAATCAGCTATACATTATTATTATGCCGCTAATATAATCGGTTATAAAATAACGACATAAACTGCATTATTCAGTTATTGCTTACAACAACGCCAAATTAGCGATACGAACTACATTATTCAGTAATCGATATAATCAGTTATAAATTAACAGTATAATAAGCTACATTAATCAATTATATAATAATAAGGAGTTGTTAATATATATATATATATATATATATATATATATATATATATATATATATATATTATATATATATATATATATATATATATATATATATATATATATATACCTGCCTAATGCAGAAGCTAGGGTTTGTAAATAACGTTCAACGATTTGAATTCGGGTCGGGTAACCTAACGGAGGATCCATAACCACAAGCCAGTGCTTGTAATCACACCCGTCGATTGCTGACGTGGCCGGTTCGAGCTTTTGACCGGCGGTTGATGAAAACCGGTGAAGGATTTGAGGACGGTTAAAGTAGTTAGAAATGGCGGTTACTGGTTGTCTGATGAAGGTTCGAATCATTTTGGTGTTAGTGAGGAGAGTGAGGGGTTGGAGCCTCTTTTGAGTTTGTGTATATGTTTGGGAGGGCGGGGAGGGTCGGAAACGGTTACGGGATTAAATAGGCGACGCCGCGTGCGAAGGCTCGGTGTCTCCGAGTAATATGAATAAGGAAAACCTTATGTATTTTTACCCGTGTTTTATTTATCGAATCGTGTTTTATTTATCGAATGGTGAGTGAATTAAATAAGCCCGTAATACCAAAAATAAGCTTTAAACAAACACCACTATTATAGAAAACACATTTAATTAAAATTTTAAAATTAAGTAATGTTGTTAAACTAAAATATCTTTAGTTCTTACTTATAAAAGTCATCTATTAAATATTAAATATTTAAGACTAAAATTTAAGACATCACATGCAGAGTATACATTCTGTTCTCAAGATTTGTTTTGGAGCGAAAATGAATGGAGTGGAGAGTAACTAAAATAATATTGTGTTCTCAAGAAAAAAGTTAGGGGATGAGGGAAGTGAAAACTACTGAAAAGGAAGGGAAGTGGGGTTGTTTTGTTAACAAAAAGTTTCATCCTATTATTGGGCAGAAACCAAAGAAAAAGGAGTATCATACATACGTTTTTTCTCTCAACCTTATCTTCTTCACCAAGCACATTTTCCACCATAACCTCTATCTTATATTCAGGTTTGATACTATAATTTCGAATTATTAAAGATTTGTAAACTAATTTTTGGTTATATCTGCTGACTTTATGATGATTTTTTTTTTTTTTTTTTTTTTTTTGAATCTAAAAAGTTTGAAAATATAAAAGTTGGTTATATCTGTTGACCGGAAACATAGATGAGGCGTTGTTGATTGGTTATTGCTTTTTTTTTTATGTTTTTTTTTTGTGTTTTTTTTTTTTTTTTTGGTAAATGGAAAATAATTCAATGGTTTATGATGTTTGTAAATGCAAGCAACCAAACACACGTTTTTTTTTTTTTTTTTTTTTTTTTTTTTTTTCATCACTTCCCTTCTTTTAGTTTTAGAACTCAAGAACATAACCAAATTTGCAATAATCTTTCACTTCCACTCCCCACACTTCCTATCCTCCCCTTCACTTTTCACTCCTTTCACTTTCACTCAATAAATCTTGAGAACAAAGTGTAAGCCCCCCCCCCCCCCCCCCCCCCCCCCAAAGCAAAGGGTGACAATGGCAAGCCTTCACTCCCAATCACCAAAACCAGCTCCAGAAGCAGTGACAATACGTTCCAAAGAAGAACGAAGTGCCACATCAAATGAAACCTGAGCACACTCAAAGACCTGAGGAGAACATGTGCGCATAGAAAAATATAATTTGGAAATACCAGCACAAGCACGAAGGAGCAACAACTCACACTCAGGATCATTAAGCTTATCAATAACACCTATAAGCTCAATGGTTTTAGCAACCCTTTTCATAACAAGTGTTGGGAATTATTGTAACCAGACTTAAGTCTGGTAGATTAGTTAAGTCGGGTAGATAGTTAAGTCTGGCTAGAACTAAGTTAAGTTTGGCAAGCATAGTTAAGTCTGTTTATATTTAGATTGTTAAGTCTGTTTTGCTTAACAAGTTAGATATCTTAGGAGATATTATATGAAAGGATATGCACACGGTTAGATATCTTAGGAGAAGTGATAAGGATAAATTTGTTTCGCTTTTAAAGGGTCACTTAAGCCCTAAGTCATGATAATATGATCAATTATTACCTTAAATCGTTTTTTTTGTCAATTTAGGTACTTTTGAGAAGAATTCTGGAAAAAGAAGCATTTTGGACGTTTTTAGAGCAAAAAGTGAAGAAAACGACAAAGTCAAGAATCCAAGCTGAAAATTGTACCTGACGGCGTCAAGCATTTCAAAGGGACGGCGTCACTCATTGGAACAAGAGGTGGATATCACAATTGCACTTGACGCGCCAAAAGAAAATTTGAAGCATAAGGCGTGACGGTGTCACGTTATACAGAAAGTAGGCCGTCACGTGTATTTCCCAAGACGTGAAGGCCCAGAACTCTTACAAGGGGACGGCGTCAAGAAGTTGGATTGGACGACAAGAAACCCTAAACACGGCGAGATGACGGTGTTAGCCATTAAAAGGGGACGCCGTCACTATTGTAAATCTATATATATTTTTCGATTTTTCATTCATAAAAAGGGAGGACTTTTGGTAGGGAACTTTGGGTATGAACCC
This sequence comes from Artemisia argyi, assembly GCA_030686995.1. Lineage (NCBI taxonomy): Eukaryota > Viridiplantae > Streptophyta > Magnoliopsida > Asterales > Asteraceae > Artemisia > Artemisia argyi. The sequence goes on from CM060690.1 coordinate 2,609,009, forward strand.
TAGTCGACTTTTGCAGCAATTTTAGAGTTCCAAACCCTCTTTTCTTCCATGTATAATTAAAGATAAGTTATTCTTTAATCATTCAATATGTCTATGCGTTGTTTGATTATATCGTATGCTTTTCTTTCTTTTAACATGTTAGTTTTAGATTTATTTGTGTTTGCTTAGATCTAATGAAACCTAGTTATTGATTGTTGGTTGTTAGTTTGTCATTAATTGTTGTGGGTGATTGATTTTAGCGTTAGGCTTAAGAAAACTAGCTAATCTCCTATTTGGTAACTTGCTTTAATGTCTTAAGAAACGTAATCGGATGTGTACTACGGTTTTATTGGTTGTATTAAATGCATAAGTGACTATTAATGAGGCCATGATAGGATACTAAACGTGTCGTCATAGGAAGAGATAGAAGCTTATAGAGTTGGGGAAGATCGTACACGGCCCCATGAATGGTATTAAGGAATGCAACCCTTCACCAATGCAATTGTGACAAACCAATTAATCAATAAAAGATAACTATGGAGTAATGAAATCTAAGTAAACACGCTTTCCTCCATATTAGAAGTTCTCACATTTTATTTTATTGTTATTTATTTTATTTGTTTAAGTAGTTATTTGGGTTAGTTGACTAGCAACTAATTCCGCTCACTCCTCCAATACCCGAGATATTTTACTTGCTTTCCATAAAACATAAAAATACAAAAAGAATCATCCCTCACCTCTAGACCTAGTTAGATTAGTTTCAATCCTAACGAACATTATTCTTCGAGAGAATGATCAATCCCCCGGTACTTGCCACTCACTATACTACATCGGTCAGGTGCACTGCCTGGTGGGGATAACAAGCTTCTCAATATCCCTTGAGAGGTAAAACCTTTTGCGTAGACCGCAATCCACGCATCAAGTTTTTGGCGCCGCTGCCGGGGAATAGTTATTGTATGGGAATAGAACGATCAATCCCCCGGTACTTGCTACTCCCTTCACCAGCATACCTGGCCTTGAGTTGAGCAACCAATGTGGCCTGGTGCGCAGCAGCCAAACTAAGCTCCTCTATCAGCTGATCTGTGGGCGCCTCCCCAAATGCCCTCGAAGGCTCATCAAGATGAGGGAGACTCGCCTTGGATGGCGATCTCCCAGCATGCGCTGCATCACCCCCTGCAGCTTCATCACTGCACGCAAATGACAAGGATTCAAGGTTATTATATCAATCGAGGATACGAAAAAAAAAACAAAAAAACAACGAGGCATAGGTTTCATTACTTACTTGGGGGAAGGAGTTTCAGCTGTACCCTGCGCAGTAATGGATGGTGACGCATCCTCCTCTGATGACACATCCAAAGTAATAATATGGCGTCTTCTCTTGGATGTGCCCGCGCCATCATCACCAGAAGCCTTCTTGCGCTTCACCCCATGGATTGCCTCCTCCTGCTCACTTTCAGCCTTCAGGATCCCCATACCCTCTGAAGAATCTGTGCGCGAAAACTCTGGGGATTGCACCCTCTCAGTGGGGACACTGCGCACTGGGTCGCCTCTAGAACCACAGGGGAGACATTCACTGGCTCCTCCTGTACGAACTCCATGGTGCGCCCTGCAGTAGCCTCCAAAATTGGTGTCTCACCATCTCTCTGGGGGCGCACCCCTACGGTTACCAGGGTGGGCTTAGCGAGCTTCACTACGCTGAATAGATCCATCTCTGCGCAACAAACAACAAACAACAAACAAAACGGAGTTACATAAAGTTACAATACAAGAGAGCGCTTACACTACAGATGCGAAGGAAAGGAAGGACAAGCACCCACCCCAGTTATTCTCATCCAGAAAAGTTGGCACCTCATCAGGACTTTGGAAGTAGTTGCGACTGATCCCCATATGCACCAAAAACTCTTATGGGTAGGAGTTTATGGGGATGCGGTTGGCATTTATCGTCTCAGCGTCATCAACGTTGTATGTCCCGGGGTTTGGGCGCTCATCCTTTGGTAACGTCCCTTGGGTATAGAACTCAAAGGTCCAAGGGAACACTATATCATCAACCCAGAAAAACCTTTCCCTCCAATTCCTAAGTGCGTCTAGCTTTTCCGTGTAGCATTGAAGGCTCCCTGCGCGCTTGGAAAAGGATACTCACCCGTTTGACCACGTTGTGTGATAAAACGCGCAGAAGAGATTGATGGTGGGGTTAATTGCCAGCAAACGACAGTTTACTTCAAAATTGGTTATTTTAGCTGTACATATGCAGTGCAGCTGGGATATATGAAGGCGATAATAATTAAGGACATAGCACAAGAATAGTGAAATGGGCACGCGCTGATTCGCAAATTCGAAAAAGCGCGTGTATACCCCTATTTTTCCCTCGGGAAATCAGCGATGGATGCAGTTACCACCAGTACTACCGGGTGCAACGTGAGAGGGATATAGTAATCCGAGGTGAACTCACGAAGTTCATCCTTGGTTATATCGGAGGTAAAGTCGGATAACTTGAGAACCATGATTAAAATTTGATGGTTTCAGATGCGCACGCGCTATTACCTTAATATACGATTGATTTCTTAACTGAGTTTGAAAAGCTTAACAACGATGGAAATGGTCTTTTTACTGTGATAATCACAGTGAAAAGGGAGATACCCTTTATATAGGGTTACATACTAACATGGATGCTTGACACGTGGATCCCACTAGTTCTAATCGTGTGGCTGGGAGATCAAAAGGTCATGCACTTTTCACCCACCTCTTCACGATTTTCGAGGGATATTCGGGACTAATTTGGACTAGATACACCGTATATTTCTTTTTGGCGGGAAACACTTGAAGCTTCCCTCCACGCATTCTGGATAATTTTCCGCTGCAGTTGTTAGTCTAGCATACGCGGTTGCACCCTGCGCATACTAGACTGGGGGGGACATGATGACGTATAGTCCGCACTCGGGTCACGAACCCGACCAATGGACACTACTAATACCCAAGCCCATCACGCGTGGGCTATCATAATAACGATTTGGGAGCCCAAACTCAAATATATTATTTATGGTCTTGATAATGATCTTTTATTTATGGGATAAAGATCAATAGACCGTATAAGGCGGGATACGCCGAAGAGTAAGGAACACGAAACCAACAAGGGTTTCGTGTGTATATAAAGAATATCACGGTTCTCATTGAGGTATAATCTAAGAACCCTAACTCTTCACTATAACCCTAAAACCGATTACTTACTCTCACGCCGGAGGATAATCGTGGGAGACAATCACACGATAAGCCTAACGGTGTTGTTTGCTTTCTTAGTGCGCAGGTCTCAAGCATTAAAATCCAATTGATACGAGAACATGAGTCCAAACAATGAACGCCCAACTTTTTTATCAACAATCACAACATCACAACCAGCTGGATGCCGCCACTAATTTTTTGATACCGACGAAAGGTTGTTTTCCATGGGAGGATCTGGAAGTGTATGTAAACTGGCTTTGATTGTTGATGGATAATAGAGATATCAAGAAGTGTGTGAAAGATGATATATAGCAAACGAATAACAACGGGCCATAGTACTGGATGGGCGGTAGGTAGCAGGCCAAAAAAATGCGGGGAGCCCAAGTGGCATCGAAACAGTGTCGTTTCTGCTTTAATTTAATATATATAGTAATTCAAATTGGTTCGTAAAATGATGGTCCAAATTTTGGGTTTTATAATCTAAGCACATAATCATATTCTACCATGGCAGCTTCTCTTGAGTAGCTTTAGCCGTGGTAAGTCCAAATTTAATTCAACACATTAACAGCTAATTAAATATTATCTTACACAGATTAAAATGAACTAACAGATATCATTTATATTCTAGAGGTAAAACATCGGCTTAACAATTTGGATTTAATAAATGGATTGAGCATAATAGACTAAAACTCAAGTACTAATTAAATGATGGTCCAAATTTTGGGTTTTATAATCTAAGCACATAATCATATTCTACCATGGCAGCTTCTCTTGAGTAGCTTTAGCCGTGGTAAGTCCAAATTTAATTCAACACATTAACAGCTAATTAAATATTATCTTACACGGATTAAAATGAACTAACAGATATCATTTATATTCTAGAGGTAAAACACCGGCTTAACAATTTGGATTTGATAAATGGATCGAGCATAATAGACTAAAACTCAAGTACTAATTACTTTTAATCACTAAAATCTTATTAAGTGGGGTTTTAGCATGATAAAGAACAAAACTTGCATTTTAGAAATTAAAATTTGTGTATGACAGTACATTTTGTAAGTTCGTTTTGTAGTACATCTTAGGGCTGCAATCAAGTCAAGCTTTTATCAAGCAACTCGAGCTCGAGCTTGACTCGATGGAGTCAAGCTTTTATCAAGCTCAAGCCCAAGCTTAAGCCCAAAAATTAGCTCGAAACATATAACAAGCCAAGCTCAAGCTTTTGATATCTCGGCTCGAGCTCCTATCAAGCTTTTTTGAGCTTTAATATAAATATATTTCCATTATAAATTCATGTAACTAACTAGGTATAATTTGAGTATCAACATATATATATATATATATATATATATATATATATATATATATATATATATATATATATATATATATATATATATATATATATATATATATATATGAACACATATTCTAGAAGGTCATTTTAACCTAATTAATCCAAACGTTTTGTATGCTACCTTTTGTATTCTTCACACTTCTTGGGCTGCCGACTGTTATAGTGTTATCATTTGTGTAAAACACTTGTGAGTTTGGCTATTATGGTTTAAGTTTGTTTTACTTTATATATATATATATATATATATATATATATATATATATATATATATATATATATTTTTTTTTTTTTTTTTTTTTGATGAGTTTGCCTATTAGATAAAATGTATTTTTATATACATTCAAACTTTTCAAGCCAAACTCAAGCTTTATTCGAATTTTTCAAGCCAAGCTCAACCCTGGATGATTAAAGCTCGTCAAGCTATCAAGCCAAGCTCAAGCCTAACTTATAAATTTCAAGTCAAGCTCAAGCCCTGTTAAGCTCGAGCTCCGCTCAACTCGATTACACCCCTACCCATAAAGATGTATAATTGTTGGGATAAATCATGTTAGACATCATATAATTATGTAGAGTAAAATTCGCAAAAGATCAGAATTAGTCATAAGCAGACTTTGATTTATTATATTCACAATTATAAAAGACTAGACGAGTATCTGGGATTTTGTAGAGGCAGATAGTTTTAGTGATAAAAAAAGCTTATGAGTTATAAACAAAAAATAATAAAAGTTTGAGTCAAAAAACGGGTCAATATAAACCGGGTCAACCCGACGGGTTAGGTCGAAAACGGGTCAAATTATACCTGGTCAACCCGGTTTTGGGATGTGTATTAATAGTTTTCTTTTGAAACATATGTGTATTAATAGTTGAAATTGTTCATAATTAATTGTTTTTTAATTTTTTCAACATTTCACTTTATTGACTTTTTTCTTTTCACTATGACCATTTTTGTTTTATAAATAGTATAAATATCCAAGCAAATCTTGTTATTATTTTTTTGGAATGTAAAGGAGAACAAATCAATTAGTATTAATTTGTTTAATTTCATCAATCAGTCCACGCATAAAAGATTCACATCTTGCGCGACTTAAAAAACCAAGAGCAGGTTATATTGGTCATCAAAAGGCTGTTGCTAGTCCTTGACTTCTGTTGTCGTAGCTGTAATTCAACGGCATTTCAATTAAGCTTGTTGGAGTACAGACAACAGGAGGAAACACGGGCGCTACAATACTAGGATCAGCATTTTGGCAAAATGATTGAACTTTTAACGACGTGTTGATAGGTTGTATGTTGATCTGCTGGAGAGTGATGCCTTTACAACTCCCACTATTCGCACTGCACCTGATCTCAATCGCATTAGGTAATGAAGAAGTCCCCTTTATGTCAAAGAATAAAACACCATTTATTTTAACCACGGGTGTCTGTTCATAAGGTAACAAAAACAATGTTATGAAATTAATCCATTAAAGTTATACGTAGATGTGAATTTGACATGATATAATTAACAACGTACAATATCCATGCATCTGCTACGATCCTCGACGCAATAAAATTGGGTGAGTAAAATCGGATGTTCAACATTTGTCATTCTTATGTTACTAAACAATATCTGGCTTGCAGAACCTGACCCTCCCTGAAACATTAAACCATACTTGTATAATATTAACTACATGCAGATAATTATTTATAGTTTTAAAAGAAGAATGTATGTAATCTCTATAAGTTGTTAGTACCGGCACAGTTTTGATCCTAACACCGTTTTGAGTACCAGTGAAGGTGCAGCCAACGACCCTGATGTTACTAACAACATCATCTCTATCACCATTTCTTCCTAGACTTCCGACGCTTTAAGAAGAAGAAGAAGAAGAAGGAAAAAAAAAGGAGAGCAATTATTAAGTTAATTATACAAAACCATATTATGTAGGTAATCAATTTGTTTGATAATTAATTGTTGCAAAACAAACCTTATACCATGACCAGGGCCACAATTTAGATTAGTAATGTTGATATTGAAGCTGCCTCCATTGATTGCAATGCAATCGTCTCCTAATTAATTTATAAGAGCAATACATAAATGTAGTCTTTTACATAATACTCCTTTAGTAATACAGCATACATACCTGTCCCGATGTTTCCACCATTTATTTGAACACCGTTTGTATTAGAAATATCGATGCCATCGGTATTAGGACTATCTGCGGGGGCGTTTATATTAATGTTGGAGATGACAACTCCGTTGCTTTCACTTATAGATATATGATTTCTCGGACTATCTTCTGAGGTAACTCCTATGAGCTTAAGTCCTTTACAAGCATTAAACGCCAATGCCTGCAAGATAAGTAATTAAACATTGACACAATGATTATATTTGACAAAAAAAATATATATATAAAAACAAAAGAAAAGCTCTATTGGAGGTGTTATGTAAGTTATTAACTTACAGTAGGGTTTTTTTCACAAGTCTTTGCCTGAAAGAATTGAACAAATTACCAATAATATTAGTCTTGATATATAGCTAAATCAAGGAAACAAATTAAATGATCATTCACCTGCTTGCATAAATCCCACCATCCTGTCATTCCTTGACCTTTAAAATGTCCAGTTCCGGTCATAATAAGATTATCGATATTCTTAAAAAGAATCCAAGTAACGACATTTTTAGGCCAATCCTTCATGGATGGCGCTATAACGTTCCCTGTTACCTATGATCATATAAGCAAATAATGTAATGTAATTCCAAAACACGTATATGTCGGTTGTTTTTCAATTGAAAGTAATCAGTTTTACCTACATTAACAATTACTGTATTAGCTTTGCATGGACCTGAGAAAATTGATGGTTGAACTACAAAGTTTCCAGCAGGAAACGTAAACCGCCCAGTAGAACTACATGCTTCATTCCATGCATCGTTCACCGCCTACAACCAAACGACACATATCAAAATTTTAAAATGTAAATTGACCCAAAACCAAATTATTATTATTATTATTATTATTATTATTATTATTATTATTATTATTATTATTATTATTATTATTATTAGTTTTTTATTTTTTTTAGTGGCACGTTTGAGTATATATGTTTAAATGATCAAGTTTGAGTATGACCTTAAAGAGTTTTTTGCCATTATAAAAGCTAAAAAAGATATAACAAAAGTTACCAAAGTATCATCAGTTATTCCATCTCCTATAGCTCCAAAATCCTTTACATCAATTTCTGAATTACTTGAATTTTGAAGTTTCGATACACCGATGAGTCCAATAATCATGAAAAGGCACGCAATTGCAAGCAGTGTATAAGTAGCCTGCATGTATTTGATGAATATATATAGCAACAAAGTTAAAGAACTTTTTTGATTAATTAGTAGAACAAAGGAGAAGATGAAGCAAAGCTTACCATGAGTACAACTAGATATAATTACGAACAAATGAATATGCTTTAAGTTATTGGATATCGTATGCTAGGTCCTGGCATTTATAGGTGTGATTATTGAATACATGCACGTAATTGGAGACATAACTTTCTACGATAATTTAATGTTTATGTTTCACACCATTAGACAAGCTATGTGTCATTATTATTATATGATGGGAGATATAGAAATTCAAGTTCAAAGCTTATATCAAAAGCTAAATACATACTGATCACATAAAAAGTTGTATTTGTAAATTCTTACAAAAACTATTCTGTATATAAACATGACTCTATTCAATTTAGGGGTGTGCACGGTTCGGTTTCGGTCGGTTTTTGGCTAAAACCGAAACTGAACCGAGAAATTCGGTTTTTATAAAATCTAAAACCGAAACCATTCGGTTTTTGGCGGTTCGGGTTTTAGCGGTTCGGTTTATTGCTTTTTAACCGCTTATATTTGTATGTAGCCAATTTATACCAACAAACTTTATTTTCGTTGGAAAATTGGTTATTTTTATTTATTTATTTTTTTTAATCAAGATTAGCCTAATAATGTTATCTCATAATTCTACAATTACTTACGTATAGATGAGATACACATATGCTAGTGAATTTACACATAGCATGATCATCGTCACATAAATATTGATATATTGTAAAGTAAACACACGTACACGAAAAACAAACATATAGACGTTAAGATAAATATATTATAAATTCACCTACAAAATTAATATGAATTTATAAATTTGATTTGTTTAGTTATTTATGTACATTATAATAGTTATATACTATTATATAATAGAAGTGGTTCGGTTCGGTTTTTACGATTCGGTTTTTGGACAAAACCTGAAACCGAACCGAATTTTTTGGTTTTTGAAAATGTAAAAACCGAACCATCGGTTTTTAGTTTCGGTCAGTTATTTTGGTTCGGTTTTTTCGGCTTTCGATTCGGTTTCGGTTTTTCCAGTTTTTTTTGCTCACCCCCTGCTATTCATTGCTTATTCGTGCATTGTACAATGGTAGCAACGATTTGGAGCTTGGTGAAGGCTTGTTGGATCTTTAATAATTAATTATGGGAATGTATTGTCGGCTTAATCTCTTCGGGACATACGACCAAGATCTACTGTTCCAAAAAAAGGTAACATATCAATATCTAATTAATTAGAAATCTAAACTTTAATACGGTACGGTCAAGCAAAATCAATGTACATAAATATAAGATAGCATAATGATAAGCGAGCGAATTAGTCATTGTTAATGGTTGCTCCGTCTTCATCGTACTTAATTAGGCTAATGAAAGATTAAGTCTCGTGGAAATATATGCTTATTGTGTATGATATTGAATTAGTCATTCCTTTGTTTGTCTTTTTGTTTTATTTTTTATTTCTCTTCTTAACAAATACCAAAACAAGAGTAACTAGTATGGGGATAACATCCTGCAAACACCAAGGAGTTACATGCTGCAAATAGCAAAAGATGGTCCTTAATTGTTCACATTGCAGTCTCTCAACTTTTATAATTATACACAACTGATCCTTAATTTATCCGTGATTTATGCCTAGCAGCAGCGAAGACCCCTGCTACAAACAACAAGGATTATTTTCCCTACTAGTATATATGGAAGGTTAATGGCGCATAATTGTGTATGCAGAATAATTGTGTAAACTAAGCTTATAAAAGGTTCATGTATAATTATTATTTACTCGCAAGTTTGAGTGAAAGGTACCCTGCAATTAAATTTTTTGATGATAAATGTTTTTCAGTTTTATTTTTCTCGATACAATAAATTTACTAATGATGACAATTTTAGGTATGAATAAAAATAAGCTCTATCAAACCAACTCATATAAAAATTGTATATTACCCTCGTGATATTGCTACAATACAAAGATTGTAGTTTGTAATATTATTGATATATGAGGTCAAATTGGTTGACAGTAATTTATAATCGAAAGTGAGTAGGAGACAATGTCACTTCATTACATTTATATGGTATAAAAATATATAGTAAAACTTTTATAAATTAATACTCGATAAATTGATAACCTCGATAAAATTAATAATTTGTCCTGTCACAACTTGGGACAAGTAAAAATTTGGACCCCAATCAATAAAATAATAGGATAATATTTTTTTTGAAACCCATGTGTATAACTATTGGTCTCAATGAAACTATAAATTAATAAAACATTCTATAATTTCTTTAATGCCTTGAATTTCGTACCATTTATTAGTATACATTCATTAATTCTTCAATGCTTCGAATTCATAAACTATTAATTGAAACTTTTCTAATTTATTTTTCATCTCTAACTAGTATACATTGTAACTAGTATATTTGACTTGAAAATTTAAAGGTCATGCGTAAAACTCCTTTAAACTAATAAATTATTTTTTTATCAATACAATAAAATCCCGCTAAATTAATAAAATATATTAGGAAGTTAGGAACAATAGTTCTTCCGTAACCAAAATCTTGGTTTGGTTTAAGTTAATTACTTTAACAACACACGTAATTCTTGATACTGGTCTAATGAGTTGATCAGGAAAAGAAGAAACATCTCTTATAAAGCATCCTTAAAAACATCCCTTGTATGCTAGTTTCTATACAACGTTACAAAGAATCATCGATACAAGCACAGCACTGATAGTGTACCTAGCTAGAGACCTAAGGGCGAAGTTTTTGCTGCCCGTTTTGTTGATACAATACTGATAGTATCAACACGATATATTCAAACTCAAAACCTCTCGACCATCCTGACTGCTCTAAATCACTTAGCGAAGCCAAACTAGACACCACACAAGGTTGTTACAAATAATTAGAACTATACATGTATAAATCATGTCACCTACTTTGAACAATGAACAAAGCTCATTTCTGAAGCTTAGAGAAAATATTTTTGTCAATCACGCCTTCACTTTATCATCCTACTGTCCATAATTTACAACATAATCTTTAACTCACTCCCCATGCCTGCAAAACACACAAGAGGGTAAATAAAGATGAGATGCGTTAAATGGACTGAAAATTGGTCAAACTTAAGAGACTTTGTTTATCTCTAGTAGGGTGATTATTATTTTTTAAGTAATCATGTCAAAATAACTGTAATATGATTACTGTAATCTTTACATAAGCTAAAATACAGTAATCATAGCTGTAATATGATTACTGTAAATCGTTGTGTGCAAACATTGTTAGCTACGTTACCTGAATTCTGCCATCATAGGTCCCTACCACTAAGAAATCTTCATTGCCGTCTAGAGCCATGCAGATAACTCTGTACGGGGAGTGTCCTTGCAAGTTGCAAGTTGCAACTATCGTTTGTATAGGTGGAAAAATGAGCCGGTTGGGTAATAGGCTGGGAAGCTCGGACTCGGCTAACATCCCCGGCGTACCGGTGTCGACCCGGTGCGACGCGGGTACCGGTGCGGAATCCGGACGGGACGCGGGAAGGAGAAAGTGGACGCGGCCATAGTCACAGGAAATGTGGAGTTATGATTTTCGTGGTCACGGTGTTTTCCGGTGGGAACTTAGTTGGGGGAAGATGATGAAGCGTGGAGAAGATGAAGATATATGAGATGAGAGAGAAAAGAAATAGAAAAGTGTGTCTAATAAATTTTTTTGCTTGCTTTTTATGTTCCCAAGTGATAGTACATATACCACAGCTGTTACTTTTTTATCTTTTTGTTTAGAATAAAATATTAAAACTTTAATTTTTTATTAGTTCGAGGTAATAATTTAAAGTCAATTCTTCAATCTTTTATTTCAATTTATAATTATAAACCTTTTAATAGAAAGAAAGTTTAATAAACTTAATAACAGTTTATAAATATGTATAAAAAAATATATAAATACCTATTGAAACTTTTATATGTATAAGTATACAAAGTTATATTGTATCAAATTGGTAAATCGTACCAAATTATATGTGTATCAAATTATAATACCCCGTGTCCCCGAGTCCATATTCAAAATTTGGACTCTTTCAAAACGAGTCCACGAATCCTTGAAATCATATCTTGAAAGGTCCGACCCTTGGACACGTACCCGAGTCCGACACCCGTACCCGAGTCCGAGCATCCTAGGTAATAGGCAAGAACATGTTAAATTTTAGGGTGAGTCAAAATGGGTCAGGTTAACCCACCTGTAGTTATCCGTCTGTTTTTCTGATATAATAGGTAATTTATAAATTGTACATGATTACAGCAACTACTATTGAACTGATGATCTGACTTTTTGAATAAACCAGTTTAGGTCGTTGTTAAGACTATGCTTAATTGCTTTTTTGCTTATGCTTAGGGGACTTTGAAACTGTTAATAATTTTATAACTTTGACCCGTTAGTACAGTCCCTTTTGGTCAATTACTTTCAACATTTTCATGGTGCAAGCTACTACCTTTAATACAGTCCCTTCTATAGAAGAACTGTCTGAGTATATGAGTCTATCATGAACTTTCAAGGCATTGATCGGATTCGATTTTCCTAGTAACTTTCGTGACCCACTTTGAATGGAACTCAAAGTACCTATAGCTAAGTCGATTTCCTATAAAATGTGACAAAGTCCTATCTTTTTTGAGATTTAGTGGACCCCAAAAAAAGAAACCACGAAAATCATAACAAAATGAACCTGAATGCTATAATCTTGACATCCTGAATACAATCTCCCATGGACAAGAGCCAAACACTTGACGTATTTACTAGTATTAAGTAGCTTTGACGTTCCACTCCCTGAATGAATCTGATGACACATTTTGTAGACACTTTAACAACTGAAACGAAGGGGTGGTAGAATGGCGTATTGGGTGGGTTCATGTTAAAATGGGTCATTTTTTAGAATTTTGATGACCTATTCGATATGTTCTTATTAGCTGACTTTTTTATTTGACCCATTTTCAATAACACACAACTCAAGTTAAAGTATTCATAAGTACATTGATCGAAATTGCGACCTCTATTTAGAATGAAACCGTACTATTTAGACAAAAATTGTACCTAGATTCCAGCCCTTTGAGGGATAAAGCATGAGATGCTGTTTGCAACTAGTAGATTGTTAACATGATCTTTGACATCATACACTTGATCACATTGAATCATTTCCTTGTTAATAGACCACCCCTACTTGATTGCAAGAGACATAACTTCAGGATTTAACCATCAAATCATAAATAAATTTGCAATTAATAAGATAAGATCATATTTTACGTACCCTGACAGATTTATCATGTGAACCGCTATATAATGCATCCCCGGTTTGTAGAACAGTCAAGCTAGTGACTGCCTTTGAGTGTTCTCGAATTTCTTGGGTAGGATGTAGAACGCTACCTTTACCTGTTAGAAATAATGTGGCTCGTCCACTTGAATAACATGCTTGATACAAGTTGCAACAACTTGCTTATGCTAGTAAGGGTGATGAATGTGGAGCCAAGTTGCTAGCAAGTTGAGATAGGTTTGAAGCCTATGAATACAAGGCTTTTCTAATGAGTTTAGCACACCAAAGCACACACAAGTATCCTTGTTGTCTTCTTAGTTTTTTCGTCTCTTTTGGTATAAGTTACATTCTCTTGTTCATTTTGGTATTGTCTAATTTTCAATAAGCTAACATGAGTTATAGTTGTGGTGCTCAACCATTCACTCTTTACCTAGTCGGTGGAATATTATCGCGATTATTCCACAACAAGTGGTATCAAGACCGAGGTTATTCTTAGTATGCTATGTGGTTGTAATTTAATTTGATCTCAGAAAAGAATTTCGTTGGTTTTTGGTTTTTTGGTTATTAATTAGCTCAATTCTTATATGTGACAGTAGAACGTTTTATTTTCTTTGACAGTTTTTCCTAATGGGAAAATGTGTGTGTAACTATGGATGTCGAAACTGGCTGCTTAGACTGCTTGGTTAACGAGTGAAACTATTTATATTTTTATGATGATGTGCAAGTAAATTTGTTAGTCCGGTTTAAGGCGCGGCTAAAACATATCAGGTTGTGTTATGTTAATTCTTTTGCAACGTTACTAGGTTGAATTTGTGTTGTTTGAAACACAATTGGAATATATGCAACAAACATAAATTCATCTTGTAGACTTGCTTCTTGTTGGAGTTACTAGTCTACAAGATGAGTCCTGTTTATTAGACATTTGTATCTGGATTCAAAAGCTAGTTATCATTTGTTTATTAGACATTTTTTTAAATGTTTTTTACGGAACCGTCAGGTGTCTTGGCTGTTAAAGATATATGTTAACTTGCACACAGGGTTTTCTCTTTTGTAAGAAGGAAGTCTTGTACAAACGATCCTCGTGCTAGTAATAAAACATAACTCATGTTAATTGATTGAATCTGTTTGTGAACACATGCCAATATCCGAAATGCATAATATTTTATAAGTCGCAAAAGCACATACTGAATTGGAAACTGCTTATTACAAGGTTGAACTATATATTAACTTAATCATACTTCGATAGAAGTCATAAGGTTAAACATGCGTACAATCTATCTATCTCCAGAAGAAATGTTGAACAGAATGTTGCCAATACAATACAAACATTAGCATTCCCAGAATCCCGGCTAAACCCCACGACGAGCTCCCTATTCTTAGGACCAATGACGACGAAGAATCACCTTCACATGATGATGATGCAGCACTAGATGATGAAGAAGAGGACGTGGTCTTAATGGCAACTATTAGGCCAGCAAGAACCATAGGCAGGACGAACCCCGAGTTCCATAACCTTGTTTCCAAATGAGTTTCCTTTTGACTACCATTCACATACAAAGGTGAAAGCACCACAGCCGTCACCATTGCTAGAATCATGGCCACTCCTCTTCTGTGTGATGCATTCTGCATCGAGCCGTAATCACAAGTACTCGTCGCCATTCAATTTTCCTCCAATGGCCAAGAAAACAAGAAGGCTTTGAGGGAGGGTATGTGTGGATGGGATGGGTATATATTTTACCAAATGTCTTCCACTTTTTATAGAAGAGGAAGGAAAGGAAGCAGGTAAAAGAATCTAAGGATTGCTTTTTAAAGTTTAATATTGTTTAAGAAAAAGATTCAAACAATTATTAAAAACCTAAAATCAAACTACTGTTTTTATTAAGACTTGAACCCACAATCGCTTACTAGATTCTGTAATAGATTTATTGCGCGTTTAGTGTTTGGACATCGACAAATCTCTTCATCTTAAAGTTAACCAACTATATACCATTTTGTTGTACCTGATCACATTCAAAACAGAATTTCCAAAGTCATTATTTTTTTGATGTTATTTAAAAATTTATGGTTTTTCAACACAAGAGCCAAAATGGATCTAGTAATGATAAAAGAGAATGACAGCCGTCCAAAAAGCAGGAAAAGAGAATGAAAAGAAGGGGACATCATAATCTTCTCCAGCTTTTGTGGTTTTGGATCATATTTCAAACTTCCTATCCAAACAAAGAATCTTATATTTCCTTTTCTTATTAGATATATATAAATAATGTTTTCTTTCCATTTTAAAGTCCAAAAAAGATTGAAAATAAAATAAACCCTTGATGTAAAGTAGCTTCTCATGTTGTTTCTGTGCATGTGTGACATTGTTTTTAAATAAAATGGAGTAAATTGCATAAATCGTCCTTAAAGTTTGTCCAAATTGCATGTTTCATCCCCAATGTTACGAAAGTGAAAGGATCGTCCATGTGGGGAAACCTATGTTGCAACTTGCAAGTATGGTCCTTTTTGGGGAAACTTTTGGTGCAAGTATCGTCCCTAGGGACGATACTTGCACCAAAGATTTTCTCACAGGGACCATCCTTGCACTTTCGTAACATTAGGGACGAAATATGCAATTTGACCAAACTTTAGGGACGATTTATGCAATTTACTCTAAAGGCAAGACTAGGTTTTGCAGCTTCTCTTGTTTCAAAGTAGCAAATAAAGCTTCAAAGTAACAAACAATGCTTTTTGGCTACAAAGTAAGAACTGATACATTAGAAATCCTTAACTTGTGTTCAATTGGATGATGAAGCTCTCATATGTACTTAATAATTTGTTTCGTGTCACTCTAGCTCATTAACATTAACTTCAGATTGTTCGCCAGTCGACAGGATTTTGACACTAACCATACCTCTTTGCCACTCAGTGCTCCCTACAAGTATTAATGTACGTGCATTTATTCGTGTTGCTCGCTTAAAAACCTTGACAAATACGTATATACAATTAATTACAAACCATGTATGAGATAACGCAACAATCACCACCGTGCTTACCATCTAAGAGGTTTGTTTTCCAAAACTAAATCAACACATTGACCCTTTCCTCTAAGAATAGTAGCGACCTTAGCAGCTGCACCTTGAAGATCCGGATCCAAAGAACAAACAATGTGGTCGATTTCAAGAGGAAGTTCTGGCAAAAGTTTTTTCTCCTTGAGCAGCTACAAAAAGAATAGAATTACTATTATAAATGTCCAAAACCATAGAAAATGAGAAAAGGAAAAAGTGATATAAACTCACTTCCACAATGACAGCATCACCAAATCCAAAGCCACATGCAGGAATGTCATCACCCCCGAAAGTAGAGAGCAAACGATCATAACATCCACCACCACAAATGGCCCGTAACTTACCTTCTCTATCAAATGCCTGGACAAATAGCAACATTGGCGATTGGTGAAACAGTTCCTAATTACTTAATAATATTTTCTCATAGTAGTTAAGACTTTAGAGATAGTAGAATAAGTGACCTCAAACACAATTCCGGTATAGTAAGCTAGGCCCCGGACAACAGATGCATCAAACTCAATCCATTCTGTGTAACCAAACTTTTCAGCAAGTGAGAATAACTGTTTCAATTCACTGACTGCTTCCCCCCCTTGCGGCACTTCCAAGTTTTTCTGTAGAAAACACGCACATCATGTTAACATTTTGAATGTCATTCAGAAGTACTACTAATACTGATACAGAAAGCAAAAGTGGGATTACATAAATCAATTACGTAACCAAGATCACCAAGCAGATACAAGTTCTTTACTAGGACCAAGATAATATATTTTCAGAAATTGGATTGTATTATTAAAAAATGCTGAACAAATTTTGCATGATAATAAATCCTACAGCAACCAATAATACCTTCCAACTCTGTCAAAGACTTGATTGAAAGAACTTGTAGTAGATCCTCAATAGCGTCGTGTGAAAGCTCAACCGCCTGCAGCTCTTTCTTCATCTCCTCCATGGGTTATTTCCCCATCTTATGTTGAAGAATTAAGCAAAAACATAAACATGAGGCAAGTATATAATACACAACATTGTAACAAATTTGTTGGGACTGAATGAAAAACAAAAGTCAATAGTGAAAACTGTTTGCATTTAGATGTTGGAACATTAGACCACTAACCTTATCAACGATGATGCAAGCTTTGGTAAATGAAGCTTCTGGTACAGAATACAGACTCAGCACTTCCTGTAAAACCTGTAATGAGAGAAAGGGATCAAGTTTACTGCATTGGCAAATTTAGAGTTGCTGTCGGACAGCTGAAGTCATGCCAAATACTATGCACTATAAAAATTTGGTATCCAGACACTTTAACCAAGAATATAATAGTATGCAATTAGTCCCAAGCCAACTGTATCTTTGCTATTAAACTAAAATTACAAAAGCTTTTTCCCTGTAATATGGAGCAACTAGCAAATTTTCTATTCTACAAAGTACAAACATTGCCTATCCTTAGCGATCCCGTTTTAGTTTAAACTCAACTGAAGTCACCTGGCTTTGTTAGCGCCAACACTTCCCATCCAACTTACAAGATTTATTTAAAGTCACGTCCATGCACATGGAGCATAACAGTCATAATCTTATGCCAAATTTTAAAAAACAACATATTTCAAAAATCAAATCAAAGATCATTTAACCCAACTCGAACCTTTGCTCACACCATTGAGCCTTGACAGGGTGCACATGTGAACATAAAAGGCCCAAACCTTTTTATTTGCTAGTGATACCAAAACCTGTCACACCCCTCTAAAGAGGAAACACGAGGTGCAACAACTCAAGTTTCCATAGCATAAGTTAAAAGATAACCACCATAGAAAATTAAAAATTTGTACTGATCACATGTTTTAAACAATATATCAAAAGAAACAACATAATCGAAATACAAAATGCTGCAACAATAGCTTCTTCCTAAATGCCAACCTTACTGACCGAACCTAAAAAGAACGACAATTTAATAGGGTCAACTATTAAAATAGTTGCCAAGTTCACACAGGTTTTCAATAATATAACATTTTAATTTAAAATGTTATCAATCCGGCCATAAAGTGAATGAGTAACCAACTGTTTCAATGCACAAGGTAGAGTTGTATACATATACGTTAATGCAATAGAGGCCACTACCAAACTAAATGGCTGAGATGCCCCAAGCTACATGTTCTATCGGTAACATGAGTAAAAGAGTGGTAACTATGCACTCAAGCTTCAGTGTAAATGGGGTGTTGCACATATTCACAGGAAGTTAAGGCACATGCAATGAAGTGACAGAAAATCACAAGTAGTATGAACAAATAATAAGGGTTAACCCATACCTTTCTGCTAGATATCTTGAACCCAACATCTTTGGCAGTTATCCCAATTCGCTTGAAAAATGTAACAATAGATGATATAAGCTCAGCTTCTCCCTATATGCAAACAATATATAGTTTAAGATGAATAATTAATAAGATCCAACCATACTGTTAAGTTGTAAGAGAAAGAAAAATATATCAAGCTTTATTATAGAAAATAAATATCACATCTAAACCATGTATACAAGACTACTGACTACAAGTGTATGCTATTTGTGATTATGATATTACCAATCTTTTGTTGAGATAAAAATAGTACTACGTGTTACTCGTAATATGAATATATGTTTCTATTATCAAAGCGTTACGTGAGAGGCTATATGTAGCCCTTCTAAATTAGTAGCAGTGTAGCACTACCGTCCTATAGAACTTATCTAATTACAACTTCAGCGGTACTTTCAATCAGAAATTTGTGGGCATTTATTTTTTCCTGCTTTTCATCTTCTATCAATTCATCCTTATCTGAAAACTGACTATGATATTTAAAGGCACCATTATTCGTAACTACTTCATGTCCTGATCGACCACATTTACAACTTCCCTGGAAACACGCTAAAGTTGCTTCCGCATATTTTGTTTATTCTAATCTAATCTAAGTTCTTTAGTTGCCAAAATGTTTCTTCAAGGCTGTAACTTCGCATTAGTACAGTACCTAGTCGGCTAGTCTCACCTAAAAGCTACGCCACAGTGTATGTCCTCTCTCATATGCGCGCTCTTTTTGGCATGTATAGCACAAGGCCTCAGGAACAACATTATTGGTCAGCTTGTATGCTTAATATGGTAAAGGCTAGGCCTGAAAAGCTCTTTTTCCATACATTATGTCTAGAATGGTAATGACAACAGTACACATTAGTGGAGCACCTAAGGCGAGTATACCCATCATCATTGTTTCCCTACTGTGACTCTTAACTGTTAGGAGCATCACATAAAGGCCTTTATGAATTAATATCATTTCTAATCTGAACTAATGTTAATATCACACCATATAGCAAGAAGAGAAAATGAATGAACAAGTAAGAACATACAGTTACATCAGGCACACCAATTATATCCATATTCCATTTGTAGTGTTCACGACGATGTCCCCTGGTCATATTCTCATACCGCCAACATTGTCCAATAGCAAACCATTTTATTGGAAGGGGTACAGATTTTCTGAACAGAAAAGAATAGGAAGATCAAATTCTGGCATGGATACACAAAATCACATAATAATAAATAACTATACACATGGCCCGTATCTTCAAACCCTAAACAAGTTCTCCACTAACATTGGAGATTGATATATTGGCAAAAGATACAAAATCAAACAAGACTAGTAGTACCCTTTCTGTATGACAAGCCTAGTTAACGAAGGAGTAAGCTCAGGCCTCAACGCAACTCTACGATTTCCTCAATCCTCAAAACAGTATAGCTGCACCATCAACACAGATAATTTTCAGTTGGACTTTTATACGTTGTACTATTATGTTCCATATTATATTGTCATTTCAAAACTTTTATTGTTTATCATTGCATTCCTGTCGTAAAGATCTCACTATTCAAGTCTTACATAATTAACCACTTGCAACAAGAATTACTAAACCTGATCTCGTATTTCCTCGCCAGCTTTTCGTATATAAAGAGCCTCTGCTTCTAGCACGGGATAGTCAACCTCTTCAAATCCAAACAGTAGAGAAACCTAATAATATGCAAAAGCATACTCATTATTTCAATCAAAATGCATGCAAAAACACCAAATACATGCAATTATGAAAACTCAAAACTCTAACTTAGAGAGACTAGAAAGTTTACATGCACCAAGACTAACAACCATAGAACAACGTTAATCCAACGGCGAACATGCTTATATTTAAAAACAACGTACTACCTGTTTGAAGTTATTAAAGAGCCAATTGCGTAAGCGCATTTCTTCAGGAGGAAAGTCTCTGGTTCCTTTAGGCGGATTAACATCTATTACCCCGACACATGGGGCTAAAGAGAATATGGTAAATTGCCGATCGATTTCCATTGGGAAGGAGAGGGAGTCGTTTTTGTGTGTTTCCAAGTTTTCCAAGAGCACTCTAATGAAATCCTTATATAACCCTTTGTAAAACTTGGTGAACAAGTTTGGCTCTCCGTTAAGTTCATTAAACCATGTCCATTACATATGGGATAGTAGCCTTTAGTTAATTATTGCGTCTAACGGAATAATTAACGACTTTTAAGTGAGTCGTGAATAATTAATATATTTACTATAAATATATTATTATTGGTAATGCCTCAGTGTATATGTGTGTGACCCCATAGGTTACCATATTTCCAGCCGTATAATTATTTACTATAATATGAGCACTTCCCAACACATTATCCTATCCAAAGCCTCATGCACAACTCTCTCGGATTGTGCATCAAGTGCACTTGTTGCTTCATCCAAAAGAAGAATATGAGGATCTTTAAGAATCACTCTAGCGATAACAATTCTTTGCTTTTGTCCACCAAATAGTTGTGTTCCATACCATAGTACTATACCCAATCCTTTGGGAATCATAGCAACAACAACGCCGACATCAGCACGTTCCACATACTCATTGCCCATGTAAATAGCCTTAATAACACTTTTGCGGTCCTGAGATTGCTTAAAATATCATGCATTAGCAGGATTCATCACCATCCCGCCTCAAATAGCAACACATATAATATATAAAAGTAAACAGGCCAATCTAGGTACCTCAAACCATTTACATGTGAAGTTATCATTTGTTGTAGCCACCCTTCTCTTACACAGTTCTGAGGTCGCAATTGCATCCATCACGAATGAAACATCAGATTTCTGTCAATATCGCATTAGTAAGTTAACATATAAGCAAACTTAACACCGTCATAAGTAAGAATTGTGCAGTTGTTCATAGAACGATATTATTGACACGAACAAGTGATAATGAAGCAAAATGATCAAGCTTTTTCTAGTGTTATTTGATGTTTCTTTGGCATTACTCATATTCTAATTTCAAAATAGAAGGCATAGTTGATAAGCCCATTGAAATAAACTGGTTAAATAAAGAGTAAATTCTAGAAATAGGATGATTTTATAAACCTATTCTAAAACTAGGATAACTTCCTTTTCTTATTCTAATTATAAGGTTAGTAGCTTTTCTTAATCTAAATGTAGGATATTTGCATTTTTTTTTCTTATAATTTCCTTTCATTCATTTCTTTTCTCATGCCTCGTTTCTTTTCCATTTATGGTTTTGTTTTCATCTTTTTGTTTACTAAATCTTTCTCAAATTTAATAGTTAACTACTTCTAAAGTGTTTGGTGTGTGGGTCCAGGAATGAGGACGTGAATAGAATAACACTGATAATCCTTGTTTGGTACAAGGTAACACATACGAGAAAACTCATAAAACAAACGTTTTCCCACCGAACGTGAGTGTAGATCGTTTAACTAGTATAAACGTCTAACTAGCACTCTGTACGAGAATATAATTAGGCTCATTAAGAGGAGTTTGTTGTTGAGACGGTGCTTTGAAAACCGGCTGCTTCAATTGGAAAAAGACCCAAGCCGGTTTGGCCTAATTCAACCGATGAAACTCGGAAAAAGGCGGGAACCAGAAAAAAAATCTGGTTTGCTTGGCGGCTCAGTTTTAAAAAACTGAGAAACGTTTGACATGATAAGTTAGTTTATTTATTAAGTTAACTAAAACAAACAAATTTGTGTATCTATTTTACTTGGCCAAGCACGTTAAACTGCATAGTTAAGTGTTTAACTGAATGAACGAACACGGAACACATAATGACATACAAATGTCCAGTTTGATAATTTATATTTATGACCCTTGAGAAATATGTTTACTAACTTTGTTTATGTATTACTCATCAAAATTAAGATATATCAATAAAGTAGCTTAACAAGTGTAAACAATTCTTGAATTGTGGAATTGACCACCGGTCATTGTTTTTAACGAAAACAGCTAAACTGTTTATAAAGTTATATCTAAATAACATGCATGTATTGGTTCAGTATATAATGAAATGAAAACAAGATCCTAGACAGCGGCGGAGCCAGAAAAAAACTCGAGGGGGGGGGGGGGGCAAAAATTTTTTTTTTACGTCAATACGAAAGTAGAGAAAAAAAACAAAAAACAAGGTTGTCGTCGGCGATCTTTAAGGGTACCAAAGCAATGGTCGGGCGAACTTTAATGTTGTCGTCAGTGAACTTTATTGGTACTGAAAAAAAAATGTTTAAGAAAAGTTGTGAAGTGGTCAGGGTAGAATTTTGTTTGGACCTTCAATAATTTTACTACTTATACTTGAAGATCCAAGAAAGAAAGAAATAGAGAAAATAATTTACAAAGATAAAAAAAAAAAAAAAAAACTATTATACTAAGTAATAAAGGAAAAGACTTGAAAAAGGACACCCACCCCACCTGCTTGGACTACAAAACAAAACAAAGGTACTCTTTCTTCTTCATATAATGTACTCCTACTATTTTTCATTTTTCTTCTTCATTTACCATCTGTGTACTATACTCTTCTTCAACGGTGTCTCAAATTCATCATTCTAACAAATAAAACCACTTTGCAAAATCTGTTTTGGCATTCAATTTAGACAAGGAAAACATTCTATAAGGGGGGCAAATTACAAAAATATCTCAAATACGTAAGAAATTTACATTACGATTTTTCTGGGTGAGGGGGCACATGCCCACCATGCCCCCCCTAGTTCGATCCTAGAATTAGAATGAAAAGGAAGATTATCCTAGTTTTAGAACCTAAGAAGGTGGATGGCACTAAGAAGAAGGCTTCTGATTTGCCTAGTATGAGTGGAACAAAGATTTCTACATCTAATCAGTTTGCTGCTCTTAATATGGATGACACAGATGCCTTTGGTATTCCGTCTAATGACAACAACATGGATGTGGATGCTGGTCGTACAATGGAAGTTACTGCGGACGAGTCTACTAAGACAGGTAATACAACGAAAGTTAATGAGGAAGAGTCTATTAAGATTGGTAGTGTTTCACAAGATCCTCTTGTGAGTGATTTAAAAGAGAAGGAGTCGGTTGTGGCTCCTACAACTGGTGTTTCTTCTTCTCCTCCCACCTCTTCTACTAAGAGGGTTAACCCTTTTTCTAAGGTGGGAGAGATCGTGGTTTCGGATTCTGATGATGAGGTGGTTGTTAATCCATTTGATGAGTCTGCTAACTTGTTTGGTGGTGGCCATGAGTTTGAAGATGCTGATGATGACTATGACTACGATGACTATGCGAACCAGGTTTATGATCTTTCAGGGAATTTGGATGCCTTTAATGCCATTTATGGCACTAGGCTTCAAGGTCGTAGGAAGTAATTTATTTCGTTATGTCTTATGTTGTCATGTGAGTAATAGTGTGTTTTTCTTGTATAAGAAAATGGGAAGTATCTTGTTATGTAAGTTTGTCTATGTAACGGGCTGAGATATGAGATTCACCCATATCCATTGTACTTAAACGTTTTGGTTTATATATTTACCAGGATGCATGATTACTCCCCTTTACCAAGAAAAAAAAAAGAAAGTCATCATAGTTTAGAACACTTTTTGAAACCAATCCTAGTTATAGAATTTTTTTCGTAAAAAAAAGATTTTTGAAATTTATAAAAAAAATACTTTTTCTCAAAAATGAATTAGTATATTGTTATCAGCTCAAATATAAAATCAATAATTATTTATTGCTTATTTTTCCTTATTTAAAATCTTGAAAACCATATCCATTAAAAGATGTCACGTTACATTACATTATTTCTAACTAACTATGGACCATGTGTTTGTATAAATAAGCCTCATCGATCGTGATAGATTACTTTCAACCATCTTTCGTCTATTCGGAATGGTCCCTTTTGGTCTGTTATTTGAGTATTATCGATCTTGATAGTTTAGGTACGTTGTTCATCCGTTATTAATCCCATACAAGCACACTCAAAGAGTGCTTACCAATACACAATTGAGAGTTAAGTTTATCATAAAAACGTCACAAGTTTCCTAAAGAACAAGAAGTAAACTATTTTTGAAAGAGTAGTGATATATCTCCATTTCTGCATAAAACTACAAGCTATAGATATATCTCTTGTTATAATCATGTTACACTTGAATGCAATTATCTCTATGTAACTTTCGTTGGTTGTTTTTCACACTTCTTTGCACTTCGCTTCTAAGCAACACATCGTACATTAAAGATGTTGCTTTAGCCATTGAACCGTTGGTTCCATGAAGTGGCGTCTTCTTTTCGGATTTCATTGGCCCAACATTATCAGAGGGGTATCGGAGGGGTGTGTGCCGTCGTACATGGCTTCCACTTAAAAGGTCACATGTTTATTATTTTTGCATATAAATACGTATGAAATTAAACATATATGAGTATATAATTTAAGTTTATATGCAATTTCTCTTTATATTAATATTAAGTAGAGTGATTTTCTTTCAAAGTTCATAAATAACATAAGTACTTGATCAAGTTTTGATGAAAAGCTACACGTTAAAGGTGTTTCACTGGACGACGACGAAGATGGAAAAGAGTTTTAAGATTCGTTGGAGGCGTTCATAACCATGTTAATAAGTAGCTAGGTTATTTGTGTTCGTACGTAGTATTAAGTTGTAAGTTATCAGTGAAGTAGTGATTGCTTGAGTTTTAAGTTATTGATATTAGAATGTTGAAATATCTTTTCTACATGGGGACAAATATTTGTCTCAGCGTGTGAAAATTACACTTTATTTTATTATTTTTATTTTGTTTTATTTCGTACGTTTGGATACGTGGTGCTTCCATATAAAGAAGAGGAGAGCCTGTGAGCCATTAGTTGCGCAGGTTCGAATCCAAGCCGGCCCCGGTTTTCATCCGACCGTTACTCCAGCGAGTAATCTCGTGTGGAGGCGGTACGGTTTCCGGGCGGAAGCCGCTTAATCCCCACTGCGCCAGCGTGGCCCCGGTTCAGACAACATAGTCTGGGTATGTGATGGATGAGGGCCTGCCATCTTGGCAGATGCGACTCTAAACCAAAAATTGAAAGTCACCTTCCAAAAAAAATATAGGAAGGTCGTTTTTTTTACTGTGCGTGTTGTTTCTTAGTGGTAGGTCATAAAGCGTATATATACGTACCCTCAATGACATATTTATATTTGCTTGTTAAAATTTAATTGTTTACATCAAACTGTTATCGGTGTATTCCTTACGTAGTAGGGCAACCGTTCAATTGATTGTTAACGAGAAGTTTTAATACTACAACTTGGTGGGAAACTGTTACAATTTGACAATCAAAGTACACGTATATGTGGAAGCTAGATCAAGTATAACACATAAATATTAACCAAAACATAATAGGAACGTACCGTGGTGATTCTAGCCCGAACAAGAATCAAGTATGTAAGTCTTGAACTTTAATGTATTAGATCAATGATAAACCCCTTACCGTTTTGTTTATCGATCTCTTGATAATAACTATAATGAGTTATTACCTCGTTCTTATACACACAAATTAAACCGTATTAAGGTTATGCAAGTAACTACACAAGAATGATTTTTGTTTAACAAAAATCGACCCACAACCCTAAGAGGGTGTTTGCCGATCGGTTATGTACCAAAAGAGAGAAGGAAAAAGTTAGGGATAATTGTGTTCACAAAAGATTATGAAAACAATGACCCTAGATTTGTTTATGTAGTAATTAGGTAGCTTAGGGAACAAGCTAGGTAAAAGGGTTTCCCTTTGGTGGTGTTCGGCCGACCCAAGCCCAAGGAGGGGGTTCTAGACCCTTCCTTGGTTATCAAATTACATAAATACCCTTTTTCCATCTTTCGTCTAACAGTCGTTAGTCCCTTTTCCGTTAAGTACTAACGGTCGTTAATATCTCGTGTCTAATAATAAATATAATAAAACATTTATTATTTTTCCTTAATACTCATTTGTAACGTGTGGTATCCCGAGGTCTCGGGTTCGATACTAGACATTTACACATTAATATTTATAAGAATATTTAACAGCACCCACTCGTATATTTATTAATAGTAAAATGACATTGGTTGGCGTCTTGCAACACTCCAATGCCCCCAGCACGACTCGAGCTAGGTTTCCTGGAAAAACCTTTAATGATTCATCATTTTAATTATCATTTCGTTTCTAATACTACATTAATAAAGATGTAAGCTTCTTTATTAAATTTCTGTTTCCCGTCTCTTTATGATTGAACAAAATTACCAAAACATCTTAACGTATTCCAGATAGACTTTGGGCATAGCCACGCAAACATTTTGTCAACCCTACGAGGGGCCCAGCAGTATTAAACTTCTGAACAAATCAGAATGAACAAATTTTTTCTTGACTATAAGAATAACCCATGAACTTTGCAACACTTCTGAAAATAACCCTTATAACTCCCTGTTACGGTGAGCGGTAGATTGCTTCACAAAAATGCACTACATCCATGACTCTTATCTGGTATCTCAAGTTTAAGGATAACTTTAAATATGATTCTCACATTAAATATTAAATCATATTGTTGGGATAAGTCCTATACTCAATTTATTGAATATCATGTGAAATTGGTATGAATACGCATCTATATACTTTCAAGTATATCCTAAACCAATACTCAAATTTGTCTTAGTTTAATGATATTCCCATATCATTAATCGACAATGGACAATTTAGAATAATAATTTATTCAATGATTTAAACATGCAAATATAGGATATATTATCAAGACAATGAATAAATAAACATAACCAATTTTTATTCTATTAAAATAATAATTGTACATTACATCCCTTATCCAAATATTAATCACAAATGGGCATGAAACTTTCAGCCAGTCTAAGTCCTAGTCCTTCAGTATGCTTGTATAGCTTGGTGCCAGGTAGAGGCTTTGTTAACTGATCTACTAAGTTTTCATCTGTGTGAACTTTGAGCATTTCGATTTCACCTATTTTGACTTGTTCTCGAACATTGTGATGCTTAATCAGGATATGTCTGGTGCCTTTCATGATTCCAAGTTCATTGGAAAATGTAAATGCAACAAAGTTGTCGCAATACATTTTTATAGGTCTTTGAATCGAAGGCATAACCCCAAGCCCTGAAACAAACTTCCTAATCCAAATAGCTTCCATTGCTGCTTCTGAAGCAGCTATATACTCACTTTCTGTTGCAGATGGCACACTGCCTGGTGGGGATTGCAAGCTTCTCGAGATCCCTCGAGAGATAAAACCTTTTGCGTAGGTGCAATCCCACGCATCAATCATCTACCTAGTTATCACCACATGAATCCTTCTAGTAAACCATCACCAACACTAACACCACTCACTTTAACTCTTAATATTCCAACTTCACTTCATATCTTCCTTCTAGGCATTATCTTGTAGGATTTTATCATATTATATTCACATTTTTCTTATGACTGTATTTCTTATTAGAAGAATACACCTCATGAGATCTTCGATTTTATATCATTTATAAATCACATATATATACATCATTTTTTTTTTTTTTTTTTTTTTTTTTTTTTTTTTGTCAAAAAGATGAATTATATTGCTCTAACTCTTTCATTGTAGGTTCACCATTTTATATTATATACTCATCTAAGGATGAAGTTTGCATATATTATTTTCTTATTTTAGGTGCTTATTGATATCTTCAAACAAGGAGGAATCTCTATCAAGCACTCATGTTGCATCGTCTATACACTTAGTTGTATATGACATACTTGTCTTATGACAAAACTTCTAGTATACTAATATTTGTTTTGTAGGTTCATATTGACCCCCTAAAGCAAGGGGGAGCTTCCGTCAAGCATTTATTGAATGCATATTATACTATCTTGCACTAACCTTTATTTTGTAGAATTCTTCATCCTTGCATCATATACGTTGGTACCCTAGCAACAGAGAATATTGA
The DNA here is from genome assembly GCA_030686995.1 of Artemisia argyi. NCBI lineage: Eukaryota > Viridiplantae > Streptophyta > Magnoliopsida > Asterales > Asteraceae > Artemisia > Artemisia argyi. The sequence goes on from CM060690.1 coordinate 2,637,456, forward strand.
TCAAGGGGGAGCTACAGTCAAGGAGGAGTATGCACACATTCATCTTTATTCTCATTCTTCGACACACTATGGCGTTTCGATAAAAAGAAGGAGATAAGTCAACATAGTCTAACATAGCTTACTCACATGCATTGTTGGCTATAGGTACTTCATTCATCATGGATCTTTCATGTAATTTTTTATGTTTCAAAACACTAACCTTGATCTAGGTTAAGGAACTAAATTTGATCCATGGATCCGCTAACAACCTAAGGGACGCAACAACCATAGGAAATTGGAGTTGAAGACTTAACTTCACTAGGGATGATGCAAGCTCGCCATTTCGGGTAGAAATGAAGTAAACTCTAAGGACACACCCTTTTTGTTTTGACAAAAGGGGAGAAGAGTGTAAACGGAGAAGGAAATGTTGAAGGTATTACAGATACAAGTAAGTAATACGGACACAAGTAACTTTTTACATTTTACTTTCTATCACGTTTACATATTTTGTCATCATAAAAAACGGGAAGATTTATTAGTGCGAATATTACGATATTTAATCTATACAGTCTCGTTTGTTTTGATTGATGACAAACGTATAACTTGATACATAACGTAAAATGTATAAGTTACATGTAATCATATTTTGTCTCAACATACATTCAACATATCTCAATGTCTCGAGTCCTCGTATGCTACAACACAGGTTCTTACATGTTTGTTATGTGGAATTATGATCAAACTCCTTGACTAACCATTTAGAATGTTTAAAATACTTTTAGAGTCTTTAAGTATTTTATGTGGCAAAGTGCACTTTAGGTGTAAATCAGAATAAGTGCCATATTAGGTGTTAAAGTAATATTAGTAAGTTTTACAAATAATAAAAAATATGATGACATTTGTAATCAAACATTTTTAGTAACTCATTAACTTACTAAACAATATCATTTAACTAGCTACAACATTCATGTTACAAGTTTACTTAGTTAAACTTTTAAAACAAAATAGGGACGCCTTTTTACATCATTCCATTCATCATTCATGTCTTGTCAAAGTTGATTTTGGTAAAATCTTGTATATATTTTGTTTAGATTTACACTCTAAGAATATTGGAAAGATTGTGTAAGAACTTGGTTAGATATGGAAATATTTAGTGTATCTTTTGGAAATATTTAGTAGAAGATTTTGATTATAAATATTAGCCGATGGTTTTCTCATTCCTTGATGAAAAAAACCACACATTACCTCTACTCTTTAAACACATCTAGATCGGTAGCAAATCATGTAGAAACACACATTAATCACCCTTTCCATAATGATCATAATGTTACTAACTCTCATTATGTTGTAAGCATACATCGTAATGATCCTGTGAAGCAAGCTCAAATATCATGAGTCATAAGCATAGCATACTCCCGATACACTTTGTATTTTGAGGACTAAAATACTAACTGATCACTACTAAAAATACACAATCAAATGAAGTGTAAACTACACAAGTCAACACAATGCTAAACTAACAAGTCTTGCAACGTTGTGTTGAATACTTGTTACTTTTAATGAGCTCGTGAATCTCTTTGCTACAAAAAGAAACTTCACATATGAAATGTTAAAGGGTTAAATGAAAGAATGAATGTGTGTGTGTAAAATATGATGTAGAGTGATTAGCCAAAAATCAACTTGTGGCTTGGTATTTATAGCAAAGCCTTCTGCAGGCCTGGCGGATACGGCGGAACCCATCTGCCCCAGGGTTCCGCCGGGCTTGCAGTTGGTTTTGCATTAAATCTTGCAAACCAAACAAAGTCACATCTCATTACACCTTGCAAACCAAACAATGTCACATCTCATAATATCAAGTCAAACACTAAACTTGCAAGCAACCACTTAGTAAGTCAAACACATTTCTTTCCATAAATGTATATTGACAAAACTTGCCATAAATGTGATGTGACAATTCTATTTTAAGAAATAAAAAGTGTTGTGTTTTTATGAAATGTAAAATGTAGCAAAAGTCTAGTTTATGCAAGTCTTTAAAACTAAGATTATGTTTTACTTAGAAACTAAAGTTTACATTTTGTCGTTAACAAAACTTAGCGAAGATCGTAAAATATAAATAACGTTTTTAGGCTATATTTGTATTAACAATCTCCCCCTTTTTGTTGATGACAAAACATAAACTTTGTTTTTAAGTAACTCACAAAATCTTGGTGTTTAAGACTTAAAAAAAATTATATTAAACTTGTTTTACTTAAGTGATGAATATCATATTAAGTTTTGAAGGTTTAATATATTTCTCCCCCTTTTTGTCGAAACAAAAAGTAGAGTAGCGAAGCGGAAAAAGCACTTGCTCCCCCTTGCTTCCTGCATCAAAGTTAGATAAAACATGTTCCAAATAGTATCAAACATTGTACCAAACATTGTTCAAATAGCACCTAGTGCCAAACACTCCTACACACCCACTCTCATTGACGGTCAATCTTGTTCTTGAGCTTTCCAAGGAACCTTCCAAGATTCTTAAACATACCCTTTGTTTGCTTGAACTCTGCCGACTCGTTAGGAATATCCGGAAGTTGGGATAGGTATTCGAGAGGTGGGAGAGCCTAGAGTTTGGCAAATTGTCATCTTCACTCATTGAGGAAGACGATGATGAGGTAGGAGGATGAGGACGTTTTCCTTGGGCTTTGTAGACTCTCTTATCACTAAGTGGAACAAAGGGGTGTGGAATGAGAGAGTAGTCAAGACGAAGACCATTTGGAGTTGGTGGAATGGGTGAGATGAACCTAAAGAGACGGGTCAAAAGCATTCCATACGGCATAGCCGTTGTGCCATGCACGGGAATGTCGGCCATTCTCTTGGCCATGTAGTAGGCAAGGTTGAAGGGTTGCCTAACGGACAAGGAGTATAGCATGTAGCTGATACGTGGAAATCGCACCAGGCTTTACCTCTCAAGGGATCTTGAGAAGCTTACAACCCCCACCAGGCAGTGTACCTGATCGTTGTAGTATAGTATAGTGACAAGTACCGGGGGATTGATCGTTCAGCTAGGAATAGTGTCACTAGGATTAGAAAACCTAAATACTAGTTCTAAAGATGAGGGATGATTATTTTTGTATTTTTATATTTTTTTAGAAAGCAAGTAAAAATCTCGGGTTTAAAGGATTTGGGCGGAATTAGTTGCTAGTCAACTAACCCAATACTAAAGATGCAATCAAAATAAAATACTAGAAATGAAAATAAGCTAAATTAAACTAAGGTTGTGAGCAATAAGTGGAGAAGTTGTGTTTACTAAGATTTCACTACTCACTAGATATCTTTTACACGTTAATTACTTGTTATAGTTGCGTGGATGATGGATTGTATTCCTTAATACCATTCATGGGGTGGCGCACTTAATTCCCCAATCCTATGAGTGCCTACTTCACTCCTATGTCGAGCCGGCTAAGAAGCTCCTAACATGGGATCATTAGAATTTACACATGCATTAAATACAACCAATAAAACCTAATGCACGTTAGTTCATGTTTCCTAAGACGTTCAAGCATGTTACCATATGGAGATCTGCCTGTTTTCTTAAGTCTAACATCAAAATCATTCATCAAATACAACCATAAACAAGTAATCAACACATAATTAACATCTATGTTTCATTAGATCCAAGCAAACACAAGATAAATCTAGCCTAGCATAATGGAATTAAGATAAGAACAAGATATAGACAACCAACACATAGACATATTGATTGAATTAAAAGAACACTTATCTCAATTACACATGAAAGGGTTCAAGGGCTGAGAACCCTTGAAAAACCTGTAAAATTCGTACTAAGTTCGGCCTTAGGGTTTCTCCAAAACTTGTATTTTTTTAATGTGTAAAAATTAGAAAACTACATATAGGAAATATGGTCTGATGGCGTCAAGACCAATTTGGTGATGCCGTCATCTCGCCGCCAAAATACTTCTCGGACTGCCTTGATCTACTTTTGACGCCATCGTGTGTTATGTGTTTCCAGGCCGTCATGCATTTTACTCTTGACGCCCTACTTCGTGACGCCTTCAATTCTGTACTGGGTCGTCATGGAAATTACTCTTGACGCCGTCAGAAATTCCTTCTTGACGCCGTCACCTACTGTTCCCAGCAAGGAAAATTAAGACTTTGCCGTTTTCTTCACTTTTATGCTCCAAAAACGTCCGAATTGCTTCCTTTCCTAGATTTCTCTCCCAAAGTACCTAAAATCACAAAAGGAATGATTTAGGGCAATATTTGATCAAATAAATTCAATTCCGGGCTTAAATAACCCCCTAAAAGTGGTTCATTTTTCGCCTCATCATATACCCTTACACTTGAGATTTGTTTGTCCTCAAGCAAATGCGCTTTTATTCTACTCAAAATACAAGTTAGGGGTCATTTAACACTAATATAAAAGTAATTACAACAAATAATCGTTCCACTAAAGACCAATAGACAAGAACGGAGGTCATACACAAGCACCTCACAAATAGTGTTTAGATACTCACATCTCTCGGGTGTAATAAAGTAAAAATTACAATATGGAAACGGAAGATATCTCACTACCTGTCATAGCAAAATAGATTACCATAGGCTTGGGAAAGGATCAAACCTCCACCACATGGCGTAAGCACCTAGGATAAACTATCAAAGAGGTCTTTTTAAGGGTTGTAACGTTAGGTGTAGGGATATGAAATACACGGTTTTGTTGGATAAAGGAAGTTTTATTGGTAGCGAGTTAACAATCTTGGTTAATTACATGTACAATGTGGCGTTGCTAAGCCAAGACTAGACTCGACTTAAGCTAATAAATGAAAAATAACAAAAACATAAAATGAACATATAATAAAAAGGGATGGTAGTCCGTATGTACAAGGATATGACTCGACTTAGCAACCATGTAATCAATTAGAAAGTTAACTTAGGGTTTAACAAATAACAATAATGCACTAAAAATGAGCGCATACACGGAAGGCTAAGGCGATTTGGTTGTACATTTAAGTGGGGTGTAACAAATTCTTCCTTTAAGTAAAATGCTTAAAGTTAGAAACGAAAAGATAGGCTCGGAGGGGTGTACTAGGGGTTTCGTGTACTAAATATGAGTACAACGCTAAGGGTGTGGGAAAAATTAGTTGACTTAACTAGCCAAGTAATATGACATAAATGGTCAAGTAATTATGATACGGGTTTAACACAACGGTGATCCTAATGCCTCTTATCATGTAGTAAATCCTACTATACGAATGTAGTCTCACTAGCGGTCTCGGGATGCATCACTAACGCAAGTTCTGGAATCTAAATGCTACCGATACACTCATAAGCACTAATAGTAAATGCTTTTCCTATCAAATCTAAAGGCGAACCTCACATATTTGGGTGGAAAATTTTTCTGAAAGTACAGTTATGTGCTAGTCATACAATCTTCTATCCATGAGACGCTTGCTATGGCTAAAGTTTCACTCCTAAATGTTGTAAAAAAATTTTAAATTTGGCGCTAAAATTACACAAACAAGTATTTCTCATAGTTTTATTACACATCTACCATCAAACAAACAAACTCAAGCGAAAGTGTATTTGTAAGGTATCTTCATTTTACCCTCCCCTTACACTTAGGATGAACATTGTCCCCAATGGTCAAGTAAAGAATGTAAAAGTGAAAAAGTAAAAAGAATGAAATCAAATACTCCCTGATTCGCTCGGTATGGATAATTAGGTGGTCAGGTTAAATCTTCCTCCAAGAAAATGAACAATCAAAGCTTCCCTTCCAGAATATAAATCATCTTCTTTTCATACATAACCTGTGAATCCTGAGAAAATAGACAAAACAACCTCGCATAAAATCGGCGGCAACCTATATAAGTTACTAAATCCTAGAAAACAAAGTAAGATATAATGCTTGTGGAATGAAGTTTGCAGATTTCCTGGAGATTATAAAACTTAATAATTCACAAAAACCATAAGACTCCGTTAGAAAAACAAAACCGGTAAAATTTCCAGATTTTTACACGTGACGCCGTCAAGAGTTAACTCGTGACGCCGTCAGAAGTGACCTGCAGAAATTCTTATGTTAAGTTTCCGGAAAATTTCTGGAAAAACTTGGTCTCACTTCCTGGAAAATCCTGCAAAACTTCATTATGACTCAATACAAGCATTTGACTCTAACAAATACGAATATACATGTTCATTTAATATTGTGGAGAATCATGATCGGTTTGTTTCTTTAAAAACATATTTGGGGTTTCCCCTTACACTTATCTTTTGAAAAAAATACTTTTAGGTGAAGTTAAGACTAGGCCAAAACAACAAAGTAAAGTATTTCCACTATTTAATCGAGAAACATGATCTACCAACAATAAAAATAAAGCATGCATACGGAAGCAAATAACAAACAAACAAAATAAAAATCACACAAAACATGGGTTGCCTCCCAAGAAGCGCTTTTCTTTATTTACGAGTCTTGTAGCTAGACTCAAGGTCATGGGTTACTACGTGACCTCATCGTTGGTTCAACTCTCTAGGTCGTCTTCTAAACTAGTATCGCTTTCATAGTGTAAATACTTCGGGTCTTCGAACTCGAAGACATCTTTTTGATACTTAGAACCAAGCTTACTAACATCCTTAATGAATCCACATGATAAATCAGAAGTGTTCTTACACCCTCTCCGAACATCTTCATCGCACAAAATAAGTTGGGAACTTATTTTATCAAGCGCGTCACAATCGATTTCCTTAAGGTCTCTTCTCTTGTATGGCATTTGGTATGAAACCCTCCTTATTCCATCAGCGAAGGTCATGATTCCGTTCTGGTCATCAATTATCAGATTAGTGATCTCGCAAAAGGGGGCCCCAAAAATGACTTGTGATAATCTAGGGTCGACATAATCTTCGATATTGTCCACAATATTAAATTCCATAGTGAATGCCATATTTCCTACAAACACCTGGATTTCATGATCCTTACCAACCACTTTCTCTCCCTTGTAAATCATTCCCCATCTGCAGATGTTGTTATAATGGAATAGGGACATACAATTCTTTGGCAGGAATACGTTAATGTAGATGTTATCGAAGTACTTATGACCGATCATGCAGGGAATTTTGAGATTATTCGGATCACGCCGTCTTATCTTCCCCGACGCTCCGTCCTTTGATCCATATAGATTCCCCTCAAGGGAAGGACGATACTCGTACACCTCCTCATTACCCCTACGAAAAATTACCTTCTTAACACCATTAGTGAATAATGCACTACCGTCCTTCTCATCAAGGATCACTCCCGATTCATTGATAAATGGTTTCCCAAGAACAAGGTTGGTTAATGTTTGATTGGTGAGAGGGTCCACGTCATCAACCACGGTAAGGTCAATATTGTAAAAAAGTTCTCCAATCATAATTGATAAATTTTTCATTACCCTTGCATTATTAACTCTCTTGCACACAATGCGTTCTGGGAAGGCTTCGTGGTATAAGGAAAGGGGGATTATGTTGACTGGGAAGCTAGGATCTATATGACTATCGGTTAAGAGCTTTTCCTTAATGGTGCAGGAGATCTTGAAAACTTTAGGGTTGCTTTCCTCAGTCCTATCGATACTCCCACTAGTAACATCCTCCATTTTTCTCTCGGGTTCCTCTGTAATAGATTTACCCAAAATGGCGGGATTTGTCTCATGCACTTCCGATCTCTTTTTCCCTTCATCCGATTTGCCAGGTTCTTGCGCGGTGCACTGCTCGGATGAGTTGGTAGGTCTTCTGGCCAAATCGTGGTCTACCCTTAAGGTCTCATCTTTAGCTGTATGACCAATTTTGTTAGTTTGTTGTTGGGTTGGGTTGGGTGTAGAAGCAGATATCGTGGTGATGGTGTTTACGAAATGGATTGGTCCTAGGGGGTTGACAGGTTCTTTTCCTTTTGGTGATAGATGTTTGAATAACTTACTAGGACTTTTTATTTTCACATGGGAGGTTGGTGGACTCAAGACGGTAACAGACTTAACCTCATCAACGTGAATGGGTTTATTAACAACATGCTCTTTGATAGCAGTTAACAGATTACAAATCTTGTTATTCATATCAGCCAGCTGTTGTCTAAATTTAGCATCGAGCGTAGAGAGCTGTAATTCTTGAGATAGAATGATTTTTTTAGAGCATCTTCACAGCTTTGCCTAGGAACGCCTTGTGATGGAAAATACTCGGACCAAGTGAGTGGTGAGGAGTCATAGAAGGATACGCTCCACGTTTGGTACCCTCTGAAATTAGGTTTATCCTTCCATGCCTCATAGGCCTCGCCAGAAGTTCGAGGACCTCGACCCACGTGTGATGACGTGAATTCGTTATAAGCACGTTTTGGAAGCTCCATGCAGTTATGAGTCTCGTGAGGGCCATTACAGAATTTGCATGTAGAAGCGATTCTGCTTACTTGGCTTGAAGGTTTTTGAGCTTCGTAAGATTTCATGAGAGACTTGACTCGACCTTCAAGTTCCATGATCCTACGGTCGGGAGTGCAAGAATTGTTCGAAGGCAAAGATATTGCCTTGACCGTTTTGTTCAAATCACGGGAATCATTCCAACTTTCGTTGTCATAGAGAGCCAGATCTTCTATGAGTTCCCATGATTGTTCCGCACTTAGATCACGTAGCTTACCACCGGCCGATTGGTCAATGGCTCGCCTCGTGGAGAGATCGATATGGTCATAAAAGATTTGGACTTGGAGCCAAAGATCTATGCCATGATGAGGGACTTTTTGGAGTAAGTCCTTGAAACGAGCCCATGCTTCATAGAGAGATTCATTTTGACGTTGTTGGAACATCAAGATGTCATTTCTAAGCTTAGTAGTTCTCCCGGGTGGGAAAAATTGAGCAAGGAAACGAGTGGTGAGATCATCCCATGTGGTGATGGATCCCGCGGGTAAACGCTCAAGCCATTGACTAGCTTGATCCCGTAGAGAGAATTGGAATATGCGTAATCGGGTTGTCTCTCTAGTTTCAACATCTAGGTCTATGGAGTCAACGATTTTGAGGAAGTCCTTAATATGTTGGTTTGGATCTTCGGAACGAAGTCCATGGAATGCACATCCGCTTTGCTCCAACTGGATGGTGTCGGATCGCAAGGGGGTCACATTGGCTCCGGTGAGCTCAATGGTGTTTCCGTAGCCTTGGTGGCTAGGTCGGGAATACTCTCCTAAGGTTCGGGGCCTAAGAGGTTCTAGTGGTGGGTTTTGTTGTGGTGGGATGACGGGTTCAAAGATGTTCCCATCGTCCATGATGTCGGGTGGTGAAGAGTTACGAACAAAAACACAAAGAAATAAGATAGACTAAAGAAAACCTAAAAATAAATATAAAATCTTACTAGAAAGGAATCTATCAAGTAGACCTAATAAAAAGAGATTCTAACCTAGACAATAACTATTCCCCGGGCTGCGGCGCCAAAAACTTGATACGTGGGAATCGCACCAGGCATTACCTCTCAAGGGATCTTGAGAAGCTTACAACCCCCACCAGGCAGTGTACCTGATCGTTGTAGTATAGTATAGTGACAAGTACCGGGGGATTGATCGTTCAGCTAGGAATAGTGTCGCTAGGATTAGAAAACCTAAATACTAGTTCTAAAGATGAGGGATGATTATTTTTGTATTTTTATATTTTTTTAGAAAGCAAGTAAAAATCTCGGGTTTGAAGGATTTGGGCGGAATTAGTTGCTAGTCAACTAACCCAATACTAAAGATGCAATCAAAATAAAATACTAGAAATGAAAATAAACTAAATTAAACTAAGGTTGTGAGCAATAAGTGGAGAAGTTGTGTTTACTTAGATTTCACTACTCCCTAGATATCTTTTACACGTTAATTACTTGTTATAGTTGCGTGGATGACGAATTGTATTCCTTAATACCATTCATGGGGTGGCGCACTTAATTCCCCAATCCTATGAGTGCCTACTTCACTCCTATGTCGAGCCGGCTAAGAAGCTCCTAACATGGGATCATTAGAATTTACTCATGCATTAAATACAACCAATAAAACCTAGTGCACGTCAGTTCATGTTTCCTAAGACGTTCAAGCATGTTACCATATGAAGATCTGCCAGTTTTCTTAAGCCTAACATCGAAATCATTCATCCAATACAACCATAAACAAGTAATCAACACATAATTAACATCTAGGTTTCATTAGATCCAAGCAAACACAAGATAAATCTAGCCTAGCATGATGAAATTAAGATAAGAACAAGATATAGACAACCAACACATAGACATATTGATTGAATTAAAAGAACACTTATCTCAATTACACATGAAAGGGTTCAAGGGCTGAGAACCCTTGAAAAACCTGTAAAATTCGTACTAAGTTCGGCCTTAGGGTTTCTCCAAAACTTCTATTTTTTTAATGTGTAAAAAATTAGAAAACTATATATAGGAAATAGGGTTTGACGGCGTCAAGACCAATTTGGTGACGCCGTCATCTCGCCGCCAAAATACTTCTCGGACTGCCTTGATCTACTTTTGACGCCGTCGTGTGTTATGTGTTTCCTGGCCGTCATGCATTTTACTCTTGACGCCCTACTTCGTGACGCCTTCAATTCTATACTGGGTCGTCATGGAAATTACTCTTGACGCCCTCAGAAATTCCTTCTTGACGCCGTCACCTACTGTTCCCTACAAGGAAAATTAAGACTTTGGCGTTTTCTTCACTTTTATGCTCCAAAAACGTCCGAATTGCTTTCTTTTCCAGATTTCTCTCCCAAAGTACCTAAAATCACAAAAGGAACGATTTAGGGCAATATTTGATCAAATAAATTCAATTCCGGGCTTAAATGACCCCCTAAAAGTGGTTCATTTTTCGCCTCATCAGTAGCAAAGGCAAAGGTTGATATGATCACGGTTTCCTATTGTGCTAATGACATTGGCTCTAAGGACTTCCTCCCATTTCTTGAATTGGGGCTTAAGTTCATTCATTTCCATTCCATATGGGTCTTTATCGACCTCATTTCTCGAACGGGTTCTCCTAGTGTTGGTGGTCCTAACAAAGAGGTGGTCACGGAGTGCATCTTTTGACACAAGGGGTGTGTCATAAGGATGGATACGGTCTTGGAGGTTGTCAAGAGTTGAGAGGAAGTGCAAGTCGGAATAGATGCAAGTGCCACGGTTTGGGACACCTAGGATTTGAGCAAACTCTTCAAGAGTGAAGGAGTATTGATGACCACTAACCCTAAAGTTGATAGACATTTGACCATAATCATCCGTGGAGAGGACGGAGGATGCATAGAACTCTAGAATGAATCTAGGACAAATAGGCTCGTCGATATTCAAAAGACACTCAAAGTTGATTGTGGCAAATTCGGCGTAAAGGTTTGTGCCTTCTAGGAAAGACGGGTCAATGGTTCTACCCTCATGGACATAGTGTTTTTCTAAGGCTTTGAAAATGTTGACTTGGTTTGGGGTAAGGCCTTTGGTTTTGTGGTGTTTTGGTCGGTACTTAATGGTGTCCTTGTGGTCGTAGTGGGTTAGAGGAGGCATGATGATTCCTAGAACAACAAAATTTCACATTTTAGTTTAAGTAAACTACTATTATAATGTGGATGTTCTAGTGTGTGCCTATATGAAAACAATGTAGGTGCGGTTATCTTGACTCATTTTGATGCATCAAAATCGTTTTATAATGCAAGTTTTGTTATAAAACAAAAGATAACCCAAACGCTCCTAGTTCAATGTAGCTTCGTTTGAATGTACCCGAAAATACATATTGGTTATGTATTCCCTTTAGCATTCAAGAGACATTACGCAAGTGATGTTTTAAACATAACGTTTTGATTTTGTATTCTCAATGTGAGACGAAAAAATATTTGTCCTACCTGTGAGAAATTTTTGGAAGGATTTGACATGGGGTGTTTTAGCAAACATGTTTATACTAATTAGGAATGCAATTCCTAACTATGGGGAACATGATTAGTTTTGTTAAACACCTAATTTTATGCATGAGTTTCTCAAGTTAATGCATAACCCCAAGTTTTTGTTTTTGTGCAAAAATAGAATTCCTAGACTCAGATCAGGATTGTAATCAAGTTTAGAATACTTACAATGATGATTGATTAGCAATGTTAGAGAAAGGAAGACCAAGAATTCGTAGGTATGGATGGATGGTAAAGTGAATAGTAACAGTTTAGAAGTGGTGGTATGAGATAATGGGTGTTTGGTTTAATATAAACAAAGATATTGATTCTGCAGGTCGGTGGATACGGCGGACCCCTGGAATGGGTTCCGTCCGTTATGTCTGAGGGTTCCGCCGACCCTGCTGAGAAAAATAGTTATGGATTTGTTTTGATTTTTGTGATTTTTGTCTAATGTCCAGAACTACAATGTGGGTTCCATAAGTCCTAAGCCTAGCCTAAGAAGGTTAAAAGGTTCACGTTTAAGGGGTTTTGTGAGAATGTCGGCTATGTTGTCTTCGGAAGAAACTTTCTCAATTGAGATATTTCCTTTTGAACGTTGTCACGAATGAAATGATGACGCATTTCAATATGTTTGGTACGAGCATGTTGAACCTGGTTTTTGCTAAGATCAATGGCACCTTTGTTGTCACAAAGAATTGTGATGTCGTTGAGTTGAATTCCGTAGTCGACAAGAGCTTGCTTCATCCAAAGAGCTTGTTGACATGCCTTTCCGGCCGAAACGTACTCGGCTTCTGTTGTTGAGATAGCAAGAGCCGTTTGCTTCTTAGAGAACCATGAGGTGAAACAATGTCCAACAAAAGTAAAAATACCACTTGTACTTTTTCTATCGACATAGTCACCGGCATGATCTGAGTCGGCATATACTATGGTGTCTGTTCCCGTTCCTTTGGGATACCATAAACCTAAATGTGTAGTGCCCTTAATATACCTAAAAATCCTTTTAACGGCTTCGAGATGGTAGTCTTAGGATCTTCTTGAAAACGAGCACATAGACAAATACTAAACATAATGTCGGGTCTACTAGCCGTTAGGTAAAGTAGACTACCAATCATACCTCTATATTTAGTGCTATCTATGGATTCACTTTCCTCATCCTTGGTGAGTTTAGTTTCCGTGGACATGGGAGTTTTGATAGGTTTCGAATCTTCTAATCTAAATTTCTTAAGCATGTCCTTAATATATTTAGATTGGTTAAAGAATATACCATCTTCTAGTTGTTTAATTTGGAGTCCTAAGAAAAAGTTGAGTTCTCCCATCATACTCATTTCAAACTCGTCATGCATGATTTTTGAGAAATCCACACATAATTCTTGACAAGTTGATCCGAATATAATGTCATCAACATAGATTTGGACTATGATAATATGTGAATCTTTCTTCTTAGTGAAGAGAGTATTATCAACTAAGCCTATGGTATACTTATGGTCAACTAGGAAGGTTTTAAGTCGATCATACCATACTTTTGGAGCTTGCTTAAGTCCGTAAAGAGCCTTTTTAAGTTTGTAAACATGATTTGGTTTTTCAAAATCGATGAAGCCCGGTGGTTGAGCAACATACACTCTTCATTTATGACTCCGTTTAGAAATGCACTTTTGACGTCCATTTGAAAGAGTTTGAAATTATGTGCACATGCATATACAAGTAAGATTCTAATTGACTTGAGCTTAGCAACTGGAGCAAAAGTTTCATCGTAGTCAATGCCTTCTTGTTGGTTATATCCTTGTGCAACTAGCCTAGCTTTGTTTCTAGACACAATTCCATTTTCATCCATTTTATTACGAAATACCCATTTTGTTCCAATTATAGTTTGACTCTTTGGTTGAGGAACTAATGTCCATACATCATTCCTAACGAATTGGTTTAACTCTTCTTGCATTGCAATTACCCAAGACTCATCTTTAATGGATTCATTAATATTTTTAGGTTCAATGGTTGACACGAAACAAAAGTAGTTGCTTTCATTTTGAACTTTTGACCTTAGTGTTCTTTCGTTAATGTTGCCAATGACACCATCTAATGGATGACTTTTAGATTCTTTGACATTGACAAGTTCTTTGTTTAATAGTTCATCTTCCTTGTCATCACTTAAAATTTCTTGATTTTCTATTGCTTGGCTTTCAACTAAGTCATCATCTACTAAAGGTGATGTCTTAGATGGAGGTGGACTCTCGTCAAATGTTACGTTCAACGATTCCTTAACTCTTAAGGTTTCTTTGTTCAAAACAATGTACGCTTTACTATTTTGTGAATATCCAAGAAATACACCTTCTTAAGACTTTGGGTCAAATTTGGTGAGATAATCCTTGGTGTTAAGAATGAAACATTTACTCCCAAACACTCTAAAGTATCCTAATGTAGGTTTTTTACCTTTATATAGTTCATAAGGAGTTTTATTCAAAAATGGTCTAATTAAGACTCGATTTAAAATGTACGTTGATGTGTCAACGACATTACACCAAAACTTTTGTGGAATGTTTTGTTCATTAAGCATTGTTCTACTCATCTCTTGCAATGTCCGGTTTTTACGTTCTACTACACCATTAGATTGAGGAGTACGTGGAGCTGAAAAGTTATGAGTTATACCATTAATATTACAAAAGTTTCCAAATTGAAATTCATTATCAAATTCACGACCGTGATCCATTCTAATAGACACAATATTAGACCCTACTTGATTTTGAATTTTCTTACTTAGAATCTCAAATTTATCAAAAGCTTCATTTTTACTTTTCAAAAATTTTGTCCAAGTATATCTTGAGTAATCATCAACTATGACCAAAGCGTAGAAGTTACCTCCATAACTTTGTATAGCGGATGGACCAAATAAATCTATATGCAAAAGTTCTAGACACCTAGATGTAGAAACCAAGTTTTTAGCCTTATGGCTACTATGGACTTGTTTACCGACTTTGCAAGCATCACAAAAATGTTGGTCATATTTCAACTTAGGTAGGTTTCGAACTAAGTCTTTGGAGGAGAGGTTTTGGATTAGTCTCATGTTAGCGTGTCCTAAACGTCTATGCCATAAAGTTGAAGATTCATCTAATGAGGTAAGACAAAGTTTGTCTCTAGATGTTGGATCCATCTTCATGACGTATACGTTGTTCTTAAGGACCCCTTTGGCTATGGTTATACCATCTTTAAGTATTTTACTTCCGTTTTCACTAAAAAGGACATTATACTTATTACGACAAAGTTGACTAATACTAAGGAGATTAAAACCTAAGTTATCAACATGAGCTACATCATCTATAAAAAGGGAGTCATGAGAGATTGTACCTTTTTCGATGATTTTGCTTTTAGCTTTACTACCAAACGTAACATTACCTCCGTCTCATTTGTGATAAGTAGTGAAGAGGATTTTGTTACCCGTCATGTGCCTTGAACAACCGCTATCTTTAATCCATTCATCCGGTTCCAAACAAACTTTGAGGCACACCTATTTTATGAAAAACACTCAAACATTTGGTCCCCAATTTCTCATGGGTCCATTTTGGTTAAGCATACCATTAACTTGTTCCAAGTATGAAAATAGAGCATAAGGGTTCCATGACATGTAATTTGGAGTTTAGTAATGTCTAGGAGTGTTTTGGTTCCAAATATGTTGGTAGTTTGGTCGAGCATTGAAGTTGCTCTTTGGAAAGGGGCATTTGGGAATTGGAGTCTTAGGTCTTAGTTGAGTAGTCTTAGCTCTAAATTCATTTTTACTAAGTCCTACTCCAGTTTTAAAACAGGTTTTGTTTCATTTTTATACGTAACTTTAACAAATTTTGAACAATCCGATGTGGATGGAGTTACTGCTGCAGCAGGCCTGGTGGAATCTTTGGGTCCAACGGGCGGAACCCTGGATTGGGTTTCGTCTTATCCGCAGGCTGCTGTAGCAATTTTGTTAGTTTCTTGTGCAATCTTTTCTTGTTTCTTTTGACCCTTTGAAGTTTCTATTTTCATGAATCTTAGTTCTGTTTTATCAGAGGGTGACTTTCGAATTTTCATAATTTCATCCGTACAAGAAATGCTCTTATCGAACTTCTTAAACTTTGTGGTTTGTTTTATTAGATCATTTTGAATAATTTTAAGTTTCTCAACTTCGAGTTTAAGCTCTTCACATGATTTGCAAGAAGTGTCAACACCTTTACTCTTTTCTAATCTCTTAGGTTTTTCTTTTAATTCATAAACTTCATTTTCTAAAAACTCCTTTTTAGT
Organism: Artemisia argyi; assembly: GCA_030686995.1. NCBI lineage: Eukaryota > Viridiplantae > Streptophyta > Magnoliopsida > Asterales > Asteraceae > Artemisia > Artemisia argyi. The sequence goes on from CM060690.1 coordinate 2,653,586, forward strand.
TTTCAAAAATTTATTTTTGTTTATGATTTTTAGGCTCAATTCACAAAGTTTGTTATATTCTTTTTGTAAAGTATCATCATCAATAGAGGAGTAAGATGACTCAGAGAATACCTCATTTGAGTTGTGAGCCATAAGAGCAATATCATCATTCTTTGGCTCATCGTCATCTCCTTCATAGTCACTCCAAGCACCACCCACAAAAGCTTGTTGAGGTTTTGATGCGTGGGAATTGCACCAGGCTTTACCTCTCAAGGGATCTTGAGAAGCTTACAACCCCCACCAGGCAGTGTACCTGATCGTTGTAGTATAGTATAGTGACAAGTACCGAGGGATTGATCGTTCAGCTTAGGAATAGTGTCGCTAGGATTAGAAAACCTAAATACTAGTTCTAAAGGTGAGGGATGATTATTTTTGTATTTTATATCTTTTAGAAAGAAATTAAAAATCTCGGGTTTGAAGGATTTGGGCGGAATTAGTTGCAAATCAACTAACCCAATACTAAAGATGCAATCAAAATGAAATACTAGAAATGAAAATAAACTAAATTATACTAAAGTTGTGAGCAGTAAATGGAGAAAATGTGTTTACTTAGATTTCACTACTCCCTAGACATCTTTTACACGTTAATTACTTGTTATAATTGCATGGATGACGGATCGTATTCCTTAATACCATTCCTGGGGTGGCACACTTAACTCCCCAATTCTATGAGCTCTTATCTCCTCCTATACCATGCCCAGCACAGCCATAGGGATTATAAACAGTGGCTCATGCATTAAATACAACCAATAAAGACCTAGTGCGCGTCGGTTCATGTTTCTTAAGACGTTCAAGCATGTTACCAATTGGAGATCTGCCAGTTTTCTTAAGCCTAACATATAAATCATTCATCCAAGACAAGTATAAACAAGTAATCAACACATAATTAACATCTAGGTTTCATTAGATCCAAGCAAACACAAGATAGATCTAGCCTAGCATGGTGGAATTAAGACAAGAACAAGATATAGACAACCAACACATAGACATATTGATTGAATTAAAAGAACACTTATCTCAATTACACATGAAAGGTATCAAGGGCTTGGAACCCTTGAAAAACCTGTAAAATTCGCACCAAAATCATACTTAGGGTTTCTCCAAAACTTCTCTCTTTTTAATGTGAAAATTAGAAAATTATATATAGGAAAAGGGGTCTGACGGCGTCAAGACTAAACTTGTGACGCCGTCACCTCGCCGCCAAAACTCTTCTCGGACTGCCTTGATCTACATTTGACGCCGTCATGTGATAATCATTTCCAGGCCGTCATGACTTTTACTCTTGACGCCCTACTTCGTGACGCCGTCAATTCTCTACTGGACCGTCATGGAATTTTGCTATTGACGCCGTCAGGATGTTACTCTTGACGCCGTCACCTACTGTTCCCAGCATGGAAAATTAAGACTTTGGCGTTTTCTTCACTTTTATGCTCCAAAAACGTCCGAATTGCTTTCTTTTCCAGATTTCACTCTCAAAGTACCTCAAATCACAAAAGGAACGATTTAGGGCAATATTTGATCAAATAAGTTCAATTCCGGGCTTAAATAACCCCCTAAAAACGGATCATTTTTCGCCTCATCATATACCCTTACACTTGAGATTTGTTTGTCCTCAAGCAAATGCGCTTTTATTCTACTCAAAAGACAAGTTAGAGGTCATTTAACACTAATATAAAAGTAATTACAACAAATAATCGTTCCACTAAAGACCAATAGATAAGCACGGAGGTCATACACTAGCATCTCACAAATAGTGTTTAGATACTCACATCTCTCGGGTGTAATAAAGTGTAAATTACAATATGGAAACGGAAGATATCTCTCACTACCTGCCATAGCAAAATAGATTACCATAGGCTTGGGAAAGGATCAAACCTCCACCACATGGCATAAGCACCTACGATAAACTATCAAAGAGGTCTTTTAAAAGGGTTGTAACATTAGGTGTAGGGATATGAAATACACGGTTTTGTTGGATAAAGGAAGTTTTTACTGGTGGCGAGTTAACAATCTTGGTTAATTACATGTACAATATGGCGTTGCTAAGCCAAGACTAGACTCGACTTAAGCTAATAAATGAAAAATAACAAAAACATAAAATAAACATAGAATAAAAAGGGATGGTAGTCCGTATGTTTTTTCTCTTTTTCCTTTTTCTATTTTTTTTTTTCTTTTTCTTGATTTTTTCGATTTTTTTTTTCCATACACTCTTACCCTACCATCCAAAATAATACATCACAGGGAATGAACATTTCCCTTACACTTGAATCTTTACATACTTTACATTAAACTAATCTAATGACTCGAATTAAGAAAATCAAAACACTTGGAGCACTTTTAAGATTAACGCATATATGGGGGTAATAAATGATGTTCTTCCCCATTACTCCATAAAATAAGTACTTACCCATGAGTCCCAATCGTCCCAAAATAATATGTACAAGGATATGACTCGACTTAGCAACCATGTAATCAATTAGATAGTTAACTTAGGGTTTAACAAATAACAATAATGCACTAAAAATGAGCGCAAACACGGAAGGTTAAGGCGATTTGGTTGTACATTTAAGTGGGGTGTAACAAATTCTTCCTTTAAGTAAAATGCTTAAAGTTAGAAACGAAAAGATAGGCTCGGAGGGGTGTACTAGGGGTTTCGTGTACTAAAAATGAGTACAACGCTAAGGGTGTGGGAAAAATTAGTTGACTTAACTAGCCAAGTAATATGACTTAAATGGTCAAGTAATTATAATACGGGTTTAACACAAGGGTGATCCTAATGCCTCTTATCATGTAGTAAATCCTAACTACATGAATGTAGTCTCACTAGCGGTCTCGGGATGCATCACTAACGCAAGTTCTAGAATCTAAATGCTACCGGTACACTCATAAGCACTAATAGTAAATGCTTTTCCTATCAAATCTAAAGGCGAACCTCACATATTTGGGTGGAAAATTTTTCTGAATATACGGTTATGTGCTAGTCATACAATCTCCTATCCATGAGACGCTTGCTATAGCTAAAGTTTCACTCCTAAATTTTGTAAAAAATTTTAAATTTGGCGCTAAAATTGCACTAACAAGTATTTCTCATAGTTTTATTACACATCTACCATCAAACAAACAAACTCAAGCGAAAGTGCATATGTAAGGTATCATCTTTTTACCCTCCCCTTACACTTAAGATGAACATTGTCCCCAATGTTCAAGTAAAGCATGTAAAAGTGAAAAAGTTAAAAAGAATGAAATCAAATACTCCCCTGATTCGCATGGTATGGATAATAAGGTGGCCAGGTTAAATCTTCCTCCAAGAAAATGAACAATCAAAGCTTCCCTTCCAGAATATAAATCATCTTCTTGTCATACATAACCTATAAAACCTGATAAAATAGACAAGACAATCTCGCGTAAAATCGGCGGCATCCTATATAAGTTACTAAATCCTAGAAAACAAGATAAGATATAATGCTTGTGGAATGAAGTTTGCAGATCTCCTGGAGATTATAAAACTTAATAATTCACAAAAACCATAAGACTCCGTTAGAAAAACAAAACTGGTAAAATTTCCAGATTTTTACACTTGACGCCGTAAAGAGTAAACTCTTGACGCCGTCAGAAGTGACCTACAGAAATTCTTATGTTAAGTTTCCGGAAAATTTCTGGAAAAACTTGGTCCTACTTCCTGGAAAATCCTGCAAAACTTCATTATGACTCAATACAAGCATTTGACTCTAACAAATACGAATATACATGTTCATTTAATATTGTGGAGAATCATGATCGGTTTGTTTCTTTGAAAACATATTTGGGGTTTCCCCTTACACTTATCTTTTGCAAAAATACTTTTAGGTGGAGTTAAGACTAGTCCAAAACAACAAAGTAAAGTATTTCCACTATTTAGTTTAGAAACATGATCTGCCAACAATAAAAATAAAGCATGCATACGGAAGCAAATAACAAACAAACAAAATAAAATCACACAAAACATGGGTTGCCTACCAAGAAGCGCTTTTCTTTATTTACGAGTCTTGTAGCTAGACTCAAGCTCATGGGTTATTACGTGATCTCATCATCAAACGTCACATCCTCCTCACTAATCATTTCATTGTTATTCTCTTGGTAGTGTTTTACACGTTGTATGTTAACAGTAAATTCCCTACCTTCATCGTCTAGCAACACCACGGCTCCAATTTTAGAGGAATTCTTTACCGTGAACGGTCCATACCATCTAGACTTAAGTTTTCCCGGAAATAATTTCAACCGAGAATTGTATAATAGGACCTTGTCTCCTTCTGAAAATTCTTTGGGTTTCTTAATTCTCTGGTCATGCCATCTTTTCGCTCTCTCTTTATATGTGATGGAGGATTCGTAGGCTTCTAGCCTAAACTCATCAAGCTCGTGTAATTGCAAGAACCTATTATTTCCAGCAATTTTGTAATCTAAGTTGCATGTCTTAAGCGCCCAATAGGCCTTGTGTTCTAATTCCACTGGTAAGTGACATGCCTTACCATACACCATGCGGAACGGGGTCGTTCCAATAGGTGTTTTGTAGGCGGTTCGGAATGCCCATAAGGCTTCGTCGAGTTTAAATGACAGTCCTTTCTGTTTTGACTAACCGTTTTTTCAAGTATTCTTTTAATAGCCCTATTGGTGTTTTCGACTTGGCCATTGGTTTGTGGATGATAGGCGGTGGAGAACCGATGGGGTACTCCATACCTCTTCATGACCTTTTTCATTTGCGCATTGCAAAAATGGGTTCCCCTATCACTGATGAGAGCTATAGGAATCCCGAATCTCGCGAAAAGCTTTTTCAGGAAATGAATAACTACTCTGGCGTCATTGGTCCTAAGTGCTTGCACCTCAACCATTTTGAAACATAGTCAATGGCGACTAATATGTACTCGTTCCCCCTGAAGATGGAAAGGGTCCCATGAAGTCAATCCCTCAAACATCGAAGACCTCACAAACTTGTATAAAGTTCTGAGGTGCTTCATCCCTATGTGATATATTTCCAGCTCGTTGACATGCATCGCACGCCTGCACCATTTCTTTTACATCACGGAAAATCATTCATCCAAGACAAGTATAAACAAGTAATCAACACATAATTAACATCTAGGTTTCATTAGATCCAAGCAAACACAAGATAGATCTAGCCTAGCATGGTGGAATTAAGACAAGAACAAGATATAGACAACCAACACATAGACATATTGATTGAATTAAAAGAACACTTATCTCAATTACACATGAAAGGTATCAAGGGCTTGGAACCCTTGAAAAACCTGTAAAATTCGCACCAAAATCGTACTTAGGGTTTCTCCAAAACTTATCTCTTTTTAATGTGAAAATTAGAAAACTATATATAGGAAAAGGGGTCTGACGGCGTCAAGACTAAACTTGTGACGCCGTCACCTCGCCGCCAAAACTCTTCTCGGACTGCCTTGATCTACATTTGACGCCGTCATGTGATAATCATTTCCAGGTCGTCATGACTTTTACTCTTGACGCCCTACTTCGTGATGCCGTCAATTCTCTACTGGACCGTCATGGAATTTTGCTCTTGACGCCGTCAGGATGTTACTCTTGACGCCGTCACCTACTGTTCCCAGCATGGAAAATTAAAACTTTGGCGTTTTCTTCACTTTTATGCTCCAAAAACGTCTGAATTGCTTCCTTTTCCAGATTTCACTCCCAAAGTACCTAAAATCACAAAAGGAACGAGTTAGGGCAATATTTGATCAAATAAGTTCAATTCCGGGCTTAAATGACCCCCTAAAAACGGACCATTTTTCGCCTCATCAGGTTTGCTTTTGGGTGGTTTTGGACATTCTCCTAAAAGATGACTTGTGTCTCCACACCTATAGCATTTTCTTTCAACCTTTCCTTTATCATCACGATCTTTTCGGAAAGTTTTCTTGTCATCTTTAGGTTGCCTTACAAACTTTCCTCTTCTACAAAAGAACTTTTTGAAGTCTCTAACGGCCATAGCATATTCCTCATCATCACTATCCGAAGTAGATTCTTCATCATCACTTGATTGGACTCTAGCTTTCAAGGCAATGGACTTAACTTTTTCTTTCTTGCCTCTCACTAGTTCCGAATCTTTTTCCATTACCATTTCATGGACTTTGAGGTTTCCAATTAGCTCATCAAGTGACATGCTTGAAAGATCATTGGATTCTTCAATTGCCGTCACTTTCGCTCTCCACTTCGGATGGAGTGCTCTAAGAAATTTCCTGACAAAGTTCTTACTACAAAAAAATTCATCAAGTGCTTTAAGTGAAGTAATAATAATGTTAAACCTAGCAAAAGCATTATCAATAATCTCATCTTCGGAAATAACAAATTGTTCATATTGTTGAACAAGAAGATCAATTTGTTATCTTTAACTTGTGAGTTTCCTTGATGAGTGACAATTAAAGATTGCCAAATATCTTTGGCGGTTTTACACAAAAAGACTCTTTCATATTCTTTCTTAGGCAAAGCGTTGTAAAGCATCATTTTAGCTTCATTATTTTTACCAATCAATTTCTTTTGGTCATCATCTTTAGTGTTGGTAACTACGTTATCACCATCAATGATTATATACTATAAATCTATATCTTTATATTTCACGTAAGTTTCAAAACGGTTTTTCCAATATATAAAACCATTTGCTTCAAAGAGTGGTGGTCTTTGCATAGATTGCCCTTCTTTGTAATTTTCAAAATCCATGGATCGTTTCAAGTTTTAAAACACAATATATTTTAAAAGCTTGAGTAACGTAGCTCTTGATGCCAATTGTGAAAAACTAGAAAGGGGGTTGAATAGTTTACCGATTAAAATCTTTTTAACTTGTTTAGTTAGCTTTGAAACTTTCCGTTTGATCAAAGATATATACACAAACACAATATATAACATGCAAGTAAAAGAAAGAAACGATCAAACCACAACACGAGTATTTATCGTGGTTCGGCTACAAGGACTCTTTTTCCTTGCCCTACGTTCACGCCCCGAGTATCCAACTCGAGAGTTTCTTTCACTAGTCAACAAGCTCCTTCACCGGCGGAGAAAACCTTACCCGTCGCTTATACTTTTACCGACACTAAGCTAGATGTCGAGTTCTTTACCAAGGGTATAACCACTCCCGTTAGTTCTTTTACAAGGGTACAACTACTCCCGATACACTTTGTATTTTGAGGACTAAAATACTAACCGATCACTACTGAAAATACACAATCAAATGAAGTGTAAACTACACAAGTCAACACAATGCTAAACTAACAAGTCTTGCAACGTTGTGTTGAATACTTGTTACTTTTAATGAGCTCGTGAATCTCTTTGCTACAAAAAGAAACTTCACATATGAAATGTTAAAGGGTTAGATGAAAGAATGAATGTGTGTGTGTAAAATATGATGTAGAGTGATTAGCCAAAAATCAACTTGTGGCTTGGTATTTATAGCAAAGCCTTCTGCAGGCCTGGCGGATACGGCGGAACCCTCAGATGGGTTCCGCCCGTGTACACCCAGGGTTCCGCCGGGCTTGCAGTTGGTTTTGCATTAAATCTTACAAACCAAACAAAGTCACATCTCATTATACCTTGCAAACCAAACAATGTCACATCTCATAATATCAAGTCAAACACTAAACTTGCAAGCAACCACTTAGTAAGTCAAACACATTTCTTTCTATAAATGTATATTGACAAAACTTGCCATAAATGTGATGTGATAATTCTATTTTAAGAAATAAAAAGTGTTGTGTTTTATGAAATGTAAAATGTAGCAAAAGTCTAGTTTATGCAAGTCTTTAAAACTAAGATTATGTTTTACTTAGAAACTAAAGTTTACATTTTGTCGTTAACAAAACTTAGCGAAGATCGTAAAATATAAATAATGTTTTTAGGCGATATTTGTATTAACAGTTTTCACAATTGATTTCACATAACGTATATGTGAAAAGGCCATTGTCCATATATGAACGTTTATTTACACATAAGGTAAGTTGTCATTTAAAGGAAAAATAAATTATAAATGGATTTGAAAACTAATTCCTAACCTCAACTATAAATATAAAGCTTATTTTCTTTCAAAAATAATTTTGTATAACATATATGTGTAAACATGTGCTATATGAAGTTATGAACCATTATATATATATATGAATAGCTATATATGCGCATTATAAGTTGTTGTTTAACTTTATTTTACTTCATACCTCTATATGTAAGAATGTGTATATTTGTGAATGTGTAAGTGCGACAAAAACATAGTAACGGTTATGGTTGTGGGAAATATGTGGGTACTTTCCCACCGTTTACCCACAGATACAATAATTCCGTAGGAACTTTATGGGTATTTACCCACGGATTTCTCACAGAAATAATTGTTATATGAAATTATGAACCATTATATAATAACATAATTGTGAGAAAATGATTTTGAAAATGTTTATTATTATTATTATTATTATTATTATTATTATTATTATTATTATTATTATTATTATTATTATTATTTTTATTATTATTATTATTATTATTATTATTATTATTATTATTATTATTATTATTATTATTATTATTATTATTATTATTATTATTATTATTATTATTATTATTATTATTATTATTATTATTATTATTATTATTTTTACTAAAAGAGCCGTTTGTTATCGTTTAAATAAGACAAGGAGGTAAAATGAATTTTTTTTAAAGTAATGCTAATATTAATGTTGAGGAGGGGGTAAATTGATTTTTTTATTCGATATGCAGCTTCATGCTGTGTGAACCTTATAACACACCACGTTAACGTGGATTTAACGCAGACCTCCGGTAATGTTTAACGCACATAAGTTACGCAATAACGTGGGAGGACGGTGATCATACTCTAAGTTGATGGTCAACTTTATTATACTTCTATACCTCTATATGTAAGAATGTGTATATTTGTGAATGTGTAAGTGTGACAAAAACATAATAACGATTAGTCATATGTTCGGTAACAATGTACAACACAACCAACATTACTCGTAAACTCTTTTAGTAGCAATATTGTTGTATATTTTAGTTAATTGTTTACTAAATACTTAATTAGATATACTTGCAATTAAAAAACACATTGGCACTTTAACAAACATACTAATGCAATTAACAAAGAAAAATAAACTTTTAAGAAGATGGCATATTTCATAACATTTTGCAAAAACATATCTCAAATACGGAGTACAATTTTTATACTATATATGAATGACTCTTTAAAGTTGTGCAAAAATCCATTTTACTTGTGCAATATCTTTTTTCTATGCATTTATATTATTTTTGTATGTGAAGCATTTTCACCATTGGATTAATTTACAAGGATTGCCATCATGGCACTTTTAATGGGCAAGATGAGAGCACAACAAAAACAAATCCAATCTCTTCCTCTCTTTGTTGTACTACCATTTTACCTCATCACTCTCACACACTAAAAAAAAACTCAAACATATCCCATTCTTCATCTGTGACTCCCACAGCCACCGGACCACCCACTACGACCACCGGACGCCCCACTTCGACCATCGTAGACCATGTACAGACACATACTCGTTCCAACACCACAAGTAACCGTATCCCATGTACAAGTACCCACGTTGTTGAACTAGACACTCGAACCATGGTCCATCTTTGTTAGATCTTGGTTTCATCAGTGTAGATCTATGTACGTACCTGGATATGCGTATTTTGATGTGGCAATTCTTTATTATTTTATAATCAAATATCATTTTGCTGATGTTGTGTATGTAGGATTGAAGTGTCGAATATGTTATAGTTAGTTCAATCATGTTGTGTTTTGTTTATAAGAGGTATTATTTTTTGATCTAAATAGATTTAATGTTTCTTTTTGTTGGCTTTTAATTTTGGGTTTATTCACTGTTTTGGTTATGGTGTTGTATTTGTTATGCACAGGTTCTTGAAGGTGCCTACATGTCTAAGATGGGATGTAATAAAGATCAAGAATTATGAAAACCAAAGAAAAAGAAAAGATTATAAGTTTTTGTAATCTTAGAAAACATTATATACTGTAATGTTTGTTGTAATGGGTTGATTGAGCATATTTGTAAGTAATATGTGTTTTAATGGTATACAACGGTTATTAAATAACGACTATGTGTTTCATACAAATATTTGTTATTTTTTTTTGAAAATTTGTCGTAAAACAAATCGTTGGAAAACTGTGGCAAAAAAACCACGGATATGTGTGAAAAATGGCTACTAGAAACTGTGAAAAATTTCATGAGAAACTTGTGGGAGAAATTGTAGTGTGAAAATCGTTGGAAAACTATGGCAAAAAAATCATGGATATGTGTAGAAAATGCCTAATAGAAACTGTGGGAAATTTCATGAGAAATTTGTGAGAGAAATTGTAATGTGAAAATCTTTGGAAATCAGTGGCAAGAAAATCACGAATATGTGTGGAAAATGGCTACTAAAAAATGTGGGAAATTCGTGAGAAATCTGTGGGAAAATTATAGTGTGAAAATCGTTGAAAATCAGTGACAAAAAAACCACGGATATGTGTGGAAAATGGCTACTAGAAACTGTGGGAAATTCGTAAGAAATATGTGGGAAATTCCACGGATTATCCACCGTAATATTTGTGGGAAAATAGTCAACGCCTGTGGGAATTCTCATGAGAAAATATATACCCACAAGGTTTTTACACACGGATCGAATCCATGTGAAATCCGTGGATAACGGCCATTTCACACTGATTTTCCCACAGATTTGGCGGGGGGTAAAACCAGTTCTTGTAGTAGTGACCATATTGTACATCAACTGTTTTAACAAAAACCGCTTATTACTATAATAGATTAATCATGGGATGTGTATTCGCATAACCCGTTCCTTTTGATAGATAGGTGACGTGCAAAGTCAGAAAAAAGTTGTATACATCAAACTGTTAACATTGTATTCCTTAGATAGTGCCACAAACGTTCAATTGAATGTTAATAAGAATTTTGAGGAAATAGATCACGAGTTTAGTTTCAATTTATTATTATTATTATTATTATTATTATTATTATTATTATTATTACGATTATTATTATTATTATCCCACAAGCGAATTGTCATAAAGATATGTGTAACATCATAGACGGAGTCAGGATTTAGCAATAAAAGTGGTCGAAATTCTTTTTCTCAAATCAACAAAATCATATAACTTAAAAATTAAATGACAGGTTTTAGTAGTGACATACGCAAATATATTCGGGTTACAGACGTAAAATTTTGAGTAGAAAAACAAATGAAAACTAATTAGAAAATATTAGATTAAAGCCTATCTATATAAATCAACAACAAAAAAAAATCAACATAATAATATTTTAAATAAATTTATTATTAGATTATTATCTTAAATCTTGTAGCATAAATCCTAAACATAATTTACGATCATTTTCTGAATCTAAAACCTTGATAATAAACTCTGTGAAAACAGAACAAAACTTATACATGAACTAATAATCAATACCAAATATAACTCAAATATTTGCAGTAACCAAATATGCCAGCAACATCAGAAACAGAAATCATGAACATGGTTTTGCATGCAACAAGAAAACGAATGCAAAAAAATTAGCAGATCGATGAACGATGAGCACCCACATTAGGCGTGTATATATAGGCCTAGGATTAGGGTTTTGCAACCGTGGCCCAAAAGAAAACGTGTAATTCAAATATAGAAAAGATATCGAAGAGGATAACCATCGTTTTTAAGACCTTCTAGAACGTGCCTATCATATCGCCAGAGACTCCGTGACACCAAAGTTTCATCAAACGCACCCGGTTCCCAAATGTTTTTTTATTCGAGTTTTCAACACGTCTACGTTTGGGGAGGCTCCTCAAAAACACTTTGAACGTAGCGACATTCTCTCGATTGGGAAAACAATTAACCAATGAGAGGGCTCGATTTCAAAATTGAGCCCTCTCATTGGTTAAACAAATCCCTCGATTTTGGCCAAAAGTGAGTTATCATATTATATAAAAGATAACTAACACATTTAATTAAAGTTAATTCTTGTTAATCCAATGAAAGGAGTGCTTGGATTAACTTATTCAATATGGATTGCACTTATTAATTTAACAACCTCTTTTAGATAAGCACATCCAAAGCAGTAAGTTGTTAGAAATATAATAACCTATCATGTATCTCAGATTGCATATCTTTAAGTGCTTAATAACATACATAGCAACATGTTCTTACGTGCTTATTTCAGTGTAAGATAAACAAATAAGCAGTTCATCCAACACAAACTGGTAAACTGGGAAGTCTAGCTTAGCTTATTTAAAAGTAGCTTATGCTTATCAGCTCAGCTTATGAACTTAATAATCCCATTTAGATTAGCAGCGGTTAGTTGTTTACAATGTAGTAAGCTAATAAAACAAGATCTACCAGAACCTTCACTTACGGTTTAGGAAGATCCAACATTAAAACTTCACGACACAAGCCTAATCAAAACCTTCACTCATGGTTTCGATTAGACCCAACCAGCAACACCTAACTTAGAGTTACCCATATCAGAATCTCTAAAACCCTAATCTGAAAAAATTAAGGTTTTTCTCATTAACATGTGACAACTGGCAATTTAGGAAAATTATTTACAAACCCGCATTACTTTGAATTAATTGATTTTTGAAATATTTGAAAAGTTTATTCGTGATGGATTTGTAAACGTTGAACCGTGATTTTAAACTTTATGATATTTGTGGAAGTTGAGTTTTTTTTTGGTAAAAGGTCAACGACCCGGTAAATAAATTACTCCAAAAATTATTTAAGTACAACGGATATGAGTGAATCCCATATCTCAGCCCGTTACATAGGCGAAAAGCTTACATAACAAGATACTTCCTATTTTCTGAACAAGAAAACAAAACCATTACCACATAATATAGAAAAACTCGGACAAAAATATAAACTACTTCCTACGACCTTGGAAATTAAAGCCATAAATGGCATTAAGAGCATCCAATTCCCCTGGAAGATCATAAATTTGCTTCGAGTAATCATCATAGTCATCAAACTCATCTTTACGCTCATGACCTCCACCAAAAAGATTTGCTGATTCGTCGAACATGTTAAGAACCTCATCCTCATCACTATCAGAAACCACCACATCACCCACCTTGGAAAATGGGTTAGCCCTGGAAATTGAGTTTTTATTTACTGGTTTGGTTTGATATATTCGTGGTGATTTATTTTTGAGATAATTATTTGGCACTACATTGGCTCCGGCACTAGGATAACCTAACAAAATTTTATATATTTTAAATGATTGGTTCGATTATTATACATTTCTGGAACGTATCGTGAGAAGTTAAATATTTGGGAATGATCATGGTTCGAGAGAGTCGGTCTATTTTAAATGAGTTTCGGGTTTAGTCCGTGTAATTTGCATCGGGTTACCTCACCCACCTTTATAATAATATTCTTCTTATTATTAACATTATTATTAAAAATTTACTTTTTTTTATTATTTATTTGTGGGCTTGAGGCTGGTTTTGGGTTTTTGGGTATAATCACCCACGCAGCACACAACACAAACATAAACATAAAAAACCATCACCCTCACCATTTCACCTTTCTCTCTCTCTTTGATACCAAACCCTAGCCGCCACATCTAGGCCGGCCACCACCATCAACCGCCGCCCTCACCAACAAAACAACACCACCATCTTAACCTTCATCTCGTTCTCTTTCTATTGGTATATCATACGCGCCTTAAAACCCCCTATAACACCCTTTTTCATCATCAATCCGATTTCAAACTTGTGGGTTTTGCAAGATCCGTGTGTTTCAAGGTTCAAGAAGGTGAGCTAGTGTCCAAAATCAGTAGAAACTTGTCTTGGTTCCCTCGATCCGTGAGATACGGAGTATATATCGAATTGGTTTTGGGTTTTCTTGGTTTATTTGAATAAAAACGAAATGAAATAAGTGGGTTTTTTTTTATATATAATGGATGAATCCATGAGTTTGGTATCTGGGTGGTTGTTTTCCTTGTTGGGTCGAGACTTACCCGAGAGCTAATGCTCTCGATTTGCGCCATTGTTGATTTATTTTTGGTTTCTTGATGAATTTGATCTTTAGTACTCGATTTGGAGGATGTTTGGATGTTGTTGTTGTTGTTGTTTGGGTTTACGGCCGACGACCCAAGGGTCCGTTTGGCTTGACTTGGCTCGTTATGAGCAAGACCGTGACCCCTTTGGGTCCGGTCGAATATTGTTGTGGTTTTGAGGTTCGACTCGACCACTAAGGCCGTTTGGTTTGGCTCGTATGGAGCAAGCCGAGACCCTAGAGGTCTCGGGTGTGATCTTGATTCTTGCGGTTTAATTTTGACCCGGGTTGACTTGGTAAACCAACCCGTAAGTGTGATATATTACTTGGTTGTTTTATATACTCGTCGGTTTATTATGTTGTCGTTTTATTATTTTTGATCATGGTTATATTAGAGCTTGAAATGGTACATTTGGACTTGTGATTTTGATTATGGAGTTGTGTTGACGAAGTGGTATTGGGAACCGATTGTGAGACGGTTAATTAGATTGATGGAGATAGGTTAGTCGGGTGCCGTAGTTGGACCCTATTGTTGTAGCACGTGATTTGGGATTTGATTTGGACGGAGTTGGATTGCCTGACTTTGAATTGGTTATTTTATTTTGGACTTGGACAATGAGCCGAGAGTGATGACTCGGACATGTGACCATTTCGTATGACTCGATAATTATTTATAACCAAATGTTAATAATAAAACTCGTAATAATATTATTGGTAATATAATCATTTATATAAGTATATAGACGTGAAAAACGTATATATAAATATATAAATGCGTATATTAAAAATAAAACGATCACGAGTAATATATTATAATAACGTGACGATAATTAATATACTATGAGAATAGTGTAATAAATGTCGGGAGCATTACTATAAATAACGACGAAATCTTTTACGTTGAATAATTGCTAAATAAAATATATCTTTTAATAAACGAGGAAAACTATCGAGTTATACGGGGTTGTGGTCACTTGATTCCAAGAGGACTATATTATTGTTGTGTGACTTTTGTGTTTGTCACGGATATGTGACGATTAATATATCTATTTTCTATAACTACGTAACTTATTTAATCGACGGGTTAAATAAGATCTATTTAGTTATATGAAACGAATATATTAATGAGCATTGTATCCTACGACGACCATAGGTTGTGGTACGTGTACAGGAATAATGAATTACTACATATCTCGTGGAGTTGGCTAAATTGACGAATTTGGTAAACCTGACGATATATATAGGGAATTTACTAGACTTCGATACTTACCATATAGTACTCTACATGCTATGTGACTTAGGTTTTGGGTATAATCTTAGAGTGATATATTACGTAAATAAATATGGGGGATTACCAAATCGACGGATTTGATAAGCTTCGATGATTTATTTAAATAATATATTGGGATAATATTAGACCTATAGAGTGTTTATCTTGTTCCTTTTTCTTTGTGGCTTCTTGTTGTGAGTTGTGTCGACCCTCCACCCGTATGGATACCAAACTCCAAACTAATATGAGGAATATACGAGGATTTTTGGAAAGTAAAATGGAAAACGTTCGGGATTGGGAATATTTGATTTTGAGGAAATGATTCTGAACGCGTTTATATTGTTAGGAGGTGCCGAGTCTGTAGTTGTCGTTATTTGAGTTGCTTTACGTCTTTCATCTATCGATTTCTTTTGCTAATTGCTGGACTTGAGGTGAGTCATAGCCACACTTTTACTCTTGAACTTTGTTTTCAATACTTGGGGTGAGAAACGTGCAAATTATTTTATGTGGACTATTATCGCTTTGTTTATTTTAAAACTTGCTATGCTTATAGAACTAGGTAGGTTATAGAGCGAGACCTAGTCCTGATCTAGGTGAGCTATTGATTTGATTGTAGAGCGAGGCCTAGTCCCGAACTGGGTAAGCTATTGATTTGGTAGTTGAGCGAGGCCTAGTCCCGAACTAGGTAATCTATTGGATTGGTTATGGAGCGAGGCCTAGTCATGAACTAAGTAAGCTATGGATTTGATTGATGAGAGCTATAGTGTGCACCTATAGGGTTGGTTTGTTTTGGTTGGATGATTGAGGCCTAGTCTAGCTAGCAAGCGTTTTGCGTATATGTTCACTTGATTTAGTTATGAATTTAAACCTATGATCTCACCAGCGAAAGCTGACTTTTAGCGCGTTTTCTCAGGTAATTAAGTGATGCCCTTGGATGCTTGGATTGGAGGCTTGGCTATGGCACCTGGTTATGGATCTATTTTCTAAAACTCTGATAAATAATTGTGGGCCTATGTTTATTTCTTTTGGGCCTGACTTTGGATGAATTTGGGATAAATGTAAACTTTAAAACCCCGTTTTGGTTGTGTTTTACTTATGTTTACTTTATCTCGTTCTTTTATGTCTTGTATTGGATACCAATCCCCGTAGCACCCCGAAAGCTTGTTGAGTCTTCCGCTGTACCAAATTTTGGGGGTGTTACATAACACCTCAATACCTCAATCCACATGTCGCCAATAAGAGCCACGTGCAATAACAGAACGCCATAAATTAGGGTTTCAAGAAAAAAGGAAAAACGTAGAGATTAAGAGCCTATTGCTCTAATACCATGTGAGATGATATCAAATAAGTATGTAAACAATCATGGGGAAGAACAATAGTCGGCTTGATTGATCCTATCCGAACGTTTATTGGTAAATTATTGAGAGTACAATGATTGTCTTGTGAGATAAAGACCTCACTAATGAATTACAAAAGGTTGGGTGTTTTATGATGACGATATATGTCTTAACCCTATGTTATCAAGTTTAATTTTGAGAGGAAAAGAAAAGAAATGAAAAGATGCATAAAAATTTATGTTCTCAAATTTGTGGAAGGAAGATTTGTGGTGTTTTTACACTAAAATCTTCCTCTCACTTTTGGAAGAAAAAGAAAAGAACTCTCTTCCTTTCTTTCCTGCCAAACCTCTTCCCTTTTTCTAAATAATTAACTCGAGAACACAACATAAAAAGAAAGACCCGTATATAATGCTAAAATGAGCAAACAAACCCTCTAAGATGCAATCTTCACATATTGACCATAAAACTTCTAATGCCCAGCAATCACCATCAAGAATCCAAGAATTACAAAGAAGCATCTGAAATAATCTCAACACAAAATAAGCACAAAGATAAGCAAAGCAATAATCAGATTATAAGCCTTTATTTTAATATTAAATTATATTTTTCTTGATCCACTACTTTTGGTCTACCATCAGCTAGAGATTGTTTGGTATTGCATTGTTTATAATTGTTACTCCCCCGTCTTAAATTACAAGTCTATTTTTATATTTTTGGTTGTCCTAAAATCTTTGTCCACTTTTCTATTTCAACCAATCAAAATTTATTTTAGTAGAGAAAGAAGAAATTTGATTGGTAAATAGTGTAGTTAGTGGGAATTTCTTTAAGTTTATGCATATTAAAAGTGGATTTATAATTTGGGACGGATGAAGTATTATATAAACGAGTACTACTTAGAAACGAACACGTAGCAATATTTGAGTCGTTATTGTCCACAAATTTTAAAAGAGCCTTTTACAAATGGATATTAATAATATCTCAATCATTGACTTGTCTACAAAACGCTAGGTCCAAATCACCTGGGAGAAAATAAATAAAAGAATAATTGAATCTTGTTTTAAAAAATAAGGAGAAGTGTACTAAAACTAAAAGTTCCATAACGACATGTCAGCACAAGATTCCACATCATCAAAAAAGTTACTACCATATCCAACAGTACTGATCTGAGGTGGTGGTAGCATGAGTGCTTCAGCCATGCTATCAAGAAACCCGGGCAACTCTTCTTCATGCATGTAATAATCCATAACAACTTCCGGTTCCGTATGTCGAAAAGCCTCTGCCGCTTTGGCTGCTGCCTTTTGGATATCCGCTACATGATTAGACTCCGGGACAGGCAGTCGCCATACTGAGTCAGCAAAGTTCAAACACGCGTACTTTGGCCCTCTCATGGCTAAAACCGCCACGTCGTGAGCCCGGGCTGCCATTTCAGCATTTGGATGAGTCCCTAGCCAAACCCTCGACTGAGTGATCGGATGTCTCACCTCACAAACCCATTTCCCTTTATCCCTACTCCTTACTCCCCTGTAAACCGGATGTCGGGTTTCTTTAAATTTTTTCCTTCCGCCTCTCTTCTTCGGGTTCTCTGAGGCTAGCATAAGTACTTGATCAAGTTCTGACGAAAAGCTACCACTTCCGTCGGTACACGTTATAGGTGTTTCAGTGGACGACGATGACGAAGACGGAAAAGAGTTATAAGATTCGTTGAAGGCGTTCATATCCATGCAGGTTTTTTGTGTTCGTACGTACGTAGTATTAAGTTGTAAGTTATCAGTGAAGTAGTGATTGCTTGAGTTTTAAGTTATTGATATTCGAATGTTGAAATATCTTTTATATATAGGGACAAATATTTGTCTGAGCGTGTGAAAATTACACTCTATTTTATTATTATTATTTTGTTTTATTTCATACGCGTGGACACGTGGTGCATACAAAGGAAGGTCATATAGGAAGGTCGTTTTTTTTACGTACATGTTGTTTCTTAGTAGTGCATATAAAGAAAGGTCATATACGTACCCTCAATGACGTACATATTTATAATTGCTTGTTGAAATTTAGTGATCAAACTGTTATCGGTGTATTCCTTAACTAGTACGGCAAACGTTCAATTAATTGTTAACGAGAAGTTTTAATACTACAACTTGGCGGAAACTACACAATATCTAATAACTAACTTAACGGACTTATAACTCTACTTTACTATATCTGCTGACACGTGTACATGCTTCTACTTAGCATGATCTTCATCTTGTGAGGAGTTCTTGAGTGAATAGTATTTGCATTGTTTCTGTGTACATTCTGAACAGAGTGTTTGGTTTGTTGCTTTGCAGCTTGAGTAGAGTGTTTGGACAAGCTGTCGTACTTGTACCATTAGTAAGGGGCTGTTTGATAAAACATAGTGATTTAGCGCTGAATGAGTCCAATGCTCTGAATGATTTGAAGGCTCTGAATGAAATTGGTTCTGAACGAAAACATGTTGTTTGGCAACTGTTCTGAATAAATATATTCAACTTCCAAAAATTACAATTATATTTTGTGTCATTAATTTTTTTCTTATTATATTTTAATTTTTGTAAATAAACATATTCGTTACAACGTTTATTCTTTTACCTTTTGCTTAGTATTATCGATTTTGTATAATTAGACGTATTCCATTTGTGTAAAAACTCTACAAATTTAATGCAGTATCATGCAACTCTTGAGATTGGAATAAAAATATATCGATTTGGCAATTAGAATATTAAATTAATCTAGCCAAGTATGTACATTAAAACTTATAAAAATTGTGAAATACGTATATTAAACAAAGTGCCAGTGAACAAAAGTATATTAAAACTTAAAATGTAAAATCTATTTCATGTCACTTTCAATTTAGTGAAGTAAGTATAAAAAACAAAGTGGCATGTACGTTTTACTTTTGACAGCCAGAATATTAAATTAGTCTAAAATAGGTGCTGAATGATTTGGCATGTATTTTTTGCTTAGTGGTTCAAAGGCTAATGGAATCGTTCAGCAGTAAAATATTTTTTATCAAACACCATTCACACTGACCGACTAGGACTTGACCTCTGGATGGGACCCATTCAAAGGCTATCAAACAGCCCCTAAGTTGGTTTTGTAAGTTTTGATTACTTTCTCGAGACGTGTGTGTTGCTTATGCCAACATTAAGGATATTGCATTTAGTTTTATGGAACGACTTGATGAGATTTTTTTTATAATCTCAATTAGTCTGGTAAAAAAAAAAAAAAAACTATAGAGAATTTCATTTATATCTTTGTAAAAGTTTGATATTATGTTAATAAGTTTACGAATTTCCTAGTTTCATCAATATCTTTTCAAAACATTATAAATACTCGTATATATCCAAAAACTAATTAATTTGTATTTATGATAATTTTAATTTGTAAAAGTAATATATAATACTAACTTAAATGCTATTTTACTATTTTATCCCTCTTACCCTAAACAAATAATTAACTGACTTTGTTTCTCTTTTCCTCTCGTCTTTTCATATTCTGATGAGTCTCCATCTTCCAAATCTCAAAACAAGGTTATTGGTAAGTAGTTTAACTATCCTTGATTTATCTTTTGTTACTAGTTAAAGTGACAATTGAATATTCTTTCATGCATATTTTACGATGGCTTTTCATATTGATGGTCTTTTATAAATACTCATATTTACCACATATTATCATCAGGTAAAGTGAATCTTTGTTGAATTTTGGTTAAAGATGGGCAATATTGTTGATGTTAATAACAGTGTTCAATAGCCGATTATTGAGTAAGTTTATATTATTCCTTTTGTGTGAGGTGCTCATTTAAGTCCACTGGACATTATAGTTAGATGTTTGTTTATGTATATTATTTTCATCATCAAGAAAGTAGGAACGAAGTACAAGCTTAATTTGAAATATGGAGGCTTATTTCGATCGACAAGGAACTCATGTAGGAAAGTATATTATTTCGGTAAAAGAAAGTGTATCCTCGTTGAGATAGGCTCATACCAGTTGAATCACCTACTTGAATAAGTAACAAAACAATATCAAATACATAGCGATGTTGTTTTGTCATTACTTTTTGTTAACAAATGTGAAAAAAAAAAAAAAAAAAACAAAAAAACAAAACAAAACAAATAAACTTTCATACAATTGGATTCTGACGAGAAGTTCATGGTGATGCTCAACATGTACGAGGAGGAAAAAGAAGTAACAATCTATTTGACAACAGATAATTGTGAACAAGAGAGGTATAAATACTTCATTTATGTAAGCTAACGTTATTGTTATACAAATATATACTGTGATTTTGTTTTACCTGAGCTCAAGTAACCTTTTCATGCAGTTCTCAAGATGAAGTTACTAATGAACCTCAGGGTGAAAATGGTTCAGACTAAGATTGTCCAAGTGAAAATAGTTATCACAGCCATTATAGTAGTGATGATAAATGTGAAAATGAACCTGAAATTCACGCGTATATGAAGAATAGTCCAACTATGCAACTTCATACGAAATCTACAAACGTGATTGAATTAAGACGAGCTTTGAACCACTATGCACTCATAAATGAATTTGAGTATAAAATTGGGAAAATTGATTTGGAATGATTGACAACACGTTGTGAAGACAAAAACTGCGAGTGGATGATTCATGCTTCTCGAACCGAAGATAAAATTACTTTTCAGGTTAGTATATGTTTTGATATGCTCATTTTGTCAACTGAATTTCAACTTTATTCTATAATTGTGTAGGTCAAAAAGTTCCTCAAAACACATTCATGTACTCGAACAAAC
Organism: Artemisia argyi; assembly: GCA_030686995.1. NCBI lineage: Eukaryota > Viridiplantae > Streptophyta > Magnoliopsida > Asterales > Asteraceae > Artemisia > Artemisia argyi. Next base: position 2,675,093 of record CM060690.1, read on the forward strand.
AAGTGTGGTAATAAGAGAGCTACTCAAGGCTGGATTGCAAATGTTCTTGCTATTAAACTAAAATTTGATGGGGAGATATCCGCTACGGAAATTAGGAAGTGGCTAATGACAACATACAATGTTGATGTACCATATTTGAGAGCCTTTAGAGGTTAAGAACAAGCTTACACGGATATACATGGTATGTGGGAGGACTCTTTTATGCATATGGATGTTTTCAAACATGAATTACTAACTAGAAACCTAGGAGGCATTGTTGAAATCTCCTTTGAGACGAAAGATGACAAAAAGCATTTCCAAAGGTTTTTTATATGTTTAGCAGCTTGCTCTAGAGGTTTTCTTGCTAGTTGTCGGCCTTATATTAGTCTTGATGCATGTCATTTAAAAGGGAATTTTAATGGTGTATTAGCCGCCGCCGTGAGTATTGACGGTAACAATAGTATATTTCCAGTAGCATATGTTGTCCTTGAATCAGAAAATACAAGTTCATGTGAATGGTTTCTCATGTCATTAAAAAAAGCAATTGGGAAGCCAAATGGTCTTGTTATATCATCGGACATGCAAAAAGGGTTAGAAGCAGCCATCACACAAGTTTATCCTGATTCTGAGCATCGAGAATGCATGAGGCACCTCTATAGCAATTTTAAGAAACATTTGCGTGCTGACTTTTTCAAGTTTAACATGTGGGGTGCTGCAAATGCTAGTTGTGTTAGTGAGCATAACCAGTTATTAGAGGCAATTGCTATTGAAAGTAAAGAGGTGATTGCGTACCTCAATCAACACCATAATAAAACATGGAGTAGAAGCTAAGGAACTGCCGGCCACTTTAAAGGACCGTCCCGACAGACCTCCTCTTCTTGTCCTGACGTGGTGAAAATTTATCTGGTGAAGAATTCTTGTCGGTTTTGAGCAAGAAAAATGGCTGTTATGTGTAACACCCTCATCTTTCACTGATCACAGCGGATTAAGTGTTTGGTGTATTACTTCATAGAATCACAAATACAGTAATAGAAAACGACTCGAAAAGAGACGTTTTGGAAATTTAGTTATCATTCATAATTATCAGAGTTTTAATTATAAAAGATATACTGTTATTTTTGATGAGGTCCCAAAAATCTAGGAGTTAGGTTGTGTTTGAATGATAACCATGAAAAGTCCTCCGAGTTCAGTACCTCCTTCTGCCATGGCTCCATAGAAGTAATATACCTAGAATACATGCTTAAAAAGTCAACACTAGGTGTTGAGTGAGAATCATAGGTTTAGGGGTTAGTGAATACAAGTTCCCTGGGTTCAGATGTTACACCCATCCGGGAAAGTGTAGGTTTTGTGATAATTGTGATGCATGCACAATTATCAGGAGAGGGGTATGTTACACTAAGCTCATGAATCACACCTTAACAATCTGGGTCATGTGGGCTGCAGACCCAACATGAGGGGATGGGAAGGATAACTTGCCAAAGTTATTCCTTGAGTGGATTCAAATATAGTACTTATTGGTACCACTTAGTGGGGTGTTAATACCAACAAGAGTTGTCAAACTTCAATAGATCTATCAACTATACTTGCGTTCGCGTGGGTAAAATATCTCAAACGATTAGATTCATGATTTTAGTTATGTAGTGTGATGAGGCGAAAAATGAACCACTTTTAGGGGGTCATTTAAGCCCAGAATTGAATTTATTTGATCAAATATTACCCTAAATCGTTCCTTTTGTGATATTAGGTATTTTGGGAGTGAAATCTGGAAAAGAAAGCAATTCGGATGTTTTTGGAACATAAAAGTGAAGAAAACGCCAAAGACTTAATTTTCCATGCTGGAAACAGTGTATGACGGCGTCAAGAGGAAATATTTGACGGCGTCAAGAGTAAAATCCATGACGACCCAGAAGAAACGTGAAGGCGTCACAAAAAGGGCGTCAAGAGTTAATATAGTGACGGCCTGCATAAGGTGTATACATGACGGCGTCAGACCCAGATCTAGGCAGTCCGAGGAACTATTTGGCGGCGAGATGACGGCGTCAGACATTTGTTCTTGACGCCGTCACCTTCTAAAATCTATATATAGTTTTCTATTTTTCATTCATTAGAGAGGAACTTGTGCGGAGAAACCCTAGGGCCGAACCTTGTACGTATTTTACAACTTTTTCAAGGGTTTTCAGCCCTTGAATCCTTTCATGTGCTATTGAGATAAGTCTTCTCTTAATTCAATCAATATGTCTATGTGTTGGTTGTCTATATCTTGTGCTTGTCTTGATTTCAACATGCTAGGCTAGATCTATCTTGTGCTTGCTTAGATCTAATGAAACCTAGATGTTAATTATGTGTTGATTACTTGTTTATGGTTGTATTGGATGAATGATTTCAATGTTAGGCTTAAGAAAACTGGCAGATCTCTATTTGGTAACATGCTTGAATGTCTTAGGAAACATGAACCGATGTGTACTAGGTTTTATTGATTGTATTTAATGCATGAGTAAATTCTAATGATCCCATGTTAGGAGCTTCTTAGCTGGCTCGACATAGGAGTGAAGTAGGCACTCATAGGATTGGGGAAGTAAGTACGCCACCCCATGAATGGTATTAAGGAATACAATCCGTCATCCACGCAACTATAACAAGTAATTAACATGTAAAAGATATCTAGGGAGTAGTGAAATCTAAGTAAACACATTTCTCCATATATTGCTCACAACTTTAGTTTAATTTTGTTTATTTTCATTTTTAGTATTTTATTTTGATTGCATCTTAGTATTGGGTTAGTTGACTAGCAACTAATTCCGCCCAAATCCTTCAAACCCGAGATTTTTACTTGCTTTTCATAAAATATAAAAATACAAAAAGAATCATCCCTCATCTCTAGACTTAATCTTTAGGTTTTCTATTCCTAGCGACACTATTCCTAGCTGAACGATCAATCCCCCGGTACTTGTCATTATACTATACTACATCGATCAGGTACACTGCCTGGTGGGGGTTGTAAGCTTCTCGAGATCCCTCGAGAGGTAAAGCCTGGTGCAATCCCTATGCATCAAGTTTTTGGCACCGCAGCCCGGGGAATAGTTATTGCTTATGTTGGAATTTATTTTGATTAGGTCTACTCATTAGATTCCTTTTTAGTGAGATTTTTATTTTCTTTTTATTAGCTTTCTCGTAGTCTATCTTTTCTTTGTGTATTTGTTCGTAGAAACCTTTCCATTGACTCTTCCGTTCACCACTATGGAGAACGCGAATCCACCATACTACCGACCACAAAATTCACCCACTCCTAATGACATCTTGATGTTTAAACAACACGAAGATGAACCTATTTATGATGCATGGGCTCGTTTTAAATATTTACTCCAAAAAGTCCCTCATCTTAATTTCGATCTGTGGTCCCAACACTACAACAAAATGAGCCTAGTGCAATACCTTACAAGCAACACTTGTAAAAGATGTTGCCTTTTTGAGAACATTGATAATAAAGCAACATTTTTAAAATAAGTGTTGCATATTAATATCTAAACCAACACTTTTTCTCAAGTGTTGCAAATCTTGTAGCATAATGCAACAGTTTAAAAGAATGTTGCAATTGCTAATGCTCAAAATACATCACTTAATAAAAAGTGTTACACATTTTATAAATAATTGCAACACATTAATAAAACGTTGCATTTGTTAATGAGCAAGACACCACTCAAACTATGGTATCCACTTTGTATAGAAAACAATTTAGAGATTTGAGGCATATGTTAAAAGCGTAATCACAACATATAGTATTAAGTTTAAAAATATGAACATAACATAATATGTATGTATTCAAAGATGTCCTAACATTTGGTTGGGCGCAGTTATTGTAAAACGAAAAGGATATTATTTTACCATTTGACACTATTTTCATCTGAGTATTTATTTACCATTGTAAATGAGTGAAATTGCATGATACAAGAACAAGAGCATCGCAAAGCCCCTGTTTGTAAAACATAAATCAAGTTGCAGTATAGATAATAAAGATCAATTGTTTCATAAAATAGAGCGTGTAACTGTTCTAAGTTCTAACTTCTAACCATAGCTAAGTCACTGCGCTAGGGGTGTCAGTAGGGTCGGGTTGACCCGACCCGAACATGAACCCGATAAGGCTTATCGGGTCAAGTTAAATCGGGTCCTTGTCGGGTTGTTTTGACCTGAACCCGATAACCCGGTATCGTTATCGGATTGGGTTCGGGTTGAACTATTTATGTTATCGGGCTATTGGGTGAACCCGATTAGACCCGAAAAATATTGTTTTACTTTATATTTACTGCCTATGCATAGTTTAATTGATCCATTTTGTAAGATTCAAGAAAAAAAGACAGAACAAGATACTACTCGAAGTCTAAAACTTAAACTTCATGTACTACATTCTGTACCAACACTATAAATCATTCCACAAACTTAAACTTATACTCCATTATCTCAAATTTTATGTAGAGCGTTCATGTGATTCATAATAGATTATACTAAATGTAAATTTGAAGCCATCTTCCACATAATTAGGAGATTGACGTAAGTAAGATTGTAGTATATCATATGATAAGACGATAAGTTACAGAAAGATAAATAGATAATAAGTCATTTTCTACCCACAAAATACATGATCATTAAGTTAAATGCTATTTATAATACATCATTAGATATATACAAGAAACGTAGACAAACATGGACATACCAAATAGTTTTTGTTGGTAATATTCCATCTAGACATTTCATCGAGCACTTTCTATGCACAATGAGCAAAAGCAAACCAACAATCAACAGTAGCGAGTCCAAATAACCAGTTGAATTAACTAAAAAGTTACAAAGAAAAACAAATAGTTTTATAGTTACCACCCTTTGCACATTAGTGTAACGGAACAATAAAGAAAATTGTGACATGAAAATTCTCATATACAAGATAATCCCGCAACAAAGAAGGGTAAAGGAGACATATTGTTCAATTGTTGTAGCATGAAGTCAAAAGGAGAGTGGGAAACAAAAAAAAAAAAAAAAAAAAAAAAAAAAAAAGGAAAACGTGTGTTACATGAAGAACTAGGCGGGAAAAGTTAGCGGGAAATGAAAATTCTTCCCCCCCCCCCAATGTCATTACAAGCTTAAAAGTGGAGGTTTGATTTTCATCAAATACTTGCTGTGTTTGAACTTTTAATTGCCTGAACATATATCAATTTGAGAATTAGTATGATGTTAGTTTACAAAAGAAAAAGAAAGCGTGGTTGTGATAATTTCACAAAAAGAAAAACACATAATCAATTTTGACTTACTTAAGATATATTTTAGGATAAAATCATTGTGAATTTAAAACGGTAATTTTAATTATCTCACAACATTTATATAACAAATATTAAGCAAGACTTAACCCACAATAATTTAGTCAATGAGTTTCTCACACAACCATTGGCGTAGCTATTTAGGGGCGGGGAGGGGCGCCTGACCCCTCGAAATTTTTTTTGCGATGTAGGGGGTATATAGTTTTCGTGTAGAAGAATTTCGGTATATTCAGTTTCGACCTCCCATTTTAATCGTGAATTTTTTTTTATACATTAAGCAATAAAATTGATCAATTACATTTACATAAGTTCATCTCCCCAAACTAAAATCATTAAAAACCAAATCATAAACTAAAATCCATTACTTAGCTCATTAAAAAAAAAAAAAAAAAAAAAAAAAAAAAAAAAAAAAAACGGGAACAATCCCTAACAATTAACAAACCAATTAACCAAATCCCAAACCCTCCCCCTTCTACCCTCAAAATCTAGCAACCAGTATGGTGATTTACATAGAAAAAGAAATTGCTAACAAGTTTGATGCGGAGTCCATAATTGAATAATTCAAAGATCTTAAAGGTCGAAAGGCCGAACTATAATTTCTTCAATTAATCGAACCAGGTACCAACCGTTTGTCTCCTTTTTAATGTTTAGTTGTCTTGGACAAATGCTTAGTTTTTTAGTGATTGAAACTTTTTTTTTATAATAATAGTATTTAATTTTTGACCCGACCCGAATCGAATCACCGACCCGAACATATTACCCGAAAAATAGCGTTAGGAAAAAAAAATTAGATCCCGACCCCCCACTGAAAATTTTCTAGCTTCGCCACTGCACACAACATGTGATGCCATTAGGACACAAGTCATTTGATGAGCTTCCCTTTATCGGGAAATTTGCAATTGTGTGAGCAAATATCTCAGTTATTATTTAACTTTAATCAATTTTGTTACATATTATCAATTCCAGACTTATTTTTTTATGTTTATCGGGAAATTTGCAATTGTGTGAGCAAATAGTCAGTTATTATTTAACTTTAATCAATTTTGTTACATATTATCAATTCCAGACTTATTTTTTATGTTTAAGATTACGCCTATTAGATACTCCCTCCGTTCCTTATTAAATGTCATGTTTGACTTTTCAAAGTCTTTCTATCTCAACTTTGACCTTAAATATTTGTGGTTGTGTAAAATAATATCTGATACAAAATATATGAATGATTAAGTTTTAAATGTATTTTCGAACCATATAATTTTTATCAAATAGTATATAACACAATCAAAAATATTTAAAGTTAAAATTGATAAAGAAATACTTGAAAAGTCAAACATGGACATTTAATATGGGACAGAGGGAGTAATACTTAAATATATTTAATATATGAATATATGGTTGACAATTAACACTAAGACTGAGTAATGGGTCAAAACATCACGACTCGTCCCGAAAATAGATTATGGGTAAAACGTGAACCGAGTAAAACCGAAATCGAACTGAATAAGGTCGTTCGGTTCGGGTCGGTTTAGCTAGTTCAAATATGTGTTTCTTTCTAACCCGAACCAAACCAAACCGAACCGAGTAAAACCGAAATAATTATACAAAACCCAAAATCGAACCGGATAAGTTGACGAACAGTTAATTCATAAGTCACCTGAGGTTGTGTTCTCTGAAGTTGGGTTAAGTTTAAATGCAACCCAATTGGGGCGACCTATTAGGTTGGATGCGGGTACTTGTGACATGTGTCTTAATCCTTTGGGTCGTAACTCCTATGCACGGGTTCTTCTTGAGCTATCTTCCGAATGTGCTATTTTGGAATCAGTTGAAGTTGCTATTCCGCTGCCTAAGGGCAAGGGTCACTACTTGGTAACACTTGATGTTGAATTTGAATGGTGGCCTCCTCGGTGTCCAAAATGCAAAATATTCGATCATGAGGATGATGCTTGTCCAACTAAGGATAAGTAGGCTACATTTGGTCCGTTACCAGGTGTGAGTTGTATACGTGACGATGGTGTGAAACACGTAATGATGGTGTGAAACACGTGAAGAATGATGGAAACAAGGTTGCAAAACCTAAGCATGGATTTATGTTTTATAAACCTAAAAGTAATTTCCAATATCGGCCTGTTTCTAAACCAAGTAATACTAAGGAGAATACGGATATACCAAAAGCGTCTATGGAGGGTGTTAGTCAGGTTGTTAACCCGAATACTAATAAACTACCCATGAATGTTTCTCCTATGGTTACTATGAATGACTCATCTAGGTCGACTAATGTGCATGGTTACTTTTCAGATGACATTAATCTTGGCCAGATGGGGAGTGATATGGATAAGCTTATGGATGAAGATAAGGTACTTGATATTAATATGGCAAATGATAAGGAGAGTGTTGTTGAAACTAGGGAGTCGGTGCTTAAAATTAATGAGGGACTCATCGCGGCCGAATTACTCTATTTGCAGCTCCCAGTGACCGAGAACTACCTGCGAGAACAACAAATGCAAATAAATCAACAGTCCATCAACACAAAAATCTCATGAGTAAACCATACAAAGTAAAAAACTTAATGAGGTCAGGAGGAGCAGGACATCCAACAGAGGCATTTACCCTCAACAACCAAGGGCAAGGCCGCACAGTTGGACATCCCATCAAAGGCTGGTTGACGACAGCAGGTGGTTGTTCCTTCAAGGAGAGGAGAAGAGCAACCCTCGTCCCTAATCCATGGGAGGTTACTTAAGTGACCACCAACCTATGCTTTCAGACATCAAATGCTAGTTTATTCCAACTGATGGCGACCGGGAGCGCGGTGTAACATTTAAGTCTCCCGCAAAGGTGAAAACTCCCAGCTCCAAAATACGGTGTAACATTTAAGTTTCTCACCAGGACGACCAAATCACACTGGTAGGACTGAAATAAAGATGATAGAAATTCTGATGCAAGACCCTCTATGTCTTCCATTCTAACAATCACTTGCAAAGCTCTATCGGGGTCAAAGTACACCCAAAGGATCGAAACGTTAGACAAGGATGGAAGAGGAGTGAGCGTCTCCATATCCAACCCCCATACATAGGTAAAGGATCCCAGAACACAAATGTCTTCGCTATCAACAAGACTAGTCTTCATCTCACACCACAAAAGTTGAAAGAAGACAAATGCCCTTCGTAAAAAAATACAAAGAAAAACCTATGAAAAAATCTTCTTGAAGAAAGTTTTTAGGGTTTGGGAAAAGATGTGGAAAAATGGAAGAAAAGAAGCCTTATCGTTTCAAGTTATAACCTCCCACCTTTCTAGCCCTATTTATAGGTAAAGAAAACGAATCATCGAGTTACACTTGGCAAAAGCCCACTAGGTCAAAACATATTTAATGAGGCGTGTGATAAACACCCTGCAAAGGTGCGAGTATAGCTGACGTCAACACACATGTCACGTACAGTCGAAGGGACAAGTTATAAACACTGCACAAGAAATGTAAGGATGACGCCGTCTACATTCTCAAAGACAATAAAGATGCATCAAATCCCAAAGATAGTAAATAAAACCAAAGCATGATAATGAAAATATCAAGTATACATCTTCCCTAACTCAGCTTACAACCCTGATCAAGGTAAAAAGCCTGCATCTAGTTATTATCACAAAAGACAAATATGATCAAAGTCTAGAAAAGGAAGGCTTGAGAAAGAAACCTGGTACTGCTAAACGAACTGGGGGGACTTAGTTACAAAGTTCATCATTATGTCAGTGCATGATCAAATACTAGATTGGGGACTTGATAGCATATCAATATTAGTGACCCAAGCCCACTAATTACACGCTCAAATCAAGCCCATTACCAAGGCCCATCAACACTTGATGGAAGCCCGGCTTAAATTGCAGGTCACGCAGGGCCTGGTAAAACCTCTCATGCCAGACTGAGAATAATAGTACTACTGCTCCCCGATTGTCACTAGCGGTTAACCATCTGACACTGCACAGTGGGGACGCACAACAAACACCATTTTGTATGAGTCAAACAAAGATTTTTTTGAAGTATCTTTAATATATATATATATATATATATATATATATATATATATATATATATATATATATATATATATATATATATATATATATATATATATATATATATATATTTTATGCTCTTATAATCTTTAATAAATTGTTGTGCTAAACACGCCATAACCATAAACGAAAATACAAACTTATAAGCAATGTTTTGAAAACCGGTTTTGAAATCCACCTTGTCGAGTCACCGGGCACCGGGTCAACCGACTCGACCGTCGGGTCAACCCGACTTTCAATTTATTATTTTATTATTTTTTGACCGAGTCAACCAGTTTGACCGCGGGTCAACCGTTTGGACCACCGGGTCAACCCGGGTTTTTATTAAAAAATTTTGAAAAAACGAAACCGGGCCGGGTTTCGAGAACCAGTTTGACCCGGGTTACCCAAAACCCGATGGGCTAACTGGTTAACCCGGGTTTTTTGACCATTTTTTTTGCCGGAACCGGTCGAACCGATTAACCCGGTAACCTTTTTTTTGCTGGAACCGGTCGAACCGGTTAACCCGGCCGGGTCGACCCGGGTTTCAAAACACTGCTTATAAGTTGAAAATAAGATTTAACAAAACTTTTTTTTATTTTTTTTCTTAAAATTTTATTTTTATATCAAGTAAGGTGTAAAATAAAAGCACCAAATAAAAATAACGCATAACCGTCTGGTACCGTCGTCTACCCAACCCCCAATTCGCAACTCTATTCATATAGAAAACTGTAAAAAGTAACTGCATCGTGCTTGTTGGTCATCACACTTGCACTATTTTTCCAACATTCAATTTTTTACTGATACACTCTCTAGACCAAGCTTCATATTCGTCGGCATCACAGGTAACATCGTAAAACTTATGTATTAGGTATAATTGATTGATGGAATTCAATCTATTGATGGATAAACTCATACGAATTGTATGATATTTTTAATGTTAGGCAGATCATGCATTTAACTTTCAATTGTAGGCTTCACCTCTGAGTATCTGGGTTTAGTAAGAAAAATTAATTTTAGCATTTGCTTCAAGTGTGATTAACTATTTGGGCATAATTATGTATATCCTCTATTGGAAAATATAGAAATATGAACAAAAAGTTGGTATGTTCATAGAGGTAAGTCTGATAAAACTGAAACTACTCATATTCTAATAGGTTTATTGATTTAACATTTTGCACAACACTTAAAATGACTTATGACTAGTAGCAACGAGCGGGGTAACCCGCGCGTTGCTATGGGAGTGTTTTTGCGTTTGATGTAAACTTGAAATGATATGAGACGAACCGAATTTGTGAAATAAATTGATTTCGATAAAGTTTTACATATTTATAGTTGATTTTATTGGAAAAATCATTTTGGAAACAATGGCGCAAGTTTCGTAATTTTTGAAGTCCGTTTGCTATGTCGTTTGGGCCCGAAGCGTTTTTCCGAGAAATTTAACTACGTTGGCAGATTTGGTCCCTCGTTGTATTTTCATTACACACCCTACACTTTCATTTATTGCAAAAACCTTTTCCTATATAAACTCCTATATTATTTATTTATATATTTTTATCATTAATAACACACATTTCTCTCTCTATCCAGGTCGCCGGTATCTTCAAATTTTCCGGCCAAATACACCAGCAGGTTCCGGCCGATCACCGGAATGATTTTCCGGCGACGACTTTTCTATTCCCAATCGATAGATCGTTATAGTTACTACCTTTCTGGAGCTGGTTAGCGTCCAACTCCCTCCGTAACCACCCGTATGCGCCACCACCGTGATGCGCCACCACCACCGAGAGTTGCCACCACCTTCTTTCCCCTTGTTATCGACGGTAATCATCATCACGCGCCACCCTTTTTATTTTTAAACTTATTAAACTTTATTTAACCGAGTTTATGGTTAAATCTTTTATAAAAATGATTTTATTAATGTTAAACCGTGTGGATCTATCTTTTCTTGCCGCGACTAACTCATCGAGTCAACTCGTTTGACTCGTGTGAGTTAACCTCTTTCCTTCTATTTCTTTTATTTTTACTAACTATTTTAACTTATCTCGTGGATTTATAGATGTAATATATATATATATATATATATATATATATATATATATATATATATATATATATATATATATATTTTAAACTGTCAATGGAATATTTTTGAGTTTTTGACGTTGCCGAAAAAATTATTTTGTCAATTTCGTTATAATAAAATTAATGTATTGTAAATTTGAATTTGTTTTTTGTTTTTGTTCGTTTGTTTTTTTTATAATAACTGTCGACGGGATATTTTTGAGGTTGCCGGAAAAATTGGTGTTGGTGCCGGAAATATAAAATTAATGTATTGTAAATTTGAATTTGTAGATTTGTTTATAATTAATATATATTTTTTCTTTTCAGATTTGCATTGCCGGAAATGCTCCTGCCGCCGACGCTTTCGCCGGAATCTGTATTGCCTCGCTGCCAGAAACACATATTTACTTTTAAATAAATTTTGTAAATTCCATTTTGATTATTGTTAGTGATTGTTGTGATTATTTATTGTTAGTGATTGTTTATTAGTTCTAGTGGTTTTTTGTTTTTTAATTACATGTTTACCTCTGATAACAACCAATCAGATTTATGTTTAGTTTTCTAAACAGTACATGGCGCGATTTTCCATAATTAACAGCCAATCAGAATTTGTATTAAATATCTAATCACCAAATCAACCAATCAATTCGGGACACACAGCTTTTGGATCACGATTTTCGAGAAATCAAGATTTTGGGTTTTAGTATATAGTATAATGGTGACCCTATGGGTGACCACACACCACCTTAGCGCCACATCAACTTCTCTCTCTAAGACCAAACACATGACCAAATGCCTGTAGTGAGGCGACCCGGCCCGGTCACAACAAAAAACATACCCCACAATAATTATGTAAAAAATCACTCACACACAAACCATTTGGTCGCTTTGCTGATCAAATCAAGCAAAAAAAGTGGGGGGACACGTTCGTTGGGGTAGAATTGTAGAACGTCCCAAGGTTGGGTCGTTATTACGACGACTAGCCGAACATAAAAATTCCACCTGTACAATTTAAGTTTTAAATATAGTGTCAACAAACTATTTACTAAGAATTCAATATTTTATTGTTTTTTAGAACACATAAAAATGCTTGTCGCAATTATAACTCTAAACACAAGTCAAGTTTATATTCACCTTAGAATCATACTTAACATTCGTGTTTGAACAAACATGTCAGAAGTTAATCATCTACATTTTCCATAACTTTTTGCATGCACCTTTCTTTTCTGTATCCAAAACGAAAGCCATGAAAAGTTGAAAACCACTAATAACATATATACTTCGGGACTTAAAGAGACATGCGCGCCGTCGAGACTGGATGTATTTGCCTAGACGGTTTCCTGTGTTTGAAATTGGATTTATCGAGTTCCTTAATGCTTCGTTTGCTAAGGCAGCCAGGGGAGGCCAAATTTGTTGTCCTTGCAACGGATATAAGAACTGTTACTTGTTTCACAGAGACGAAGTATTTAATCATATTAAAGGACACGCATTTGTGAATAACTACTGTTTATGGGGATTTCATAGTTAAGAACTCTCTCTAATTAGAGTAAGATCTGATAACAATACTGTTTTAGATGATATTGGAAAAATATGCTTGATAAGTTTGATTCATTTGTAGAGTTTCATGTATATTGAAGAGGATCATGCACGGAAGCAGCTTGACTGGCACTTGAACATGAAAGTTATGAGGCTGAAATAGAAGTAATGCACAACGAAACTGATGACGTATGAGACAAATTAGTTGAAGATGCTAAGCTCCAGAAAAATCACCTTGTCAAGTAGTTCGAGAGTTGTTAAAAAGAGTCATACACAGTGTTTGGTACGAGGTAAGAATTCTTCACATTAATATTACACGTTGCAGTAGTCTAAGTAAATTTCGTATCTAAAGCTAGTTTGACTATTAAGATTTAGATGTGGCAGTATCAATCAATTCATCATTTTTAATGTATCAAACTATCAATTAATCTATGAAGTCCAATGTCTGTTGATATTAGTAACAAATTAATTATGTTATATTCAACTACGTCATATTACGGAACTGAAAAGAGAAATTAAAAAAAAAAAAAGAAAAAAAAAAGAAAAGAAAGGTTGACGGACAAACCGACCTGCTTGACCCAAGACTATCTGGTACATTTTCTAAAATTTGTTTATGATACACCTAGTTTGACCTGGACAAGCTCCAACCTATGATATGAACAAACCCAACATGCCCGTTTTCAACCTTTAACTTCTAGCAGCAATAAGGCGCCATACTGCCATATGATATTGACAAAGTGCAGGATCTATTTTTTGATTTTTGTATAAATATGCTTTACTTGGCTACATTTGAAAAAGACAATAGAAACACTAAATTCCCAATATGTACTCTTATTGATATTATGATTTAGCAATAAACCTGCTCGGATTATTTTTTTATTGATAGTCGTTTCTTACATGCTAGTGAAATGATATCACATAGATTTAGAAGAAATTTTGTCACATATTTTTAATTGTTTAATAATACTAACTTGTCATTTCTTTCATATTATGAAGAAAAAAATCTATATTGAATTTTTACTTATATTGTTGCTATGTGGTCTAGTGATCTATTTTTTAGCTGATATATCTTGAATACTGTTGGAATGTATTTTATTGTTGAGATTTTGGTCATCTTTCTATTTGGATATATATCGCGAGTGTAACCTAACAATATTTTCTATCGTTTTCATTTGGATCAGGCAACGTCGTTTTATTCTACTTCAAGCTGCATGTTGAGATTTGCAAAGATGAAGTCAAGATGTCTATGGTTAATGTTTGATTGCTTTTTCTTTTGTTCACTAGAAGTTTTGTGTTGGTTATCTTACATTGGACAATTTTGTCAAAGTACAATACGATGTTATCTATGGTATTTTATTATTTTATTCCTATGGCTGAACTAATGTTAATTATTAATGTATGATTAGACATTTTCAAAGAAAGTGTATGATACAAATATCATGCATTTAGCATTGTATTGTGCGAAACAAAAGTGTTACTAATCATTTATGAAAGTGTCACCTTATATGATTGAAAACAACCAGAAGTGTTGCGTTTCACACAATAAAGTGTTGCATACTTAGTTTAATAATGAGAAAGTGTTGCTCTTGAATCTAAAAGTGTTGTGGTTGTGCGAAAAAATGTTGCATTTTATTTTGAAAAGTGTTGTACTTCGGTAAAAAAATTGTTGCATTTTATTGTAAAAAGTGTTGCACTTTGGTATAAAGAGTGTTGCATTTTAATGTAATAAGTGTTGCAATTTAGTGTGAAAGTGTTACAATTGAGTATAAAAAGTGTTGTGTTTGAGTGTCAAAAGTATTGCACTTAAAGTATCACATTTGCTAAACATAGGCAACACATTTAAAAAATGTTGCAGATTTCAATTGAAAGTGTCGCTTATACCTAAGGCGACGTTACATAACGTAGCACTTGATAAAGTGTCACATTAGGCATAATGCAACATTTTAAACACATAATACAACACTTTATCAGTGTCGCTTTAACTTCATTTTGTAGTAGTGCAAATTGAAATATTTTACCATCGTGTCGACCACTATACCAAAATGGACATTGACCATGCCGCAAGTGGGGACCTTTGGGGATTAAGTGTTGATGAAGCATGGGAAACAATAGAGAATTGTGCCAGACTTGCCAAAAAAATGGACAACCCAACAAACATTGTTACGGATCAATTTATAGCAAGTTTAAGGGAACAGGCAAGAAGATTGTTTGGGGATACGCGTATAGATGAGATAACTGGGTGCACGAAGTGGTTTGATTTCACCTCAATACAAGCTGAGCACATTGTTAATCTTGATAAGATGGAGGATAGAGTTGAAAATCTAAGCCCACCAAGTACCCCACAAGTCCTACCATCATTTGAGGAATACACACCACCCGTGACTTACCTGGAAGAAGTAGATGAGACTTTAGGAGTCCCAATAGAGGTAGAACCCTTGTACCAAACACCACTAGAGGATATAGGTTTGAATACTTGTAGTGATAACCTTACTCTTAGTTCTAGGGAATTACCTAGTGTTGATGAACCGGAACCTCAATCTTCACACAACTTTCCATCCTTAGATATACATATAGGAGACAAAAGAGGAGCCGACCCACCCATCAACCCATGTAGTCCAGGTAGTCTTAGGATAAAGGTAGTGGACTCTAAGCCTTGTAGAGAGGAAGCCAATATAGGAGTGGAAAATGACCTTACATGCTTACATCACCCATTTATGATTGATCACAAGAAACATTATGGGTTTAAACCGGGTTTATTAGGTCAAGATTGATCCCCAACTAGTAGTCTCTTGAAGTTGATAGAAAATGATCCCTTTCTATGAGAAAATCTTAATCCACCCATTAACCCGATTGAATTTGGTAAGGTTATGATGATAGGAGCACAACCCTTTGAGCATATAATTCATCCACCACTCTTTCCTCACGTGGCATACTTCCACCGAGATGTTGTGTATAGCTACTATCACCCGCATTTAATCCTAAGTATAGGGAAAACCTTACCTTTATCCGTGAAATAAGGTTAGAGTCAGGCTCGTGACTCGAACAAAAACAAGCGCTTCTTGGGAGGCAACCCATGATTGTGTGTGATTTTTATTTCGTTTGTTTGTTTGTTATTTGCTTCCGTATGCATGCTTTATTTTTATTATTGGTAGATCATGTTTCAAAACTAAATAGTAGAAATACTTTATTTTGTTGTTTGGCCTAGTCTTAACTTCACCCAAAGGTATTTTTGCAAAAGATAAGTGTAAGGGGAAACCCCAAATATGTTTTTAAGAAACAAACCTATCATGATTCTCCACAATATTAAGTGAACATGTATATTCGTATTTGTTAGAGTCAAATGCTTGTATCGAGTCATAATGAAGTTTTGCAGGATTTTCCAGGAAGTAGAACCAAGTTTTTCCAGAAATTTTCCGGAAACTTAACATAAGAATTTCTGCAGGTCACTTCTGACGGCGTCACAAGTTTACTCTTGACGGCGTCACGTGTAAAAATCTGGAAATTTTACCAGTTTTGTTTTTCTAACGGAGTATTAAAGTTTTTGTTGAATTATCAGTTTTATAATCTCCAGGAAATCTGCAAACATCATTCCACAAGCATTATATCTTATTTTGTTTTCTAGGATTTATTAGTATATGTAGATTGCCGCCGATTTTATGCGAGGTTGCCTTGTCTGTTTTCTCAGGATTTACAGGTTATGTATGACAAGAAGATGATTTATTTTTCTGGAAGGGAAGCTTTGATTGTTCATTTTCTTGGAGGAAGATTTAACCTTGCCACCTTATTATCCATACCGAGCGAATCAGGGGAGTATTTGATTTCATTTGTTTTACTTATTTCACTTTTACATTCTTTACTTGAACATTGGTGATAATGTTCATCTTAAGTGTAAGGGGAGGGTAAAATGATAATATCTTACAGATACACTTTCGCTTGAGTTTGTTTGTTTGATAGTAGGTGTGTAATAAAACTATGAGAAATACTTGTTAGTGCAATTTTAGCGCCAAATTTAAAATTTTTTACAACATTTAGGAGTGAAACTTTAGCCATAACAAGCGTCTCATGGATAGGAGATTGTATGACTAGCACAAAACCATACTATTCAGAAAAATTTTCCACCCAAATATGTGAGGTTCGCCTTTAGATTTGATAGGAAAAACATTTACTATTAGTGCTTATGAGTGTACCGGTAGCATTTAGATTCTAGAACTTGCATTAGTGATGCATCCCGAGACTGCTAGTGGGACTACATTTGTGTAGTAGGATTTACTACATGATAAGAGGCACTAGGATCACCCTTGTGTTAAACCCGTATTATAATTACTTGACCATTTAAGTCATATTACTTGCTAGTTAAGTCAACTAAATTTTCCCACACCTTAGCGTTGTACTCATTTTTAGTACACGAAACCCCTAGTACACCCCTCCGAGCCTATCTTTTCGTTTTTATAACTTCAAGCATTTTACTTAAAGGAAGAATTTGTTACACCCCACTTAAATGTACACCCAAATCGCCTTAGCCTTCCGTGTATGCACTCATCTTTAGTGCATTATTGTTATTTGTTAAACCCTAAGTTAATTATCTAATTGATTACATGGTTGCTAAGTCGAGTCATATCCTTGTACATATTGTTTTGGGACGATTGGGACTCATGGGTAAAGTACTTATTTTATAGAGTAATGGGGAAGAACATAATATTATTACCCCCGTATGTGCGTTAATCTTAAAAGTACTCCAAGTGTTTTGATTTTCTTAATTCGAGTCATTAGATTAGTTTATTGTAAAGTATGTAAAAATTCAAGTGTAAGGGGAATGTTCATTCCCTATGATGTATTATTTTGGATGGTAGGGTAAGAGTGTATGAAAAAAAAAAAAAAAAAAAAAAAAAAAAAAAGAGAGAGAAAAAACATACGGACTACCATCCTTTTTCATTCTATGTTCAATTTATGTTTTTGTTATTTTTCATTTATTAGCTTAAGTCGAGTCTAGTCTTGGCTTAGCAACGCCATATTGTATATGTAATTAACCAAGATTGTTAACTCGCCACCAGTAAAAACTGCCTATATCCAACAAAACCGTGTATTTCATATCCCTACACCTAACGTTACAACCCTTTAAAAGACATCTTTGATAGTTTATCCTAGGTGCTTACGCCATGTGGTGGAGGTTTGATCCTTTCCCAAGCCTATGGTAATCTATTTTGCTATGACAGGTAGTGAGAGATATCTTCCGTTTCCATATTGTAATTTATATCTTATTACACCCGAGAGATGTGAGTATCTAAACACTATTTGTGAGGTGTTAGTATATGACCTCCGTGCTTGTCTTTGATCTTTAGTGAAACGATTATTTGTTGTAATTACTTTTATATTAGTGTTAAATGACCCCTAACTTGTATTTTGATTAGAATAAAAGCGCATTTGCTTGAGGACAAGCAAATCTCAAGTGTAAGGGTATATGATGAGGGGGAAAATGAACCACTTTTAGGGGGTCATTTAAGCCCGGAATTGAATTTATTTGATCAAATATTACCCTAAATCGTTCCTTTTGTGATTTTAGGTACTTTGGGAGTGAAATCTGGAAAAGAAAGCAATTCAGACGCTTTTGGAGCATAAAAGTGAAGAAAACGCCAAAGACTTAATTTTCCATGCTGGAAACAGTGTATGACGGCGTCAAGAGGAAATATTTGACGGCGTCAAGAGTAAAATCCATGACGACCCAGAAGAAACGTGAAGGCGTAACAAAAAGGGCGTCAAGAGTTAATATGGTGACGGCCTGCATAAGGTGTATACATGACGGCGTCAGACTCAGATCTAGGCAGTCCGAGGAACTATTTGGCGGCGAGATGACGGCGTCAGACATTTGTTCTTGACGCCGTCACCTTCTAAAATCTATATATAGTTTTCTATTTTTCATTCATTAGAGAGGAACTTGTGTGGAGAAACCCTAGGACCGAACCTTGTACGTATTTTACAGCTTTTTCAAGGGTTTTCAGCTCTTGAATCCTTTCATGTGCTATTGAGATAAGTCTTCTCTTAATTCAATCAATATGTCTATGTGTTGGTTGTCTATATCTTGTGCTTGTCTTGATTTCAACATGCTAGGCTAGATCTATCTTGTGTTTGCTTAGATCTAATGAAACCTAGATGTTAATTTTGTGTTGATTACTTGTTTATGGTTGTATTGGATGAATGATTTCAATGTTAGGATTAAGAAAACTGGCAGATCTCCATTTGGTAACATGCTTGAACGTCTTAGGAAACATGAACCGATGTGTACTAGATTTTATTGATTGTATTTAATGCATGAGTAAATTCTAATGATCCCATGTTAGGAGCTTCTTAGCCGGCTCGACATAGGAGTGAAGTTGGCACTCATAGGATTGGGGAAGTAAGTACGCCACCCCATGAATGGTATTAAGGAATACAATCCATCATCCACACAACTATAACAAGTAATTAACGTGTAAAAGATATCTAGGGAGTAGTGAAATCTAAGTAAACACATTTCTCTCATATATTGCTCACAACTTTAGTTTAATTTTGTTTATTTTCATTTTTAGTATTTAATTTTGATTGCATCTTAGTATTGGGTTAGTTGACTAGCAACTAATTCTGCCCAAATCCTTCAAACCCGAGATTTTTACTTGCTTTTCATAAAATATAAAAATACAAAAAGAATTATCCCTCATCTCTAGACTTAATCTTTAGGTTTTCTAATCCTAGCGACACTATTCCTAGCTGAACGATCAATTCCCCGGTACTTGTCATTATACTATACTACATCGATCAGGTACACTGCCTGGTGGGGGTTGTAAGCTTCTCGAGATCCCTCGAGAGGTAAAGCCTGGTGCAATCCCTATGCATCATAGTGGTGGCAGTTAGTTACTCGTGCAACAACCAAAGAAAAAGTCTTGTATTCGGTTTTAAATAAAGCATTTTGCATGTATCCCCCTCACAGGGTTTATAAAACATTTAAAGTGAAAGTATTTTAAAAAGTATGAGGCTATGAACTCACCTGAGTTTAGAGTAATATAAGTGATGCAAATAGTGACTCGGAAAATAGACCGTCTTACTCACGTATCCTAGTGTGTTGTTGGTTTTGGATGTATGTCAAGCTTTAGTTATCTTGTTTGTGTTTCTCAAGTTATTGTTTTTAGGTTTGTTAATGTTTTAGATATAACATAACACCGTTCAGGTCATTGTAATTTAGAAGTATATGACTCCTCACATGAAGCTCCATACTATTGTATTATGTTATCAACATAATACCGTTCAGGCCATCATAATTCAGAAGTTAATACTCCTCATACAAAGCTCCCTGTTATTGAGTTATGTTGTTATTAGGGTTTAGTTATAATCATATCACCGTTCGGGCCATCATATCTCAGAAGTATATGCAATAATCGTTAGGGCACTTTAATTCGTAAACCCAACAAACTCGTCAAAACGAAATATCCACATAGTACTCCTCGCATGAAGCTCCCTAGTATTGTGTTATGCTTCGAACTTTATTTAGGTTTTATACTTATATGATATTTTTACCTTATACCCTTATAGTTTATATATTTACGTTTTCAATCCTAAACTTATAACACTTATATTATTTATACTAAATACTAGGGTAAATTGCAAAAATGGTCCTTAACGTTCCACGAATTTGCAAAAACGGGACCGAGACAAAAAGTAGCACAAAAAAGACACAAACATTCCACATTTTTGTAAAATCGCCACTGAGAACCCTTTTCATTTTCCCGTTAAGTGCCACGTATTTGAGGGTTGTATCGTCATTTCACTGTCTTTTTTATATCCCGCCAACTTTCGGGGGACTATTTTTGCAAACAACATAAACTATGCACATTTAAAGCTGTGTGCTTCTTCAGGGTGCAATAAATCCCCAAAACCAACCAACGATTGTGTAGATAATCAACCGTCAAACCCTAACATAAAAAAAATCGCAACAACTAAACCCAGCTATGGCGAATAATGATAAGAATGAAAAGGGAAAGTGCTTGTTGATGGGGGGAGGAATCATCCGAAATGTCGTGGGGCAAGGTTTTATTAAATGATGAAGTCTTTGAGGTTGTTTTGGATGAATTTGGTGAAAAAGTTATTGCCAAGTATGGTTCGTATGCAAACATAGGGAAGGAGATGATTGAAGAAATTCTTCAATGGATGTGGAATAGAACCTTCAACAAACCAAATGTGGGTGCTAGCGGTTGCTCCAATGAGGTAGTTGTAGAGAAAAAAAGGAAAAGGGGAAGGCCGGTTGGGAGTGGCAAGAAGAAGACGGAGGGGAGTCCTATTCCGACTACAGTCGCAAAAAAAAAGGAAGTGGGGAAGGCCGGTTGGGAGTGGCAAGAAGAAGATGGAGGGGAGTCCTATTCCGACTACAGTCACAGAAAAAAGAAAGAGGGGAAGGCCTGTTGGGAGTGGCAAGAAAAAGAAGGAGAGGAGTCCTAATCCGAGTACAGTTACAGGAAAAAGAAAGAGGGGAAGGCCTGTTGGGACTGGCAAGAAGAAGGAGGCTGGCAAGAAGAAGAAGGAGGGGAGTTCTAATCCGAGTACAGTTACTGAAAAAATGAAGAGGGGAATGGCAAATGGGACTGGCAAGAAGAGGAAGGTGAAGGAAGAGCATACGGATCTAGGTATGTTAATGTGGTATACTTCATTTATGTGCCATTTTAAAATTGTTTACGTAGGATGCTATGCTATGTTTGATAGACTTTTATATGCATCCCCTTTCCTAGGTTTAGGATAAACAAAGTATTTGCATTAAGTAGGGTGTTAGAATATCATAAGTGAGAGTGTTTGGCATTACTAAATACTGCTATAGAGAGTGTTTTGCATTATGAAAGTACTGCGTGTTCACATTGGTTATAAGTAAGTCTTCACATTGGTTGTAAGTAAGTCTTCACATTGTGTATCTTGAGTGTATCAGGAACAAAATAGATTGGTTTCTATATAACCACATTAACTTATTACCTAAACTACAACTATGTGGTGAGATATACAACACTGCATTGCTCTGCTTCACTCGAGCCTGCATAATTGTTTCATTGACTACTTGTGCATTGACTTTAGCATGTATACCATTAGTTTCGTAGGTGCTGGTATGTCTTGACAGTTTGAATTTAAAATTGTGGCAGATTTACTTGGTTATGGGGGTGAAGTTCTGTTCCGCATGCACAATAATGGAGTCTTTGAATTTGGTCCAGTAAGGTATGTACAAGGGAATGTTTCTACAATGTGTGGCTTTGTCTGTGATAGACATATCTTTTTCCTAGGTCTAGATGATATGTTTTCATACATTAGGGGAGAAAAATGGGCTGTGTTCTTTTGTGTGCCTGGTAAATCATTAGAAGAAGGTTTGAAGCTGATTTACACAGACAATGATGTGCACACAATGATTGAGCTAGGTTGTTGTGCCGGTTTTGTAGATTTGTTTGTTGCTCACACAAAACAGGTGTTATCTTCCTACTATTTAAACAATATTGATGTAGAGGGTGATGGTGGGGAGGTTGTTGGGTGGGTAGAAGAAGATGCTAGCTTGCGGTGCTCAATTACTTCAACTCCTTTTAGGACTACCACTTCAAAACCTTATTGAGTTGTGACTGATGTTGATGATTCAAAGCCTGAATTCAGGAAGCAAAAAAAGAGTGTGAAGAGGTCTGCGGATAGAGATGGTGGTTCTATGAAGAAGACAGCAGGTCCAAGTGGTTCAGTGAATGTGGGAGCTACGGGTGCGGGTCTTGTGAGGCCAAGAAGTGATGTAAAAATCACTAATTGCGTGCTGGCTCTAAGGGCACCAAGATCAATGGGAAACAATGTGGTTTTATTTTGACTAGGTGAGTTTAATGAATTGATTAGCAAATTTTTTGTGGATACACTGCATTGCCTATTATAGTAACCTCATTTCATTGCATATTTTGATTGTGTAGGTATAGTTGCACACCTATCCAGTAGAAGCTTTTGAGGATTGACGTATGGGTTTAATCTTTTGGGATTATGTAATGTGTAGAGAACAATATCAGTTTTAATTTGGTTGTATTTACTAATGTAATTTGACTAATGTAACTTGAACTATTTTACCTCCCTTTCGAATACACCAAAGGGTGTGTGGCGGCATTGTGATGGGTTCATCTGTTTTTGTACATGCCGACCAATAGTATGTAACTTGAACAATATTTCAAATGGGTTAAATTTTTAGTCAATATTGACTACTATCAATACTCTGTTTTGTGTTTCTGCTATATAATATGTTTGTCTTTGTTTCTTTGTTTGTGTTTGTTTCTTTTGTGTTTGTGTTATATGTTTGTATCTTATAGTTAGAATTCATTGTTTGTGATACGAATCGAAGAGTATAAAGTGTAAACCTAGAAAATTGGGATCAAACGACCCCTTCCATTCATAACAATACATTTATAACCATAACATAGGGGAAACCACAACCCCTATCTACACCTACAACCTTACGACAAGGGCACCAAAATGAACAAAAGAAACCAAACATGCCCGACCACCTACCACCTACTACCTACATTCATCATACACAACAAAACGACCCATCACAGCCTCCAACACCCACCCCTTCACATGTACGTTTGCCTCACAGCAAACTCAATCTTGGAAACAATGCTGTCGTTTGTTTGCCTAAGCATCCTCATCAACCCCCTCATCTTTCTCATATCAGCTGACTGAATCCTCCTAAGCTTGTTCACATTGGCCCTTGCAGTTCTCGAGCCCCTTATGTTTTGGAGCACCAAAATCAGGTCCCCCCTAAGACTGAGCATATCAGACAGCTTTTGGCACCTACTCATCAACTCTTGTGCATGATGAATGTCCTCCTCAACCTCTCGCCGGTAATGGGTTAGCATCATTTCCGATATGACAAACGAGTTGCAAGCAACCATCAAATCAAGACAGCGAGACATTTTTCTGGAAAAGGGAATGATAATTGTTTGATTACGGGTGTGTGTGTGTATTTTTCTGCTTGTTTGTGTGTGTATGAAGGCGTTGACAATTTAATATGAAAGCTGAAAACAACTTTGCAAATTAGCCACTGAGGTCTAATCATATTGATACCAAGCACAGAGCCGAAAGTTGGCGGGAGATAAGTACGAACAGTGAAATGACGATACTACCCTCAAATACGTGATACTTAACGGGAAAATTAACGGAAAAGGGCTCTCAGTGGCGGTTTTGCGAAAATGTGGAACGTGGGTGGCTTTTTTGCGCTACTTTTTGTCTCGGTCCCGTTTTTGCAATTTTGTGGAACGTTAAGGACCATTTTTGCAATTTACCCTAAATACTATCTATACTTGACACAACTAGTCCCTAGACTTCTATATTTTAGGTAAATAACTTAAGACTCTTAAGTTTTCTATATTTTTACCATTTAGACCTTTAACTTTAAAATATTTACATGTTTAGTCCTTTTTAGTTTATAACTTATTTTAATATCTATCCTAAAGTTTTAATATTATGCAAAACTAGTCCTTACACTTATAACTTCTAGGAAATGTCAAAAACAGTCCCTAGACTTTATAATTTCAGGAATTTACGATATATACCCTTATGCATGTAAAGTTTTGCAAAACTAGTCCTAAATGCATGTAACTTATATTTTATCTAGCAACTAAGTTATCTAGCTTATGTTTAACTTATTTTAACTTATCTAGGTTATCTATAACTAGTTTATGACTTATAGCATGCATGCAAGTATACGACTCAATCTAGGGTTTAAAAATAAAATCTAACTAGTTCTAGCCTTCAAGGCTCATGCAAGAGTTTCTAGGGTATCTAAGGCATCCTAATACTATACTAAGACTAAACTAAAGCTAAATAAAACTGAATGTAAGAATTACTTGGTTAGGGGAGGTTTTACGAGGGTTTAGGGTTTTCTAGGGGGTCTCTCGGCCAAAACCACAACACAACACTATCCTAGCTTCCAAAATTGACTCATAGGGACTTAATACTACTGAATGTGTGTAAGGTAAAGAGAAGAAAGGGTGTGAAGAAGAATGGAGGGTGGAGGAGGGTATTTATACCCGCGTAGAGGCGGTTAGGGATGAAAACAGGGAATAGGTGTCGAGAGGGGAGGGGAGGAGTAATCAAGGCTAGAGGAGGGTTGTGGCAAGTCTAGTGGTGATGAGGAGAGGCTGGGAGGTAGCTAGGGGGCTGAGATAGGCCGGTTGTGGTGGAGAGAGGCCGAGGGAGGCGGTTTGGTTGAAGTAGCTTACAAGGAGGTGACACACTTACTAGCTTGGTAGCTTAGAGGTGCTTGTAAGCTGCTTAGGGTGTTTAGGGATGGTTTAGGGTGATTAGGAGTGGATTAGTGGTGGTTTAGGGTGGATTAGTGATGGTTTAGGGTGGATTAGGGGTGGATTAGTTTAGTAGGTGACAAGTAGGTGATGCACCTACTTGTGTGGGTGCTTAGAGGTGTTAGGGTGTGTGCTTGGGTATGACTAAGGTGTTAGGGTGCTAGGTTGAGGTGCTTGAGGTGCTTATGTTTAGGTTTTACTTGTTTTAGTTAAGTTTAGACCTAGTTCTACTTAATAAGTGTTTAAGGTTTTACCTAAGGTTTAGTGCCTAAGTTAAGTTCCTAAGAGTGTCTAGTGACTAATCCTAAGTCCTAAAGGGTTGATACTAAGTGAGGGTAACTTATGGGAAGGTTTGACCTAGTTTTGTAACCTAAATGACCTAAGTGTGTTTAGTGAGAGACTAGGGTTTATCCTATGGCTTAGTGCCTAGATTAGAACCTATGAGTGTCTAATAACTATTCCTAAGTTCTAAGAGGCTTATACTAAGTGGTAGTGACCTATGGGGAAGTTTTGGGATAGTTTAGACCTAATTCTAGTTAATTATGACCTTGTTATGGTTTTGGGCTTAAGGGGTTTGTATCTAAGTTCTAAAGGGTTGTACTATAGCCTAATGGTCCTAATATTTCTAAGGAAACTCATACTTAAGCCTTGGACACTTTCATACAAGTTAAACTAAGCATATAGGTTCAAATAAGCACATAATCCTACTTAAGTTTTAGTTAGTGTTTATTAGGGTTTTGTGTTATGTTTAGTGTTTTAGATTGGTGAATTACTTATTATGGTGTTGTTATGATTTTATGCTTGACATACCTGGGGTTTATAGGATGTGAGTGTTGAGTTATTTGGCTTGTGTAGATACGTGAGCAGGTCTAGTGTGTCATGCAAGTAATAATGCACATAAAAATCAAAAAATTACCTGTGAAATACCTACTATAGGTATTTGTAATGAGAATAATAGTAACGTGTTTTTGTGGGTTGTTACATTATGTATTTGAAATTTGAAAACACCTTCTTAATAAAACATTTCTTTAAATTATATAAAAATACTTTTGTAAAAATGTTTTGTGAGATGAAAATTTAATGTTTTGATGAAAAATAAATCATTTGATCACATACACAAGTTAGTAGATGTTTATACATACCTTAAGTGATGTTGAAATCGAGAATGAGTTTTCTCGATAAAAATCTAGTTAGTCATAGCTTTACGTAACATGTATTTATATTTTTGTGATTATCAAAACTAGTATAGACCGAATAATGCAAATGACGTTTTTGACATTATTTGTATTAATCCAGTACTTTTTGGGCAACTAAAATCTGCAAGTAACAAGTGTGACTTTACAGATTAATAGGTAGGGTAACTTTACTTTTAGGGCAACTGCTGTACTTTTAGGCAACATGTGACCTTCATATCTGACACTTGGCATCGTATGGTTGGATAAATTCGAGTTGCCTAGGCAACAAGCCTAGATAAAGAAATACAAAATTTGCAGACCAGATAATCTCAGCTATTAAGCAATCGTGGCATTTTTTGAATTATCCTTTGAATATATGAATACTACTAAAATTCTAAAAACATCAAGAATGAACACGTAGCAATATTGTTGTCTTTATTGTCAGCCATTAATATTAAAATGCCTTTTACAAATGGATATAGTAATAATATCTCCATTGACTTGTCTACAAAACGCTAGGTCCAAATCACCTTGGAGAAAATAAATAAAAAATAATTGCATCTTGTTTTAAAAATTAAGGAGATATACTAAAACTAAAAGTTCCATAACGACATGTCAGCACAAGATTCCACATCATCAAAAAAGTTACTACCATATCCAACAGTACTGATCTGAGGTGGTGGTAGCATGAGTGCTTCAGCCATGATATCAAGAAACCCTGGCAACTCATCTTCATCATGCATGTAATAATCCATAACAACTTCCGGTTTCGTATGTCGAAAAGCCTCTGCTGCTTTGGCTGCTGCCTTTTGGATATCCGCTACATGATTAGACTCCGGGACAGGCAGTCGCCATATTGAGTCAGCAAAGTTCAAACACGCGTACTTTGGCCCTCTCATGGCTAAAACCGCCACGTCGTGAGCCCGGGCTGCCATTTCAGCATTTGGATGAGTCCCTAGCCAAACCCTCGACTGAGTGATCGGATGTCTCACCTCACAAACCCATTTCCCTTTATCCCTACTCCTTACTCCCCTGTAAACCGGATGTCGGGTTTCTTTGAATTTTTTCCTTCCGCCTCTCTTCTTCGGGTTCTCTGAGGCTAGCATAAGTACTTGTTCAAGTTCTGATGAAAAGCTACCACTTCCGTCGGTACATGTTAAAGGTGTTTCAGTGGAAGACGACGACGAAGATGGAAAAGAGTTATAAGATTCGTTGGAGGCGTTCATATCCATAGTAAGTAGGTTTTTTGTGTTCGTACGTAGTATTAAGTTGTAAGTTATCAGTGAAGTAGTAATTGCTTGAGTTTTAAGTTATTGATAATAGAATGTTTGAAATTTATATAGGGACAGATATTTTTGTCTGAGCGTGTGAAAATTACAGTTTATTTTATTATATTTTATTTTGTTTTATCTCATACGCGTGACAGGTGGTGCTTGCATATTAAGGAAGGTCACATATTGTACATCAACTGTTAACGGAAGCTCCTTTATAACTTTGCTACTATAGAGGAAGGTCGTATTTTTACTGCAACTGTTTTAACTAGTGACGGAGCCAGAAAATTTAATCGAAGTGGGCAACAATCGACAAGAATGTTTTGATAATGGGCCAAACTTTTTATAGTAAAGTTCAAAATGAGTCGGGTCGGATCGTTACATTAAATGAAAAAAAAAAAAAAAACACTTCTTTTAACACTAGCTAAATGAACGATGCATATCTTTTATATAATAAAACCCCTGACTACTCTCGTATTTCGGAAAAAAGAATATTTCCTTACTAGGTAATATTTTAATTATTAATTTTTAATTTAAAATTTTAAAAATTTATTTTGTTGATATACTACACAAGTATAAGATAAATACAAAAAAATATAGATAAGTTGCAACACTACACAAGTAGAAGATAAATACAAAAAAATATAGATAAGATGCAACTAACAACATGATTAAAATTTTTAAATAATTATCTTTAATAATAAACAAATATAATTAAAAATCATAAATAAAAAAAACAAAGATTATATATTTTTTTAAGAAATAAAAATATTTTATTAATTTTTTTAAAAAAAATCCGCGCTTGCACGGGTATTATAACTAGTTACATGATAAAGCAATTTCATTGAGCTCATTTTAAATAAGATCAACTCGACTTGTAATCTATATTCTTTTCTTAATGGAATTGTAATCTATATTCCCTTATAAAATATAAACACGCAACCAAAAAAAAATAAAATAATAATAAATAGCTAAGAGTGTCTAAACTTGTATCGAGTAATTATATCATTATAAATCACTCATACATGCTCGTAAATTTTAACACGGATTTTTTTATTTTTTATTATTATTTTTTTTAAGTTGCTAACATAAAGCCTTTCTCTTTTTTCTAGAATGGGACGTAAAGCTTGAAACTTGAAACAAAAACAACAGCATCATTAGCATCGTTATAAAAAAGATTAAGTTCCCAATTAAAAAATAAAGCTTTTATAGCTACTCGTATATCAAAACTAAAATAGCATTGCATCACAAAAGGTAAAAAAAAACTAAAATAACATACATAAAGTACGGTGTGTGTTGCTAGATGTTTTACTTTCCTCGTTCTTTGTGTATATTAATTTTATTATATTCAACATTACACATTTCTCTATATAGTCTTCACCCTCCCATTTCTCATCTTCAACCTTCTTTTTCCTTTTATCTATTTCTGTCCACAGTGGTCCATGGGGAAAAACAAAGATTCAACTCATGATTTTTCTTTTTGAAGAGGGCACTCCAATTTCTGAGTTGAGGGCACCACTGATTTTTGCAAGAAATTTAACCATTTTTCCTACTAATTTAGCTATTCATGTGAAGCTTTGTTGGGGGCCTTTCCCCCCATTACTTGCAAGGTGGCTCCGCCCCTGGTTTTAACGAAAGCTGCTTATTACTATAATAAGTCAATCATCCGTTACTATTGATAGGTAGGTGACGTGCAAAGTCGGAAAAAAATGCTACAAAGTTGAGGTCTTTTTCCTTCAACGGGATTATTACTATACACGTTGTTTCTTAGTGGTAGGTCATAAAGCGTAGCGGATTCAGTTAGTTTGGAAGACATGATGTGCCCGCTTTGCAACATCGTTCGTGACTCATTCACACTTGTTCTTCGAGTGTGGTATCTCCCTTCAGGTATGGCAAAAGGTGAAAGTTCCAATCTGCATTCCTGATATTGGAAACTCTTGGAGGTCGGTTGTTAATACCATCCAGTCTAGTGCTCACAAAAGGTTGGCTCGAGTTGTTGTGGCTAAATTTTTTTTTTGGTGCTATGATTTACTACATTTGGCAAGAAAGAAATAATAGGCTCTTCAAGAAGAAGGTGCGCTAAGTTGATCAAATTTTTGAGTTAATCTTCTCATCAACTCGGTTAAGGTTAATGTCCCTCAATATGAATAATTCGGATGATGTGGTTCGTATAAGGAGGGAACAGAACACTACTAGGACCACTTAGTCATTTTGTGTCTTGTTTTCTTTCTCCCGGATGTTTTGATGATCTATTCATCTTTATAGGCCTTTAGATTCACTATTGGCTTTTGAAGTTTCATTGTATTTTATTATTCTTTAACAATATTCATCGGGGTAACCACTTACCCCCCCCCCCCCCCCCCCCACATAAAGCGTATCTCTATACATATCCACAAGGACCGTTACACACCCATGGTTCAGGGGATAGAACGAGCTAATAGGATAGCAACTCAGGGAATTCATGATGAGATGACCATCTTGCTTATCTTTTGTTTAGGTGTTAGGATAAGTGTCGTGAAAGTCATTTTAGGATATGTTTGAGTCGTATTTGTCTTTGTTTAGGATTATCTTGTTATGAGTATTTAAACTCATCGTGATGAATCAAATCAGTAAGTTTGTGATCAATAATATTATGGTTCTTCTTCTCTTTCTTATGGAGCCCGCATTTTTATAGTATAGGTTCAATTTAACTTTTTGAAAAAAACTTTAATTTTAAATATGATTGTTTATATTATATAACACTTGATAAACATTATACCAAATGAAAATATATTTTAAGCACAATCAATTTCTATATTTTTTTATCAAATATTATATAATATATACAAAAATATTTAGTGTCAAAGTTCGATTCAAAAAGTCATATTTGACTTATATTTTAAGACGAAGGGATTATTTATAATTGCTTGCTTAAACTTAATTGTTTACATCAAAGTGTTATCGGTGTATTCCTTAAGCAGTATCGCAAGCATTCAATTGATTGTTAATGAGAGTTTTGAGGAAATAGATTACGAGTTCATTTTTAGTTTCTAGTTAAAGATCAAGGAAAGATGTATTTATTGTTTGCAGCTACAGTATCGAGGAAAAATTAGTCGGCACCCAATAGAAGCGTTCGATGTCAATGTTCCCCAATAATTTTAACCTTTTGAGATATTTGTAAATATTAAAATCTTAATTTGAATTATTATTATTATTATAAAGATATGTGAAACATTAGAGACGGAGTCATGATTTAGCAATAAGAGAGGTCAAAATTCTTTTTTCCCCAAATCAACAAAGTCATATAACTTAAAAATTAAATGACAGGTTTTAGTGATCACACAAGCTAATATATTTGGGTTGTGAACTTAAAATTTTGATAGGAAAAACAAATGAAAACTAACCAGAAAAGATTAGATTAAAGCCTTGTGCATGAAACGGTGTTAAGTCTCTCAATTTTTTTTTTGTTGTCTATGCCTCCGTGTAACATGTAATGTGTTTCTAACTTTGTATATGTAGTTATAAAAAGTATTCAAAAAGAAAAAAAGTACCCCGTATAAAATACAAACAACAAAGTAAGCGGGATGCAAGAAAGAAACGTTATCAATTAACACCTTCCTCTACACGAGTGCCAAACACAATTTCCATTCCTTCAAGAAAATAATTTTTCTCTTCTCTCCTATCTCCCTCTTCACACAATCTGGATCTGAGACGTTACGCCTTAAATGTCATTTTTCATTTCCATCTTAAGAAAAAAAAATGTTCACTCAACTATAGATCTGAGGGGATGGTGTACTTAATTTTGTTTTTAAACAATTAGGGAAGTTGTTGTGTGGAGTAAAGATCAGCTTAAAAGCTTTTTTTTTATAAATAGTATATATAACTGACTGGTATAATGTCTTGGAGACCATATATATATTGTAGGAGAATGGATAAGTTGCTTATCTTAGCATGGAACATGTAAATATTATACTAGGGACATACTAGCCCTCCAAGATGCAATCTTCACATGTTGACCATAAAACTTCTAATGCCTAACAATCTCCATCAAGAATCCAAGAATTACAAAGAAGCCTCAGAAATAATCTTAACACAAAATAAGAAAAGCAATAATCAGATTATAAGCTCTTATTTTAATAGTAATTCACTAGTACAAACATGTTAAACGGATGAGTCGAGATAATTTTGTTGTATAAGACATGTTAAACAGATGAGTCAAGATTGTATTGATATACATCACAAATTTGGCGCCAAAAGTTCCCGTACTTTATGGACTCCAAAACCTGGTTAACTCTTATCCTCACAAATTTGGTGCTAAAAGTTCTCGCCAAAAGCTCTCATTTTTTCTTCATAAAAGCATATCTAACTCTTATCCTCATAACTACCAACACATTGCACACTCTTATCATCACAACCACAAACATACACACTGGTATTATGAAGATGGTGCCATATGAAGCTTTTGTGTGTCCTTGTGGACGAGGAAATGTAGTTCTGTGAGAATCGCATCAACCTCTTACATGTGGTAAACTATACTATGCACGTCCTTTATCAAAGGTGAATAATCACATGTTTCTTATTTGTGTAGTATATAAATACTTTTGTTATTTGTTAAAAATAATTTGCTTTACTCTTTAACAGCCTCGGTCAACCGATTATGGATGTAATTTTTTTTATGGAAAGAGGAACGACTCCATCTACTAACGAGTTCTATTGGAGCTTCAACGCCTCTAAGTTATTTTGCATGACCTTCAACACTTCCAAGTTATCCTGGAAATGCAGAGTGCGCGAACTGCAAGTTCTTGACTGGAAAGTTAAAGGTTCGGGGCAACACTAGAAATGTATATGCATCCGGAAAACCACACACTTGATTTAACTGAACTATTTCACGAGCTTTATGATGACATGGGAAAATTTGGTTTGGACTAATTCGTATGCTTTAATGTTTAAACTTTTATCGATTTGTAATGTAATTCGTACGCTTTAATGTTTGAAATTTTAACAATTTATTATATAAATTGTAAGCTTTAATGTTTGAACATTTATTGATTTGTAATGTAATTCAAATATATCAAATTCTTTGTTACTTTAACACCGCGGCACGTAGTGCAACAACAATAGACACTTTAATGTTTGAACTTGTTATTTTATCTTGGCCTGACTCTACGGTTTAACACCACATGGATAAAGTCATCGGTAATTATGGTTAATCAAATGGCTAAAGAAGCTCAACATTTAGGTCAATCTTTTCCTGAGGATATGTCCCCGGCAAAACCTCTATTTTGTCGGGTTGTGACGTTGGCGGGATAAAATAAATAATTGGAGGGAGTGTAAATTATTTTCCCAATGACATCGTCGGGAAAACTAAGTGACACGTCACCTACCCTATTTAATTGCTACTATTCACAGTCAAAGTTTTGGTCAAACTTTCCGCCGAAGACATGTCCTTGGAAAAACTTTGGCAGGAAACCTCACCGCCAAAATATTCGATGAATAACCTTTGGTAAAAGAAAGTCAAAGTTGACCATATTATTACCGAGGACGTGCCCTCGGGAAAACTTTCGGCAAAATATTCAACATATGCAAGTCTTGGTCAATGGTTTTTTTTGTCGTTTAGCGACTTTCGCCGACGACATAGTATCCTCGGGAAAAGATTTGCCAATTCCAATTTTTTTGGTAGTGAGTTATCTTTTTCTTGATCATGTGCTTTTGGTCTACCATCAGTTAGAGATTGTTTGGTATTGGATTGCTTATAGTGCTTATATATTTAAAAGAATGAATACTAACAGGCACGGAATCAGGACTAAATATGATTGGGTGCACAAAAAGATTTGAACACTAATGCTAGAAACATATTTCGATAAACCGGGCGTATTTAAGATAACTTTAAAAAAAATCAATTTTTTTTTTTTTTTTAAATAATACATTGAAAAAATCCATATGGTGCATAGGCACCGGCGGAAAGCCGAAAACCCCAATACTACACTTAAAAACATCAAAACCGAACAAGTAGCACTATTGTGTGTTTAATGTCGGCCATAAATATCAAAAAGCCTTTTTACATATGGATATTAATAATATCTCCTTCATTGACTTGTCTATATATAAAAAGCTAAGTACAAGCCACCAGGGAGAAATAAATAAAAAAATAATTCAATCCTGTTTTAAAAAATAAGAAGATGTGTACTAAAACTAAAAGTTCCATAACGAAATGTCAGCACAAGATTCCACATCATCAAAAAAGTTACTACCATATCCAACAGTACCGATCTGAGGTGGTGGTAGCATGAGTGCTTCAGCCATGCTATCAAGAAACCCGGGCAACTCATCTTCATGCATGTAATAATCCATAACAACTTCCGGTTTCGTATGTCGAAAAGCCTCTGCCGCTTTGGCTGCTGCCTTTTGGATATCCGCTACATGATTAGACTCCGGGACAGGCAGTCGCCATACTGAGTCAGCAAAGTTCAAACACACGTACTTTGGCCCTCTCATGGCTAAAACCGCCACGTCGTGAGCCCGGGCTGCCATTTCAGCATTTGGATGAGTCCCTAGCCAAACCCTCGACTGAGTGATCGGATGTCTCACCTCACAAACCCATTTCCCTTTACCCCTACTCCTTACTCCCCTGTAAACCGGATGTCGGGTTTCTTTAAATTTTTTCCTTCCGGCTCTCTTCTTCGGGTTCTCTGAGGCTAGCATAAGTACTTGATCCAGTTCTGATGAAAAGCTTCCACTTCCTTCGGAACACGTTAAAGGTGTTTCAGTGGACGACGACGACAAAGACGGAAAAGAGTTATAAGATTCGTTGGAGGCGTTCATATCCATGCAGGTTTTTTGTGTTCGTACGTAGTATTAAGCTAGTAGTGAGTTATCAGTGAAGTAGTGATTGCTTGAGTTTTAAGTTATTGATATCAGAATGTCGAAATATCTTTATATACAGGGACAAATATTTGTGTGAGTGTGTGAACATTACAATTTATTTTATTATTTTTATTCTGTTTTATTTCGTACGCGTGGACACGTGGTACTTGCATAAGAAGGAAGGTCTTATATTGCTGCAACTGTTTTAACGAAAGATGCTTATTAGTTATTACTATTATACTATAAAAGGAAGGTCGCATTTTTGCTGCGACTTGTTTAACGAAAGCTGCTTATTACTATAATACAGTAATAGGTGAATCATAGGATGCGCGGTATGCACAGCCCGTTATTTTTGATAGATAGTTGATGTGCAAAGTCGGAAAAAAAATTGCTACAAAGTTGTTTTTTTCCTTCAACGTTGTTTCTTAGTGGTAGATCATAAAGCATATTTGTACGTACCCACAATGACATATTTATGATTGCTTGTTTGAATTTAATTATTTACGACAAATTGTTATAGGTGTATTCCCTAAGTAGTACCGCAAACATTCAATTAATTCTTAATGAGAGTTTTGAGAAAATAGATCTATGAGTTCAATTTCAATTTTTAGATAAACATCACTTTAAGCCATGACCAGATTGTAGACCTCAGATTTCACATGCCCTTTGCACTTTATGATTTTAGGACGCTAGTTGAAGAATATTACAGTAATATGGGCAATAAAATAATTTGAATGGGACATCTTTTAATAACTCATATGTACTTAAATGTAACAAATTTGAAGTAGGTTGATTTTAAGGAAAATAAAGTCATTACACCACAAATTAAAGACTTTTTTTTTGTGCAAACGGTGAATTATATTAATATCAACAATAAATTACAAAACATTCATAAGTTTGGAATGGGCATTTCTCATCCAGACATACTATCTCAACATACATTCAAGACAGATCGCTAACAATCTAGATATCATATCCGATATCAGCCACCAAAGCTATCCAATATCTGATAGTACTAGGCCACATCACATACTCACATATTCCATACCAAAATCAAAGCTGCACTATAACATAAACCATGCCAGCTTGATTTATGAATTCACCAATATGCACCAACCATCTAGGTACATCTCCACATCAATTTTCTATCAAGCCATTCAACCAGCACCCACAATAGCAAGACAAAAATAGTGTATGGCTTCACTAGGAACCCGTAACCCATCCATTGAGGGGCTTTGCCAATCAACCTACATCTCTTTCTCAAGAAAGGCTTCAGTTGATTAGGAACACTCTCCCCCAATGATTACCATCCAGACCTCTTATGACAATGCATTGGGTGGACCAAGAAGGTCCATCTTTCATACACTCTCTATTCCACCTATCATGCACTGTCCTCCTAGGCCATATACCCTTCACAATGAGAAGCCCTACTTTATGGTACATCTTATCCAGGTAGACCTCCTTTTCATCCAAAATAGATACTAGCTCCCTCCCAAGGCCAAGCTAACAGAGCTACAAGGACTACTAAGGTACAGTTAGAGCAGATTAGACTCCAAGATACTAGGTACTTCTACATTGTTATGACCAGAAAAACAATGATCTTCTATCATCAAAGATCAATCCTGATAGCAATGATAACCAGCAGAACCTCAAAAGAATATAAATCCTCAACTTGTTCATTATCCCAAACACTCTTTTATTAGCCTTGCACACTGCAAACAACCTAAGATCCAGGGTATTTAATCATTGGAGACCATCTTCATATCCCATATAAAGGAAGCTTTTATCACTGCATCAGACTATTTCACTCTAAGCCCCATGATTCTAGTTTTCACATTATCACAGATGATCTTGAAAATAGTCTACCAATTCCTGTCCTCATCTTTAAAAATCCTGAAGTTCCTTTCCTGCCATAAGAAGTATATTGTAGCTCCCGAACAAAGTCTTCTGATGACACTCCATATATTATTAGAACAAGGCTTCTCAGCAAGATTATTAATAATTCTGCACCACTCCACTTCATGTACAGGGTAGTCCATCATATTATGCATATGCTTCCAAATAACTTGAGAAAACTTGCACTTAAAAAATAGATGATCATGTGACTCAATATCTTGTTTGCAAAGTCTACAAACCATCAAGTCATAGCAACCCCATTTCTTAATTCTATCATGCGTTAACAACTTTTCTTGAATAGCCATCCACATGATAAAGGAATGTTTAGGAACACATTGAGTAAACCAGACTAGTGAAGCCCAATGTACCTTCTCACAGCAATCCCTTAGGCTATTATAGACATTATTAACACAGAATAGATGATCATTTCCTTTACTGTCCACCGATTTGACTTTATCAAGAATGTTTGGATTTAGAAGAGGGGGTTCAATATTAGCCAAAAAAGGGTAGATTCCAAGCCATTCACTAGGCCATTTGCAAGCACCATTAATAACCATATCAACAACAGTACATGATTTATCCAGCTTAGCAGAGTATAGGCTTCTATGAGTAATGAACTTCATAAGAGGAACCAAATCACACCACTTGTCATACCACATAGAAATACTTCTTCCATTACCAATCATACATTTAATTTGATTTTGATCACCCAAATGCTTATTGCTTTCAATTCAACTGTACTTATCTACTTAACCCATAAGGTATCCTTTTTAGTAGCAATGTTCCAAATATTCTTTGCCATTAAAGCTTTGTTCCAGATAGCTAAGTCCTTAAGACCAAGACCACCTTGATCTTTATGTTTACAGATAGCTTTCCAAGCCACTTTTGCCCTTCCTTTTGATATCTCATTCTGACACCATAGGAAATCTTTTAAAATCCTATTGATATCTTTGATCACATATTTAGGAAGAAGAAACACATTACACCAATAGACTTGGATGGATTCTAGAATAGAAGCAATTAATTGAAGCCTACCAGCATAAGATAAGCACTTATTCCTCCTGTGTCTAACTTTTGCCCTTACCTTATCAATCAATACTTTGCGGTCTATGATTCTAAGTCTTTTAGAGATTATTGGAACACCCAAATATTTGAAAAGAAGAAAGACTTTGTTGAAAGGAAGAACATTAAGAATACTTGTCTGATCTTCACCACCAATGCTTCTAATTAAAGAACACAGTACTCTTACTAAAATTAGGGAGAAGACCAGAACAGCAGCCAAATTCATCTAAAGTGCTTTTGATTACTGAAACAGACTTAACATCACCATGACAGAAGACCAAAAGATCATCTGCAAAGCAAATATGAGTAACTTTAAGCTCTTTACATCCAAAATGATAGCTGAAATCAGGGGAATTCTGCCCATATCTTTCCATCATGAGACTGAAAACTTCCATAATAAAAGTGAAGAGATAGGGGATATAGGATCACCCTGTCTAAGGCCTCTCCCACCTTGGAAATATCCACAGCTTTCACCATTCACATTGATAGAGAATTTAGCACTTCTAATACACATCATAATCCAACCAATCATAATCTTGTGAAACCCAAAATGCTTCAAAATATGCTCCATAAAGTCCCAATTGACTGTGTCATATGCTTTTTGGATATCAATTTTGAAGGCTACTCTTTTAGGGCCCGCACTTCTATCATAACCTTTAATTAACTCTTGAGCAAGCAAGATATTATCTTGAATTTGCCTACCTGGAATAAAGGCACTTTGATTTAAACTAACCAGCTTGTTCAAACACCCTTTTATCCTTCCTGTCAAGATCTTACTTATGCATTTATACACAACATTGTAGCAGGCAATGGGTCTAAAATCAGATACCTTCAAAGGAGTTTTCACTATAGGAATAAGAGAAATAATTGTAGCATTCCATTCTCCCAAAATCTTCCCTGTAGAAAAGAACTCCTTGATAGCTTTACACACATCATCCCTTACAACATTCCAAGCTTTCTTGAAAAATCTAGCTGAAAAACCATATGGACCAGGAGCTTTATTATCCCCAATGCTAAACATGGCATCTTTAATCTCTTTGTTAGTGACTTCTTTGATTATTCTAGTTGCTTCCAAATACGTAAGCTTCCTAGAAAACATCTCATCTCCATTCTGCATAGGAGTAACAGGAACACTAGATCCAAGAAATTGTTTGAAATGATGGACAAATTGCAAAGCAACTTGACTGCCTTCAAACCTTATACCATTATTATCATGAACACAGCATATCCTGTTTCTTTGTTGTCTCCCTTTTAAGGCTTTATGGAAAAATGCATTATTCTTTCCAAAACTCAGCCATTTAATTTTGCATTTCAGATACAAAAGCTTTTACTCATCACTGAAAGCTTCCATATAGGCTTTGAGAACGTAAGCTTCCTTTTCTATAAGCGCGTTATTAAAAGGATCTTTATCAATGGCAGTTTGGATGCTCTTGACTTCCTTTTTCAAAATTCTCACCTTCTCAATTAGGTTTCCATTACTCCAATTCAGATTATTCAAATGGTGTTTAAGAGCCATCATTTTCTTAGATAGAATATACATATTGAAACCTTCTACATTTGTCTTCCATTCTTTTTCCGCAACTTCAAAAACTCAGCTTTCTCAGTCAAATAATTCTCAAATTTAAAAGACTTTTTCTTGATCCTTAACTCATTAGGAATGATTACTAAAACATGACTATGATCAGAAATGATATAAGGCATGAAGATAGCATGGGCTTGAGCATGAGTACTAGTAAAATCCTCATTGACCATCACTCTATCCAATTTCTTAAGAATACCAGAACCATCACCTTTTTTCACCTTATGAAGATTCTTTGTCCAGGTAAAATGAAGCCCAGAAGAACACAAATCATCAACCTGAATTTGATTTACACAGTCTTTGAAATCATCCATATCACAAGAAACATAGGAGGAACCAGAAGAATGTTCATCAAGATTCAAAGCAACATTAAAATCTCAATAGAGCAACCAAGGTTTACCAGCAGTGGTTTGATTATGTCTATTAAGATCTTTCCAAAATTCTCTTATTTTAGAACCTCCATTTGCAGCATACACAAAGGAAGCATAACAGATTAGCTGATTATCCACATTCTCCATGATGCACAACACAACTTGTTTGGAAATATTCAGACTAATGATGTTGATGTGAGCAGGGTTCCAACTCACAATTATTCTGCATCCTTTATCACTATTCCTCATATTTTAGAACCAATACCAGTTTCCAAATACCCTCCCACACACTTTGTCAAGTTGTTTACTTTTCAAATGTGTCTCAATAGTGATGCAAACATTCAATTTCTCTGTTCTAATAAAATTAACAACCTCATCCAGTTTAGTGGATGAGCTCATACCCCTAACATTCCAAATACCTAATTTTAATTCAATGGAAAAGATGAAAATGAAGACTGCAGTCAGCAGTCCCATAACACCTGTTTATCCATACCCCTCACCTCTCCCATATTCAATTATGTAGCAATACCTTCATCAACATTTGCAACCTCTTCATTATTATCATAACCCTTGTTCCTCTATCTGTTGATCTTTATGCTTGTTAACATCTATAATGAGTTCCCATCTTTTCTGAAAATAGCCAAACATATCAGGTGACCAACTTTAGATTCCTCTAATGTAGGACATTTTTTAAATTGATGAAAACTTCAACTATTTCTCTTTCATTCATGCTCCTTAACGCCAACAACTCCTCTTCATTATAATTCTCTAAAGCAACTAATTAAAGATTCTTTAAACCTTGTATATTTTCACGGCGTGATTAAAGATCACTTGACATAGCTTCTTAGGAGGTCTCCCTACCTTATACTAATCCAATCAAGGTCTCACATTGTGGAGTTCATCGTGTGGGATCCAATGCATCGCACAAAAATGTTGACTTTCTTAACAAAATTTCAATAAGTCGATATAATTATACACCCTACACATGTATCACTGCTATGAAGTATTAATGACTTACCGCGTGAACAACTATAACAACATTGTTTTCAATCAAATAAAAGTACCTCAAGTGAATGGCTTCCCATATGCTGCTTCAAATGAGTCGATTTCTGAAATGAAACACTCCATTCCTCACATGCATTCATCTCCTTACTTATTTTTTGAGATACTTTATCTCCTTATTTCTCTTTAATTCTTTCCTAAGTTAGCACATGCATTACAAACTTTTAATCCTCACATATACATATAACTAACACATTTAATTAAAGTTAATTCTTGTTAATCCAATAAAAAGGATACTTGGATTAACTTATTTAATACAACTTGCGCTTATTAGTGTAGCAAACTCCTTTCGATTAGCACATCCAAAGCAATAAGCTATTCAACATATAATAAGCTATCATGTTTCTGAGATTGCATATCTCAAAGTGCTTAATAACATGCATAGCAACATGCTTATTCTTAAGTGCTTATTTCAGTGTAAGATAAACAAATAAGCACTTCATCCAAACACAAACTTGTAAACTGGGATATCTAACTTAGCTTATTTAAAAGCAGCTTGTGCATATCAACACAACATATGAACTTAATAATCCCATTTAGATTAGCAGTAGTTTGTTGTTTACAATGCAATAAGCTAATAAATTATTGAGATTGCTCATTCTAAAGTGCTTATTTACTTAGCTAGCACACTACCTGTTTTTAGCGTAATAGAATCATAAGTTGTTTCATCCAAACACAACCTTAAATTATACCCTTTTAGATATGGTAAAAAAAAAAAAAAAAAAAACAAATACCGCCTTTGATTTTAACAATTAGTCCAAAATAACTCAATCACGGAAACTGACATTTTTGCATAAACGATTAAATCATGACAAAAACAAAATCACAAATCTTATAACTCAAGATGATACTTCAACCAACAAAACCGCCTCCCGTCGCCATTTTAATAGTAATGACGGAAACTAACAAAGATAAAGCCAAGCAATAATCAAATAATTAGCCTTTATTTTAATAGTAAGTTATATTTTCTTCATCATGTGCTTGTGGTCTACAATCTGTTAGAGATTGTTTGGTATTGCATTACTTATAATTCTTATATGTTTAAATAAATGAATACTACTTAAAAACATCAAGAATGAAGACGTAGCAATATTGTTGTGTTTATTGTCAGCCATAAATATTAAAATGCCTTTTACAAATGGATATTAATAATATCTCCTTCATTGACTTGTCTACAAAAAGCTAAGTCCAAGTCACCTGCTGAGAGAAAAATAAATAAAAAATAATTGAATCTTGTTTTAAAAAATAAGGAGATGTGTACTAAAACTAAAAGTTCCATAACGACATGTCAGCACAAGATTCCACATCATCAAAAAAGTTACTACCATATCCAACAGTACTGATCTGAGGTGGTGGTAGCATGAGTGCTTCAGCCATGCTTTCAAGAAACCCAGGCAACTGATCATCTTCATGCATATAATAATCCATAACAACTTCCGGTTTCGTATGTCGAAAAGCCTCTGCCGCTTTGGCTGCTGCCTTTTGGATATCCGCTACATGATTAGACTCCGGGACAGGCAGTCGCCATACTGAGTCAGCAAAGTTCAAACACGCGTACTTTCGGCCTCTCATGGCTAAAACCGCTACGTCGTGAGCCCGGGCTGCCATTTCAGCATTTGGATGAGTCCCTAGCCAAACCCTGGACTGAGTGATCGGGTGTCTCACCTCACAAACCCATTTCCCTTTATCCCTACTCCTTACACCCCTGTAAACCGGATGTCGGGTTTCTTTAAATTTTTTCCTTCCGCCTCTCTTCTTCGGGTTCTCTGAGGCTAGCATAAGTACTTGATCAAGCTCTGATGAAAAGCTACCACTTCCGTCGGTACACTTTAAAGGTGTTTCAGTGGACGATGACGACGAAGACGGAAAAGATTTATAAGATTCGTTGGAGGCGTTCATATCCATGCAGGTTTTTTGTGTTCGTACGTAGTATTAAGCTAGTTGTGAGTTATCAGTGAAGTAGTGATTGCTTGAGTTTTAAGTTATTGATTTTAGAATGTTGAAATATCTTTATATATATAGGGACAAATATTTTTGGCTGAGCGTGTGAAAATTACAATTTGTTTTATTTATATTTTCTTTATTTCATAAGCGTGGGCACGTGGTGCTTGCACTTGCATATAAAGGAAGGTCATATTTTGTACATCAACTGTTCTAACGAAAGCCGCTTATTAGTTACTCCCTCCGTCCCATTTTATAAGTCCACGTTTAAAAAGTCAAAGTCTTTTTCGTTATAGTTTGACCGTAATTATTTTTTTTAGTGTTATATAATACTTGATACAAAATATATAAATTGATTTGTCTTTTAAATGTATTTTCATTAGTATATTTTTCATCAAGTATTACATAACACGAAAAAAAATAATTACAGTCAAACTCTGAGTAAAAAGACTTTGACTTTTCAAACATAGACTTATAAAATGGGACGGATGGAGTATTACTTTACTATATACCATATTGTACATCAATTGTTTTAAGGAAAACCGCTTAGTAGTTATTACTTTGAGTCGAGTTATTCTACAAACCAAACATTCCTCACATATCAAGGGACTCATCTCCACCATCCATCTAAAAAGGAAATCAATGGTTGAGATTAAAAGCATTTTATTATTTCACCCATTTTTTATAATTTAAATATCTCTTAAACCATTAATCGTTAAGCGAAAATAATTACACCATCGCGACGGGTATTTAATTATCTTTCTATAAACGGGCACTTTGATATACTTTCGGAAAAAAAAATCATTTTTTTCACGTTTTTTTTTTCGTGACCGGAAAAAAAAATCATATATGATATTGCATATCATATATGATATGTAATATCATATATGATATTACATATAATATCATATATGATATTATATGTAAAATCATATATGATATTGCATATCATATATGATATGCAATATCATATATGATTTTACATATAATATCATATATGATATTACATATCATATATGATATGTAATATCATATATGATATTATATGTAATATCATATATGATTTTTTCGGCCACGAAAAAAAACGTGAAAAAAACGAAAAAAAAAAAATTTGTCGAAAATATATCAATTAGCCTATCTATAGAAAGATAATTAAATGCTCGTCGCAACGGTATATTTTTTTTCACTTAACGATTAACGGTTTGAAAGATATTAATATTTGAAAAAAAATGATGAAAGTGGGTTTTTTAAATTGTTGAAATTAATCTCGTCCATTAGATCAAATAAAGATGGAGGGAAGATGAAGGGTGGAGATTAGTCCCTTGGTATGTAAAAAAAGTTTGGTCCTCAAATGATCTTTACTCTATTACTTTACTGTATACCATATTGTACATCAATTGTTTTAACGAAAACTGCTTATTACTATAGTAGGTTAATCATAGGCTGTGCGTTCGCACAACCCGTTACTTTAGATAGATAGGTGACATGCAAAGTCGTAAAAAGTTGTTTACATCAAACTGTTATCGTTGTATTTCTTAGATAGTACCGCAAAGTTCAATTGAATGTTAATAAGAGTTTTTAGAAAATAGATCACGAGTTCAGTTTCAATTTCTAGTTAAAGATCAATAAAACATGTATCTATTGTTTGGGTGTAAAGTAACGATGAAAATTAGTCGGCACTCAAAAGAGTGCCCGATGTCAAGATTTCCCCGTTAATTTAAAGCTTTTGAGAAACTTGTTAAAATCTAAATCTTTATTATTATTATTATTATTATTATTATAAACAACACTTTTTTATTATTATTATTATT
Source organism: Artemisia argyi (assembly GCA_030686995.1). Classification (NCBI taxonomy): domain Eukaryota; kingdom Viridiplantae; phylum Streptophyta; class Magnoliopsida; order Asterales; family Asteraceae; genus Artemisia; species Artemisia argyi. The sequence continues at coordinate 2,719,347 of CM060690.1, forward strand.
ATTATTATTATTATTATTATTATTATTATTCAACCGAATTATCATAAAGATTAACATCAAAGACGAAATCAAGATTTAGCAGTAATTGGGGTCGAAATTCTTTTTCCCAAATCAACAAAGTCATATAACTTAAAAATAAAATGACAGGTTTTAGTTATCATATACACCAATATACGTGGTTTACGAACTTAAAATTTTGGTAAGAAAAACGAATGAAATCTAATAAGAAAATATTAGATTAAAGCCTTGTGTATGAAATGGTGTTAGGTCTCTCTTAATTTTTGATGTCTAAATCTTAGGGGGTTATCTATATATCGATAGTTAGGTCATAGACTTAAATTTTATAAGATAGATAACAAATTACAAACCGATAGAGTTTGTTGGAGGGGGACGATCACCCTCTAGTTCCTCATGTCTCTACCACCCTGTAGCATGTAATGTGTGAAAAACTAAAAGGGGAGGGGGTTGAATAGTTTTACCAATTTATTTTCCTTAATTGAGAAAGTTTCTTTGAAAAATTTGATTCAATTCTTTTGTGAAATTAATCAACATCAATATGAACACTAAGCTATACTATCTAATGTAAACAATAAGTATAAAGAGATGAGACGAAAGATCAAACCGAGACAACGAGATTTATAATGGTTCGGTCACGAAATTCTTCTTCGTCCTACTCCACTCCCAGAGTACCCAACTCAAGAGTTCTAAGCACTATGTCAACAAAGCTCCCTTCAGGCGGAGAAAACCATACAACGTCGCTTATCACAATTTTCGACACTAAGCTAAATGTCGAGTACTAATCTAGCTAGTACCAATCTCACTCACGATCCACACGATCCTTACTTCTCACATGATCTACACGATCCTCACACACTACCCTTGATACACTTGATCAACACACTAACACACTAGCTACAAGAGATCTTCATCTCAACAAGATCACAATGATCCACACAAGATGATTAAACAAGACTATGACACTTGATGTACATCAAGATACAACAAGTAAACAACAAGTAATACAAGTGCACTACACAAATACTCTAACACCTTGTATCTTCTTGATACTTTGTGTTTTTCTCTTGAGTAATAGAGGAATAAAGGTTATCTTCGGTTAGATGAAATGATCACTTTTTAAACAAAAAAAAACTAACCAATGATCAATGAAATGTAAGTGTGAATAGTAGATTAAACTCAGAAAGTTTTGTGTGAAAAAGGATGCCAAAAAATTGTGAAGTGGGCTGATATTTATAGGTAGAAAAAATTTTCCTGTTATAATGGGACGGTACCGCTAAATACCAGATGGTACCACTAAATTTAGTTGTACCGTGCCAGAAAAAAGGATGCTCCAGTTTTTGTTTTTAGTGGTGAAAGTTTATTTGGGGAAGCTTGGAGCTGATTTGGAGGGAAAAATAACTGTTATGACTTTTAAACTTATTTTTCCAATTAAAACATTTTTTAATAATTCAAAAATAATTTGTAAAGTGTATTTTTGAAAAAATATTTTGTCACATTAAAAATGAAAAAGAAATTCACTTCTTTGATCATTTGTCAAGTTGTAAATTTGTTTGTTCTTACCTAGAGGGATTTATGCAGAAACGGGATATTTCGACTAAAAACTTGTTTACGTTAATTTTGACGTAAAGTGTTTTCACATTTTATTATTATCAAAACGTAGATTTTTCCAAAGATATAAATAACATTTTTTAGACATTATTTGTATCAACATAATGTGTTTCTAACTATGTAGTCATACAAAGTACTAAAAGAGAAAGAAGTATCCCATATAAAATAAAAACAACAAAATGAGTAGGATGCAAGAAAGAAACATTAACAATTAACACTGTTGTTAATTCAAACGACCGATACAAACAAACAAATACGAACAAACGAAGCGGAAGCTTTATTCAAATACCAAACCAAATTACAAAACTAAATTCAAAGATACCAACACAAATTCTAATTCAAACGGTACCAAACCCTAATTCAAAAGGTACTAACCACAAATTCAAAAGGTACAAAGAAAACTAATGCTATCAATCCCTATTTATAGGCTAAAACTAACCGTCATAGATTAGTTTCCTAATTCTAAACAAACTTGTTGCACAAGTCAAACAAATTACCATTTTTACCAAATAACCCCTAAAGTTTAAGTCACTATTCTAACAATCTCCACCGTGACTTAAACTCCTCCACCGGTTTCAAATCAAATTCAAAGTTCCAAATTCCGAATGCCAAATTTCAAATTCCAAAATCCAAAATCCAAATTCCAAACACCAGAGATGCTAGCCAAATTCAAATCAAACGATCGATTCCCAAAAGCAACCCAAAACAAATTCGATCCAAAGCAAACGCCGATGACTTCAAAACGAACAATCAAACGTTATCTGACAAATTCAAACTCGGTTAACCAAACAAATGAATCGGCTCAAACAATCTTCAACGAAGACTTTCAAATTCAGGCAACCAACTTCAAAAGCCCGACAAACGAAAATCCAAATTTTCCAAAACAAATTCCAAACGATCTAACAAATTCCAAACGACTTGAACCAAATCTTCAAACACCAAATCGATCTTCAAATTCGAAATACCAAATTCAAATTCCAATGGTCCACTTATATAATAAGAATTACGACCCAAATATCAAATTCAAATTCTAATAAACCACTTATCGATAAGTATTACGGTCCAACTGCAAACTTATTATCCAAGTAACAAACAAATTCAAGTTAATAAATAACTTGACGAACGGGCTCTAATAAATCAAACGCCCCAAATATGATACAGATAATAATTCTAATAACCCACTTATTTAATAAGAATTACGGTCCAAAATCAAAATCAAATACAAATACCCATAAACCTAATCGTAGGCAAGTCTTCAAAGTTGATCACTCAAAAACCAAACAAATCAATATTGTCCAAAATCTAAAACAAAACATATAAGAATATACTGATATACTTATTCAAAGAGATTCACGTATAAACAAAAATCAAAGTGGCAGCCCATGTTCAACTTCAAAACGAAAAGCCCAATAACCAAACTGTGAAAACACAAATCGATCCTTAAATTCCAAAAGCAAAACATACCAATCGATCAAACAAAACTTACTTACCAAAGCTCCACCAAAAACGATCTCTAATAACAAACGAACCAAATTTTTTTCTTTTCTTTTTCTTCTTCATGGCTAAACGAACCAACCTGGCTCTGATACCACTTGTTGTTAATTCAAATGACCGATACAAACAAACAAATATGAACAAATGAAGCGGAAGCTTTATTCAAATACCAAACCAAATTACAAAACCAAATTCAAAGATACCAACACAAATTCTAATTCAAACGGTACCAAATCCTAATTCAAAAGGTACTAACCACAAATTCAAAAGGTACAAAGAAAACTAATGCTATCAATCCCTATTTATAGGCTAAAACTAACCGTCATAGATTAGTTTCCTAATTCTAAACAAACTTGTTGGACAAGTCAAACAAATTACCATTTTTACCAAATAACCCCTAAAGTTTAAGTCACTTTTCTAACAAACACCTTCATTTACATGAGTGCCAAACACTATTTCCATTTTTTCAAGAAAGTAATTTTCTCTATTCTCCTATCTCTCTCTTCACACAATCTAGATTTGAGGCGTAACGCCTTGAATGTCGTTTGACATTTCTAGCTCAGGAAAAAATGTTCACTCAACTCTAGATCTAAGGCGTGACAGGATAATAGCATTTGAGGTTCATGGGTGAATAAAGTAATAAATTGGTGGAGGGAAAGTTCATAAAATGGGTAAGTAGCTGCGTTGATGGCGTATTTGATTTTCTTCATAAATATTGAAGGAAGTTGTTGCGTGGGGTAAAGATGATATTAAAAACTTATTTTGTATAAATAGGAGATATACATGACTAAGTTAATGTCTTGGATTGTTCTCACCTACACATCAAGAAATGTTTATGATATAGGTAGATGCTTGAAGACTCTATCCCAAAAAATGGATAGGAAAACATGCTCTAATACCATATTGAGAAATCAGATAGAGTATTTGAATATATATATAAAAATGATTTGGGAATTATGAAATTGTTACAAAGTATGAATACAAGAAAAGTTAAAATGTTACAACATGGCGGGAAACTGCAGAATATCCAATAACTAACTTAATAGACTTCTAGCTCTACTTCACTAAATCTGCTGACATGTCACACTTGTACATGCTTCTTCAAAGCATGATCTTCATCTGGTGAGGAGTTTTTGAGTGTCTATATTTGCATTGCTTCTGTGTACATTCTGAAGATAGTATATGGTTTGTTGTTTTGCAGCTTGAGTAGAGTGTTTGGATAACCTGTTTGTACTTGTACCATTAGTAAGTTGGCTTTGTAAGTTTTGATCACTTTCTTGAGACGTGTGTGTTGCTTATGCCAACATTAAGGATTATTGCATTTAGTTTTATGGAACGAATTGATGAGATTTTTTTTATAATCTCTGCTAGTCTGCTATAAAAACTTTTTAACCGTAACAAAACTCTTAACCTTACCTTTGACTAGGTACATTTTACATGTTAAATTGTCTTTATGTTCTGACTAGTTTGGCCCTAAAAAAATTATAAGATCACATCCAAATAGGAAGAATAATAGAAAGATAGAAGATAATGCATAATGTACATCGTATTTATATTTGATACATACATTCTATGAAGTCATCTGATTAAAATTTATGCAATGGTCTACTACCCAAATAACATGTGTTTAAAAATGTTTAGATGTTCTAGTGATGAAAAGCATGTCAAACGTTAGACAACTACCAATTTCGATAACCATATATTAGCACAATTTTAATAAAGCAACTAAATTTGAAAAATCATGAAGTGTTGTCGGGACGATGAATAAGTCCACATGTCTTCGTTAAAATTGTTTCACAAAAATTATCAGATGGAGGTACTACGCGTTGTCGTTTGCCATAAATAATAATGGTAATGTAGAAGAAAGAAATAAGTGCCTCTATTGGTGGAGTTTGATAACTGCAGTCTGTAAATTCTGCTTAGCTAGTAATTTGGATTTGGAATTTCAAGTTTGATTGCTTCGAACTTTGTTGGTGAAACAGAAAATTTGCTAGTTGCTGCATCAAAAGTTTGTATTATTCAGCATTAGCGTTGCACTAGAAATTTATAAAGTTGAATATTTTTGGTAATCGTAGCCTCCATCAATATGGCCGACTGATATGTTTTCTTATCTTATGGTGTTAATTGAAATGCAATAAATTCATATATATTTGTTTTGTTGCAATAAGTAAAATAAGAGCTAATTAAACAAAAAGTGAAAAGAAAGACTGTCTAGACCCACATCACTGGGAAGTACTAATGAGGAGGTGTATTTAAAGAGGATAAGAGGCGCCAAAGAACGATCTTACTTGAACAGGATCTATTCTAAAGGCTCGTACAACCTTTTGGTCTCGGCCATGGCTCAGTAGAGGACCGTTGTTAGCTCATCTAATATGGGTCTTGGCATGGTTACATGGCTGTCTGACCGACAAAACTCATACCTTTTTTTCATTTAATGTAACTAGAGCGTGATTAACCTAGCCTTATGGTCTTGGCCATGGCTCTATAGAGGATCATTGTCACATCATCTAATTGGGACTTGGCATGGTTACAAAGTTGTTTGACAGACAAAACTCAAATCCTTTTGTGCATTCAGTCTACAGCATAGAATCGTTTTTCTCACATGAACTACTTACATGTTTGAAACCATATAGGAAATTATTACGAGTACAATCATTGTCTTGTGAGATAAAGATCTTGTTGGTTTTATAGACATAAAATAAAGTCGTGTGTTACGATCGAACTTGAGATCACGGGATTCCACACTTTACATATGAAAGTTAAAATTTAATAATTATATATAAAATGTTAATTATTAATTACACAAAACATGTAACGACCATTAGTATTTAACGGAATAATGACTAACGACCATTAGAAGAATAAAAGAAAAAGTTATGTGCATGTTTTATTAGCAAGTCAAGAAAGATCTGGAAGCCCTATGTGGGCTTGTGCCGATCGGTTAGGGATGGGGAAACCTAATCCTCATCCAACTTGAGCTCCAAGTAAACTACACTATATAAACAAGGCTAAGGATTCATTGTTTGTATCTCTTGTGCACACACACAAATCCTAATCTTGTTTTCTCTCTTCTTTTTCTCTTGGTCGATCGAATGAACCCCCTCCAAGGGATTGACCAATTTTTTTTATTAATCAAAAAGTATTGGTTTAATTTTTGTCTTAAAACTTGCATTACTTTAACTTGTTTTAGTACGTGTGTACAAGAACGTGATACTAACACATTATTGTTAGTATTATTGGATTGAATTGTAAAAAGGTATGGGGCAATTCATGTTATCCTTATAAATTCTAATTAGGGTTCTTGATCATTGTATTGAAGATTAAGTTCTTGTTTGGCTAGAGCATTAAGGTACGTTACTATTTAATTTGGTTAATTAATTATTCATTATATAATCCTATATGCTTTCACATGTTTTCTTGATATTATATGTTTATATTTAATGAATGTCATGTTTTATGATTACAACAAATCTCATTAATGAAATACAAAATGTTACACAATCAAGAAGTGATCAAACGATTGTTGGTAAAAAAAGAAACAGACAGTGGCGTGGGAGAGATCGGGTGTGTCTTAACCCTTAAAGGGAAGACACATATACAATAATAAAATGAGTAGACTAGCCCTCCAAGATGCAATCTTCACTTATTGACCATAAAACTTCTAATGCCCAACAATCACCATCAAGAATCCAAGAATTAGAAATAAGTCTGAAATAACCTCAATACAAAATAAACAAAGCAATAATCATATGATAAGCCCTTATTTTAATAGTAAGTTTTTTAAATAGTAAGTTATCTTTTTCATGATCATGCATGTGCTTTTGATCTGCCATCAGCAAGAGATTGTTTGGATTGCATTGCTTATAATTCTTATATGTTTAAATAAATGAACGCTATTTACAACCATCAAGAATGAACACGTAGCAATATTGTTGTCTTTATTGTCAGCCATATGTATTAAAATGCCTTTTACAAATGGAGATTAATAATATCTTCTTCATTGACTTGTCTACAAAAAGCTAAGTCCTAGTCACCTGGGAGAAAATAAATAAAAGAATAGTTTGTTTTAAAAAATAAGGAGATGTGTACTAAAACTAAAAGTTCCATAAAGACATGTCAGCACAAGATTCCACATCATCAAAAAAGTTACTACCATATCCAACAGTACTGATCTGAGGTGGTGGTAGCATGAGTGCTTCAAACATGCTATCAAGAAACCCTGGCAACTGATCATCTTCATGCATGTAATAATCCATAACTTCCGGTTTCGTATGTCGAAAAGCCTCTGCCGCTTCGGCTGCTGCCTTTTGGATATCCGCTACATGATTAGACTCTGGGACAGGCAGTCGCCATACTGAGTCAGCAAAGTTCAAACACGCGTACTTTCGGCCTCTCATGGCTAAAACCGCCACGTCGTGAGCCCGGGCTGCCATTTCAGCATTTGGATGAGTCCCTAGCCAAACCCTGGACTGAGTGATCGGATGTCTCACCTCACAAACCCATTTCCCTTTATCCCTACTCCTTACTCCCCTGTAAACCGGATGTCGGGTTTCTTTGAATTTTTTCCTTCCGCCTCTCTTCTTCTTCGGGTTCTCTGAGGCTAGCATAAGTACTTGATCAAGTTCTGATGAAAAGCTACCACTTCCGTCGGTACACGTTAAAGGTGTTTCAGTGGACGACGACGACGACAAAGACGGAAAAGAGTCATAAGATTCGTTGGAGGCGTTCATATCCATGCAGGTTTTTTTGTGTTCGTACGTAATCAGTGAAGTAGTGTTGCTTGAGTTTTAAGTTATCGATATTGGAATGTTGAGATGTCTTTATATATAGGGACAAATAATTGTCTGAGCGTGTGAAAATTACAATTTATTTGATTATTTTTAATTTGTTTTGTCTTACGTGTGGACACGTGGTGCTTGCATATGAAGGAAGGTCATATATTGCTGCAACTGGTTTAACGAAAGATGCTTATTAGTTGTTACTATTATACTATAAAAGGAAGGTCGCATTTTTGCTGCAACGCTGGTTTAACGAAAGCTGCGTATTAGTTATTACTATAATAATAAGTGAATCGCACAGCCCGTTACTTTTGAGATAGTTGACGTGCAAAGTCGGGAAAAATTGCTACAAACTTGAGGTCTTTTTACTTCTACGGGATTATTACTGTACATGTTTCTTAGTGGTAGGTCATATAGCGTATCTATACTTGCTCACAATGACATATTTATAATTGCGTGTTTAAATTTAAATATTTACATCAAATTGTTTTCGTTGTATTCCCTATGTAGTACCTCAAACGTTCAGTTGATTGTTAATGAGAGTTGTGAAAAAATAGATTTATGCGGTCAGTTTCAATTTCTAGGTAAAGATCAATGAAACATGTACCAAAAAAAGCATATAATGTCATATGTAAGACTTTTCCATTAATTTAAACCTTTTGATAGATCTAAACACTATATAAAATAAGGTTGGGTTTTGGCAAGTATCCCTCCAAAAATCCTTAAAACCTTGCATGTGGTATTTATTTCAATTTAGCAGTCCAAAATCATTTTGCCACCTACATTTTTGCCTACTTCATAAATTCTCCCCCAAATGTTTTCCCTAAATCAGTATAACCAAAAGCATTTCATAACCGATGCAATTTAATGATCCCTGAATCATTTTACAACAAAACCATTTCATCCGAATCAATTCATACCCCGAAAATCAGTTCACCCCAGATCAATTCATGCTCAATATTAGTTATCATTATTCGATAATTATACACAAATCAATTATCACAATGATTGTAGTAGAAATCGCGAATGAATCAACCGTAAATCAATTTATTCTCAAAAAAACACATTCAATGACAAACCATGAACTACTTCATCATACAATCGTACGAATAAAGGGCTTATGATTTTGGGAATGGATCATCAACATAAACCATTCAATCCATGGATGGTGAAAGTTACAATCGTATATTGATCCAACCGTTTTGAATTCCAGGTTATTTTCATGTTTATAATTTTCTTATTTTTTCCAGATTAGTTCATCGAAGATTTGTCCATTTATATAGCAGATATGAAATTTATTTTATGTTTATCGTGTTTATCAGAAAGTCAGCTTCACAAGTTATCAAGGTTTATATATATATATATATATATATATATATATATATATATATATATATATATATATATATATATATATATATGAGAGCTTTATTTTCAGAACCCTGTTAAGTGCGAGAACTCCATTTTTGCATTAGAAAACATGCATGTTCATGTAAAACATGTATGTTTTCTTACATACACCTTAATACAAATACCTGCGTAACATACATGTTCATATAAAACCATTTTGCATTGATATGTTGCACTTAATAGGGTTTTATATGAACATGTATGTTACGCAAGTATGTGTATTAAGTGTATGTAAAAAAACATACATGTTTTATATGAACATGTATGTTTTCTAATGCAAAATTGGAGTTCTCGCTATTCTCGCACTTAACAGGGTTCTGAAAATAAAGATACACTATATATATATATATATATATATATATATATATTTTACTTTTTTGATTTGATTCAATATAATATATTAATGTTTTAATAAATATTGTTTTAATGAAGGAATGTTTGAAAGAAAAAGGGGGATGACACTGGAAAGTTTCAAATTGGAGTTGAAAAAAACGCTCCTAGTTTAAAATATGTAACAAACCTCATGATTATAGCTTAGTCTACAGCAATCCATGACTCCATGTAGATGTTAAGATAATATTTTTATCAATCAGATTGGGAATTTTATGAAAACACTGGCATAATTCACCTTGGTTTGATTATATGAGTGAGTTTCTGTTGTTGTGCAGGTCTTAGCAAACGTACAACTGGTGACGGACTTAGGGACGCATTTGCAAAGTTTGGTGAAGTAGTTCAAGGTTTGCTTCTTCTCTATAACTTATGATTGTGAGTCATGAGTCTGTTCTTTAAAGTCTAGAATTCAGACTACTATTTTCCTGTCATTTTCTGCAGTTAGAGTAGTAAAAGCATCAGGTTGGTATCATATGATATTGTACTCTTAAAGGGGCTGCTGCTTGTATAGAGAGTATGGATTGCAAGGTAAATTATGTAGGTTGTTAAAGATATTATAAACTTATGTAACTAAGAACTACAAATTGTTGTTATACGGATTAAGGACTAATAAGTCGTCGTTGTTCTAAAAGTAACTTACTTCTGCTATATCGATGGCAAGGTAAACTATGTACACTGTAAAAGATATTACTTCTGCTCAATTGTAGTGGCTTGCGTTATCACAATGGTCGCTGAGTTTAATGAGTATAAAAATAAGTGGTTTTACCTTCAAGAAGGATCTCTATTTGCAAAGTAATTAAGCTCACTTTTGATATGTTACGTTTTTCATTTTTATTGGGTATTAAGCTGTAAAGGCATATCATTTGCAGCAGAATGGTAGGCAACTGCTTTACAGGATGAATTCAAAGAGTATCTGGGCACATTCATGTGAAGAATTATAAGGTTTTGCTTATTTTCAAAAACTTATATTCCAGCTTTAATACTCATGTACTTCAATATAAGTTATTAACTAAAAAAATCTTTTAGGCTTAAACAAATATCTTAAGATGATGTTGAGTAAATTTGCTAAACTAAAGGCATTACATGTGAAATATATCATTACGGCTACTAATCACAGTAGGAAGATAAGCTACATATTTAAGACTATCTATGTACTTGCTCAATGTATAGGACTGTTTGGATGTTGTTTTAAAAGTTGAGAATCTTCAAACACATCCGAAAAAAGAAATGTTTATTCTTTTAGGAAAATGCTTAATTATCTTATAATTGATGATGTTGGTAGTACTACCAATATCATCTTAAAATAATGACTATAATTAAGATGTTTAGAAACTACATGTTCCGTTTAATTCCATATTTTACTGAATTTATGTTTATAAATGGATAAAAGTATTTTTACGTACTACCAAATACCAATGTAATAAATTATACAATAAGTAAGCATTTTCTTGAATAATAAATATTTGTTTGTTTTTTTTTGGTAAAAGGTCAACGACCCGGTAAATATATTACTCCAAAAAGCATTTAAGAACAACGGATATGGGTGAATCCCATATCTCAGCCCGTTACATAGGCGAAAAGCTTATATAACAAGATACTTCCTATTTTCTAGACAAGAAAACAAACCACTACCACATGGTATTGAAAGACTCTGACAAAAAAATAAACTACTTCCTACGACCTTGGAGATTAAAGCCATAAATGGCATTAAGAGCATCCAAATTCTCTGAAAAATCATAAATTTGCTTCGAGTAATCATCATAGTCATCAAACTCATCTTCGCGCTCATGACCTCCACCAAAAAGATTTGCTGATTCTTCAAACGTGTTAAGAACCTCATCCTCATCACTATCAGAAACCACAACCTCACCCACCTTAGAAAACGGGTTAGCCCTCTTAGTGACAGAGTTAGACGGAATAGGATGACCTTCATCATCCACAAGAGTAGCTTTCCCATCGATAAGTAGCTTTTCAAGCTTACTAATTTTTCAACTATAGGACTAGAACCAACTTCCTTAGTTCCCATTGAATCACTCACAAGCGGTTCTTGTGATGTAGTACCAGTCTTAACCGACTCATCCTCATTAACTTCCATTGTACGGCCAGCATCCACATCCTTGTTGGTGTCATAAGTAGGAATACCAAACACATCCGTATCATCCATATTAAGAGCATCAAATTGGTTAGATGTAGAAATCTTTGTTCCACTAGAACTAGCCACATCAGAAGTCTTCTTCTTAGTGCCACTAACTTTCTTAGGTTCAGGAGGAGTCTTTTTGGGTTGATACTAAAACTGCTTACCCACAACAGGTTTAGTAAACCCCCTTGACCCGGAATTGTAGGACCACCTTGCTTTCCTTTCTTCCTGTTATTGACAGTCTTGAAACTATCATTAACATGCTTAGTAGGCTGAACAGGAGGTATAACAACTTTAGGACAGTCTTGAAAATATTTGTTTGTTAGGATGGGGTTTGAAGAGAAATCTAACAGTGGTTGAATAGAACAAGTAGTCTTTGCACGACTTCTTTTTTCGGGGGAAATTGGTTGTATTAGAAATATTGTTTCATGGCATGTATGCTATATTGTATTGGATAATTTTGGAATTAGTATAAGAAATGATACGTACAAAACTTAGTCTAATAGCATGGTTACCCGATGAAATAATAAAATAATAAATTACATTATGTTTAATGTGTTTGACTGAGCTGCTATATTGCACATACTCTAATAGGAATTCAAGGATATCATAAAATGGGATTAAGTGAAATGAATAGTTAAAGAAATATTAAGTTAATAGTATTTACTTTATCTCTATTTTTTTTGTTGCGTTTAAGTGGTTTGCAAGATAGTTTGAGGAACATCACTGGAACAGAAATTGGAATGTTGCAAAATGGGTGACGAACTTTTGATTAGCTCAGTGTCGCATACAACCTCCGCACCAGGAGTGCCGCTGTTAAAAGGTACTCGTGCTAATTATATTTTACATTTAAAGTTCTTAAACTGAAGGTTAATGTAGTATTTGTTTACTTTTTATAGTTTGCTTAAAACCTTGCAAATAAGAGGTTGTTTGGGATTTGAGCTTATGCTAACATAATAGCAATTGTTTGGTATTTCTATTGATACTATTTCGCTTTGCTTTAAGACCTAAAAAAATATGGGTTCTTAGTGAATTTTTAGTATAATCCATTTGGAATGGATTGTAGGTGGGATATGATGATAAACACTATAGTATTCTTTCTTTCCTTTCAAATAAGCAAGTATGAGTTATGTTGATTTTTTTTTTCAAATAAGCAAGTACGAGTTATGTTTATATAAAAATATTGTACAAATGGTTTTAAAATACTTTATGGTGGGCATTCAATTAGTGACTCACCAAAACCGTCACATTTGCTTCAGTGGGTGGTGATCAAGTATAAATTATCTTTTTTATTTTTTTTTTATTTTATTTTTTATTTTTTAAAATACTTTGTGTAGTTAGGATGTAGTTTCTTTCATTTGCACATGTGATGTGTGAACGTGATTTGAACAATCAACAAAACTTTGAAATAATTTGGCCCAATAACGAATATTACCATGTAAATGAACTTTGTTACTTCGTGTATGTCATCTACTGTTGCCACGACTGCAGCAACAAATGTGGTCGCATGTTCTTCTTTTCATAGGCATATAAAAGAACTATTAGCATTAAACAAAAGGTTACAAGTGAGGGAGTGTACGGAAAGCCTACATACAAGAGGGGCAAAAGCCTGCATATGGAAAGCATTCAAAGTGATTATCATCACTTATTGGTTCATGTAGCAAGGTATGTTCTTAGTGATACTTGAGGTGATAAAATAGATTGGTTGCTGGTCGGTTAATAGTTAATAAATGTACTCCTTAGTTTTCTGTCTGCCTGTCCTATATCATTTTTGCGAAGGAAATAAGCTAATAAGCATAATCTGTCGAATAATAGATTCTTGTAAAAACATAAACTTTTAGTAAAGAGCTTACCCAAATAGCCTCTAAAATATCAGTTGATAGATTACAATGAGCAAATCACATGATTACCTGATAGTAGCTTTTTAGTTTATATAAATCTAAGTACATAATATTTTTGATTAGGATATATGTGCAAGGTTGAAATGAATGGTGCTACATTGCTACTGCTGATCATGATAGACAGGTAATTTATATGTCATTTTTGTGTTTCCTAACCATTTTCAGCAAATAAATGTTGATACCCTAACATAAGTTTATACAATAAATGCTGATAAATGTGGATATTTAACATTTGCATTAACACTTAATTATATACACGCGATACATATACAGGTTTGTAATGCATTGAAAAAGAGGAACGACAATGGATGAAGGGCAATATGTGTTATTTTGAGGAAGAGTAATGTCTTTTATGAGCTCCATAAGCCCTGTTCAAGGTAAGTTTTGTCATCATAAACAAGTTCGATATGTATGCAAGTGAAAAAATTGTAATTTCAAACTTTTGTATGCTCATGGGTGTTTGGGATTTCCTTAAAAGATATAATTGATTTAACTAATTTGAAATTACACGTGATTGTACATAAGAGAAGTAATTGATGATGAGGAAGGGCTTCATACCGGAGATTGGGATGTGGTTGCCTCGAGGTATGTAGGTGGCATAAAATGTATACTTTGCATATCTAAAAAAATGGTAAGTAAGTGGCATAACATGGTTATGCAGTATCGTGCTTGCATATTTGTAGGAAATAGCAGCTTGGTCATTCGTATATTACTACTTACTACTTCACTCCCACTTTAAATAACATGGGATATTGATGAGGCGAAAAATGATCCGTTTTTAGGGGGTCATTTAAGCCCGAATCCGACTTTATTTGATCAAATATTGCCCTAAATCGTTCCTTTTGTGATTTTAGGTACTTGGAGAGTGAATTCTGGAAAAGAAGCCATTTTGGACGTTTTTGGAACATAAAAGTGAAGAAAACGGCAAAGTCTCAATTTTCCATGCTGGGAACAGTAGGTGACGGCGTCAAGAGTAATTTCCTGACGGCGTCAAACCTCAATAATAAAATCCGAGAGTTCATGAAGGCGTCAAAAGTTTTCCTGACGGCGTCAAAACCCCAAGAATTAAAATCCGTAGTTGATGACGGCGTCACACACAGGGCGTCAAGAGTAATTTGTGTGATGGCCTAGGCCTTGACGGCGTCAGAAATAGATCAAGGCCGTCCGAGGAAGTATTTGGCGGCGAGATGACGGCGTCACACCTTTGTTCTTGACGCAGTCATCCTTATTTTCCTATATATAGTTTTCTAGTTTTTCACATTTAGAGAGAGAAGTTTTGGGAGAAACCCTAAAGACGATTTTGGTGTAACTTTACAGGTTTTTCAAGGGTTCCAACCCCTTTATGCCTTGCATGATTAATCAAGATAAGTGTTCTTCTAATTTAATCAATATGTCTATGTGTTGGTTGTCTATATCTTGTTCTTGTCTTAATTCTATCAGGCTAGGCTAGATCTCTTTTGTGTTTGCTTAGATTTAATGAAACCTAGATATTGATTATGTGTTGATTACTTGTTTATTCTTGTTTTGGATGAATGATTTATATGTTAGGCTTAAGAAAACTGGCAGATCTCCAAATGGTAACATGCTTGAACGTCTTAAGAAACATGAACCGAGGCGTACTAAGTCTTTATTGGTTGTATTTAATGCATGAGCCACTGTTTACAATCCCTATAGTTGTGCTGGGCATGGTGTAGGAGGAGATAAGAGCTCATAGAATTGGGGAGTTATGTATGCCGCCCCATGAATGGTATTAAGGAATACAATCCGTCATCCATGCAATTATAACAAGTAATTAACGTGTAAAAGATATCTAGGGAGTAGTGAAATCTAAGTAAACACATTTTCTCCAATTACTGCTCACAACCTTAGTATAATTAGTTTCTTTTCATTTTTAGTATTTTATTTTGATTGCATTTTAGTTTTGGGTTAGTTGAATAGCAACTAATTCCGCCCACTCTTCCAAAACCCGAGATTTTAATTGCTTTCTAAAAAATATAAAAACACAAAAATAATCATCCCTCACCTTTAGAACTAGTATTTAGGCTTTCTAATCCTAGCGACACTATTCCTAAGCTGAACGATCAATCCCCCGGTACTTGTCACTATACTATACTACAACGATCAGGTACACTGCCTGGTGGGGGTTGTAAGCTTCTCGAGATCCCTCGAGAGGTAAAGCCTGTTGCGATTCCCATGCATCAAGTTTTTGGCGCCACTGCCCGGGGAATAGTTATTGTCTAGGTTAGAATTTCTTTTTATTAGGTCTACTTGCTAGATTCCTTTCTAGTAAGATTTTATTTTATTTTTAGGTTTTCTTTAGTTTATCTAATTTCTTCGTGCTTTTGTTCGTAACTCTTTACCATCCGACATCATGGAAGGTGGTAACATCTTTGAACCCGTCATCCCACCACAACAAAACCCACCATTAGAACCCCTTAGGCCCCGAACCTTAGGAGAGTACTCCCGACCTAGCCACCAAGGCTACCGAAACACCATTGAGCTCACCAGAGCCAATGTGACCCCCTTGCGATCCGACACCATCCGGTTGGTGCAAAGCGGATGTGCATTCCATGGACTTCGTTCCGAAGATCCAAACCAACATCTTAAGGACTTTCTCAAAATCATAGATTCCATAGACCTAGGTGTTGAAACTAGAGAGACTACCCGTTTACGCCTATTCCAATTCTCTCTACGGGATCAAGCTAGTCAATGGCTTGAGCGTTTACCCGCGGGATCCATCACCACATGGGATGATCTCACCACTCGTTTCCTTGCTCAAATTTTCCCACCGGGGAGAACTACTAAGCTTAGGAATGACATCTTGATGTTCCAACAACGTCAAAATGAATCTCTTTATGAAGCATGGACTCGTTTCAAGGACTTACTCCAAAAATTCCCTCATCATGGCATAGATCTTTGGCTCCAAGTCCAAATCTTTTATGACCATATCGACATCTCCACGAGGCGAGCCATTGACCAATCGGCCGGTGGTAAGCTACGTGATCTTAGTGCGGAACAATCATGGGAACTCATAGAAGATCTTGCTCTCTATGACAACGAAAGTTGGAATGATCCCCGTGATTTGAACAAAACGGTCAAGGCAATATCTTTGCCTTCGAACAATTCTAGCACTCCCGACCGTAGGATCATGGAACTTGAGGACCAAGTCAAGTTTCTCATGAAATCTTACGATGCTCCTAAGCCTTCAAGCCAAGTGAACAAAATCACTTCTTCATGCGAATTATGTAGTGGTCCCCATGACACTCATGATTGTGTGGAACTCCCCGGAACAGCTTTTGCGGACTACGCATCCACGCGTACCTACGAAGCGGAAGATAAGTGGTACACTTTCAAGCCCGAGCCAAACACTTACGGTGATTCATACAACCCCTCATGGAAAAATCACCCAAACCTTAGGTGGAAACAAAATCAAACCAATTCTTCCAATCCGCCTAATCGTTACCAACCAAACGGTCCACCATCCAACCGTACTTTCAACAACAATCCTTCTAACAACTATGGTAGTACCGACAATCTTGAAGGATTGATGTCAAAGTTCATGGCATTTCAAGAAGCTCGCATATCAAAGTTTGAAGCCGATTTCAAACAAAAGCAAAGCGAGATGACCACTAGAATTGATGCATTGTTGAAAGTTCTCAATGACCGAGAAATGGGAGCACTCCCAAGCGACACGGTCAAGAATCCGAAACTAACCGTTAATTCTATATCCTCAGTTTCGTCACCTACTTCGTGTCCACAATACTACTCGGTTGAATCAACGAGCACGTGTTTCAAACAAAACCAAGTTCCCCAAAAGGACCAATCAAATAAAACACCCACTATAGAGCCGGTTAAAAGCATAGTTGAAACACCTCTTACGCAAGACCTTGACGATGAATTCAAAGAACTTCACCTTGAACGCCCCGTCATTGATGTCTTAGCGCGTGCTCCTTACTATAGTGCCCTCCTAGAAAAATATGAGAAGTGTAAGCTAGGTAAAAATGGGACCGCCTTCGTTCAAAACAAGTTGCCTAAAAAGCTTGATGATCTGGGTATATTTGTTTTGCCTTGTAAGATAGGAAGATCCGAAGCTTTCGACACACTAGCCGATTTAGGGTCAAGCCTCAACTTGATTCCCTTGTCCTTATTCACCGCTCTTAAGCTAGGAAAGTTAGAGGAAACGGAGGTATTGATAGGGCTAGCGGATGGGAGTATTGCCCATCCGGTTGGAATGATTAAGGATGTAGTTGTTCACGTAGGAAAGTTAACTATATTAGCGGATTTTCACGTCCTAGACATGGTTAGTGACACTACATGCCCATTATTGGTAGGAAGAGGATTTTTAGCAACCGCTAGCGCCATGATAGATTGTAAGGAGTCTAAGATAGCGGTAGGTGAAGGTGATACTTGGTCGGTGTACGATGTAAAGAAGCATAGTTATAATTGTGATGATGAACCGACACCGCATTGGGTAGAGATGAATAGGAGACCGTCTAGATTTGGACCTTGGATAGAAAGGAACTTTATAGGACCTCAATGCCCATTCTATTTAGAAAAAGACTTTGTTGAAAAGACACATTCGGTAGAACAACTCATAGCTAGAGATGAAGAGCTAGACCCCTTTGAGGACCCCTTAGTCTTTAGGAAGATGATTGAGTTATTTAGCATAATGCCCATTAACATAGAAAGGAATAAATGGAAAAGAGAGGGAGATAAGTGTAAATGGAGGTGGGACAAGCCACCTAAAGAAGGTGACGGGTCATGTCATATTAGAATGACTTTGTATGATCCGGATGGAGAAAAGTTTGAAAGGTCATACCATACTAAGGAAACTGATAGGAAGTTGAAACCTAAGTTTGATCCTAAAGATGTCCTCAATGAGGAACTCACCCGTATCACGTAGTAACCCATGACCTTGAGTCTAGCTACAAGACTCGTAAATAAAGAAAAGCGCTTCTTGGGAGGCAACCCATGCTTTGTGTGATTTTATTTGTTTGATTGTTATTTGCTTCCGTATGCATGCTTTATTTTTATTGTTGGTAGATCATGTTTCTAAACTAAATAAGTGGAAATACTTTACTATGTTGTTTGGCCTAGTCTTAACTCCAACCTAAAAGTATTTTTGCAAAAGATAAGTGTAAGGGGAAACCCCAAATATGTTTTTAAGAAACAAACCGATCATGATTCTCCACAATAATAAATGAGCATGTATATTCGTATTTGTTAGAGTCAAATCCTTGTATTGAGTCATAATGAAGTTTTGCAGGATTTTCCAGGAAGTAGGACCAAGTTTTTCTAGAAATTTTTCGGAAACTTAACATAAGAATTTCTGCAGGTCCATTCTGACGGCGTCAGATGTTTACTCTTGACGGCGTCTGGAGTTAAAAATCTGGAAATTTTACCGGTTTTGTTTTTCTAACAGAGTCTTATGGTTTTTGTGAATTATTAAGTTTTATAATCTCCAGGAGATCTGCAAACTTCATTCCACAAGCATTATATCTTACTTTGTTTTCTAGGATTTAGTAACTTATATAGGATGCCGCCGATTTTACGCGAGGTTGTCTTGTCTATTTTGTCAGGATTTACAGGTTATGTTCGACAAGGAGATGATTTATATTCTGGAAGGGAAGCTTTGATTGTTTCATTTTCTTGGAGGAAGATTTAACCTGGCCAACCTATAATCCATACCGAGCGAATCAGGGGAGTATTTGATTTCATTCTCTTTACTTTTTCACTTTTACATTCTTTACTTGAACATTGGGGACAATGTTCATCTTAAGTGTAAGGGGAGGGTAAAAAGATGATACCTTACATATGCACTTTCGCTTGAGTTTGTTTTGTTTGATGGTAGATGTGTAATAACTATGAGAAATACTTGTTAGTGCAATTTTAGCGCCAAATTTAAAATTTTTTACAACATTTAGGAGTGAAACTTTAGCCATAGCAAGCGTCTCATGGATAGGAGATTGTATGACTAGCACATAACCGTATATTCAGAAAAATTTTCCACCCAAATATGTGAGGTTCGCCTTTAGATTTGATAGGAAAAGCATTCATTATTAGTGCTTATGAGTGTACCGGTAGCATTTAGATTCTAGAACTTGCGTTAGTAATACATTCCGAGACCGCTAGTGAGACTACATTCGTGTGGTAGGATTTATTACATGATAAGAGGCATTAGGATCACCCTTGTGTTAAACCCGTATCATAATTACTTGACCATTTAAGTCATATTACTTGGCTAGTTAAGTCAACTAATTTTTCCCACACCCTTAGCGTTGTACTCATTTTTAGTACACGATACCCCTAGTACACCCCTCCGAGCCTATCTTTTCGTTTCTAGCTTTAAGCATTTTACTTAAAGGAAGAATTTGTTACACCCCACTTAAATGTACAACCAAATCGCCTTAGCCTTCCGTGTATGCGCTCATTTTTAGTGCATTATTGTTATTTGTTAAACCCTAAGTTAACTATCTAATTGATTACATGGTTGCTAAGTCGAGTCATATCCTTGTACATATTGTTTTGGGACGATTGGGACTCATGGGTAAGTACTTATTTTATGGAGTAATAGGGAAGAACATAATATTATTACCCCCATATATGCGTTAATCTTAAAAGTGCTCCAAGTGTTTTGATTTTCTTAATTCGAGTCATTAGAATAGTTGAATGTAAAGTATGTAAAGATTCAAGTGTAAGGGGAACTCTCATCTCCTATGATGTATTATTTTGGATGGTAGGGTAAGAGTGTATGCAAAAAAAAAAAAAAAAAAAAAAATAAAAAAAATAAAAATAAAAAAATCGAAAAAAAAACCAAGAAAAAGAAAAGAAAAAAATAGAAAAAGGAAAAAAGAGAAAAAACATACGGACTACCATCCCTTTTTATTCTATGTTCATTTTATGTTTTTGTTATTTTTCATTTATTAGCTTAAGTCGAGTCTAGTCTTGGCTTAGTAACGCCATATTGTACATGTAATTAACCAAGATTGTTAACTCGCCACCAGTAAAACTTCCTTTATTCAACAAAACCGTGTAATTCATATCCCTATACCTAATGTTACAACCCTTTAAAAGACCTCTTTGATAATTTATCCTAGGTGCTTACGCCATGTGGTGGAGGTTTGATCCTTTCCCAAGCCTATGGTAATCTATTTTGCTATGACAGGTAGTGAGAGATATCTTCCGTTTCCATATTGTAATTTACACTTTATTATACCCGAGAGATGTGAGTATCTAAACACTATTTGTGAGGTGCTAATGTATGACCTCCGTGCTTGTCTATTGGTCTTTAGTGGAACGATTATTTGTTGTAATTACTTTTATATTAGTGTTAAATGACCCCTAACTTGTCTTTTGAGTAGAATAAAAGCGCATTTGCTTGAGGACAAGCAAATCTCAAGTGTAAGGGTATATGATGAGGCGAAAAATGATCCGTTTTTAAGGGGTCATTTAAGCCAGAATCCGACTTTATTTGATAAAATATTGCCCTAAATCGTCCCTTTTGTGATTTTAGGTACTTGGAGAGTGAATTCTGGAAAAGAAGTCATTTTGGACGTTTTTGGAGCATAAAAGTGAAGAAAACGGCAAAGTCTCAATTTTCCATGCTGGGAACAGTAGGTGACGGCGTCAAGAGTAATTTCCTGACGGCGTCAAACCTCAATAATAAAATCCGAGAGTTCATGAAGGCGTCAAAAGTTTTCCTGACGGCGTCAAAACCCCAAGAATTAAAATCCGTAGTTGATGACGGCGTCACACACAGGGCGTCAAGAGTAATTTGTGTGACGGCCTAGGCCTTGACGGCGTCAGAAGTAGATCAAGGCCGTCCGAGGAAGTATTTGGCGACGAGATGACGGCGTCACACCTTTGTTCTTGACGCCGTCATCCCTATTTTCCTATATATAGTTTTCTAGTTTTTCACATTTAGAGAGAGAAGTTTTGGGAGAAACCCTAAAGACGATTTTGGTGTAACTTTACAGGTTTTTCAAGGGTTCCAACCCCTTGATACCTTGCATGATTAATCAAGATAAGTGTGCTTCTAATTCAATCAATATGTCTATGTGTTGGTTGTCTATATCTTGTTCTTGTCTTAATTCTATCATGCTAGGCTAGATCTCTTTTGTGTTTGCTTAGATCTAATGAAACCTAGATATTGATTATGTGTTGATTACTTGTTTATTCTTGTTTTGGATGAATGATTTATATGTTAGGCTTAAGAAAACTGGCAGATCTCCAAATGGTAACATGCTTGAACGTCTTAAGAAACATGAACCGAGGCGTACTAGGTCTTTATTGGTTGTATTTAATGCATGAGCCACTGTTTACAATCCCTATAGTTGTGCTGGGCATGGTGTAGGAGGAGATAAGAGCTCATAGAATTGGGGAGTTATGTATGCCACCCCATGAATGGTATTAAGGAATACAATCCGTCATCCATGCAATTATAACAAGTAATTAACGTGTAAAAGATATCTAGGGAGTAGTGAAATCTAAGTAAACACATTTTCTCCAATTACTGCTCACAACCTTAATATAATTAGTTTCTTTTCATTTTTAGTATTTTATTTTGATTGCATTTTAGTTTTGGGTTAGTTGAATAGCAACTAATTCCGCCCACTCTTCCAAAACCCGAGATTTTAATTGCTTTCTAAAAAATATAAAAACACAAAAATAATCATCCCTCACCTTTAGAACTAGTATTTAGGCTTTCTAATCCTAGCGACACTATTCCTAAGCTGAACGATCAATCCCCCGGTACTTGTCACTATACTATACTACAACGATCAGGTGCACTGCCTGGTGGGGGTTGTAAGCTTCTCGAGATCCCTCGAGAGGTAAAGCCTTTTGCGATTCCCACGCATCAAATATACTATGCAATGATTGTGATAAAAACAGAAATGCTCCTTTCCACTGGCTATACCACAAGTGTAGATAATGTGGATCGTACAACACTCGAGTAATCAAGGATGATCCAGTTGCATATATGTTATGCTCGAGTGAAAAGTCGGTTATTCATTTTTGTAGTTGTACTTTAGCAGATACGCATTTGAAACTTTTTCATTCATTAGCTTTAGTTCTATATACCATGGGTTAGAAACTCAGGATCAGTTGAGATCAGTTTCACTGAGATCAATTTTAACTTTAAAATACGAGCAATAAGTTTCAAGTTTAAAACACAACCTAAATCGAGTAATTCATATTTAAATGGGTCAAAATGGCATCTTTAGTTTGTTGCAAACCTTTGTTCATATAAGTTTTAAGGAAACTTTGTTCATGTAGAAATGTAGAATGTGGAATTGACTATTGTTAAACCAGTGCATTTTTTTTTCTAAAATTCGTCAAGTGATACTTAAGTTGGAACATTCATTTGTACAGTTACCTTCTATATCATTGAATTCAATGATGTTATTTCAGGCAGGTGTTATTGAAGAGTTTTCAAATGATGCTCTTGATTCTGCACTCGATTACGATGACATGGAAGATGAAATTGACAAGGAGGTTGATAGGGTTCTAAACTTCTAACCGCAATAACTAGGTACGTCCAAAGAAGTTTTTGATTAAGTTACTTCTAATTTGTTTGCATCGTGGGTGTGTCGGGCAATGGGTCAAAATATGTGCAACTTGGAAGTAAGCAACTTTGGTACTAACTTAATATGTTTACTCTGGCTGCAGTTACGGGTAAAGTTGAGCGGCAATGCTAGTCATGGCATGTTCATGTGAAAGCAGTTAGAGTATCTTCTGAATTTCATAGACAAAAATTAGTGAAGAAACTAATTGTTGGAGTAGCTTCTGAATTTCACAGGCAGGCCCGGCCCGGCCCTGGCTATGGGCAGTCCGGGCGATGGCCCTAGACATCAAACATATCGGGGGCATCACATTAGGTAGTGTACATGACGTATAAAGACATTTATGGGCTAGTGAAATAGTAATTAAAGGTTAATATATAGAGCTCGATTGAGTCTTTAATGGGGTTGGAAGTATGATGGGGAAGATGACTCAAACTTACAACACGTGTGGTGTTTATGTGTGGACCAATCAAAAACCTTTTTCTTAGTAACCCAACATATGTATAAAGTTTAGGTTTTGCCCCTTTAACTTTTAATACTGGACAACTCTAACCCCAACGTTAATTTCGTTTTTCAAAATCTTTGATTGGAAAAGAAACGCAAAAAGCCATACACGCC
Source organism: Artemisia argyi (assembly GCA_030686995.1). NCBI lineage: Eukaryota > Viridiplantae > Streptophyta > Magnoliopsida > Asterales > Asteraceae > Artemisia > Artemisia argyi. The sequence goes on from CM060690.1 coordinate 2,743,264, forward strand.
TTATCATTGTATATTTAAATACTATCTATAATCTTGTATGTTAAATTGACAGTTAATTTTTTTTTTTCACTACATGACCTTATAAACCTTTTAATAATTTGGACCTCAAAAATTTCATCCAAATAGTTCTTTAAGTAAATGTTTTGTCCTATTAAATTATACCGAAAAATAAGACGATTAAACAAAAAACACATGCTGTCATTATTAAAGCATTGGGTGCAGTAATTTACACCCCTCGCTAAATTTACATCGCACTCTTTTGGCTTGAGCCAAAGCCCTGCAACGCCAACCCTAGCCAAAGTGCAAGTGAAAAAATTGGCGTGTGCCAAACTTTTGTTTTTGTTTTGTTTTTAATTGATTTTTTGTTAAATTTGTGTTTTAATGGGGTATGGTGGGTACCAAAAGTTAGATTTTGGCTTGAGTGATTAGGGAGGGTGTTTTTATGTGTGAGGGTGATAAGGAAATGAAAGAAAAAATGATTATCTGACATGACAGGGCGCATAGGTGCCAGTTTTTCTTGAGCCACCGCACCTCATGCTCTTATAATGATATATCTAAAATTCAACGTGGATTCAAATTGAAGACGGACATTTTTATGAATATTTATAACTTCAGTGATAAAAGGCCTGCTTTGTTTAGTAAAGGGCATTTTTTTTTCTTTTCGCCCAAGGCATCAAATAAGTCAGGACTGGCCCTGTTCACAGGCAACAATTAGTGAAGAAATTAATGAACATTCTCGAACTCTTTAAGATATCAATTACAATATGTGAGTTGATAATGTACGATTCTATTCACTGATTTATAGGGCTGTAAACGAACCGAACGAACATGAACGAAGCCATGTTCATGTTCGTTCATTTAATTTTAACCAAACAAATAAACGGACACGGACGCTTAAACAGATGAATTTTCTTGTTCATGTTCGTTTATTAAGAAAATGAGTTGTTCATGTTCGTTTATGTTCGTTCATTAAGACACTAAACGAGCGATAAACGAACATAAACGATCGAACACAAATGAAAATAGACAAACAAATATAAACTTTATTAAATTCTTCACAATATATTATTTTATAAATATTGTTTTGTTTAAACAAACTAATTTTTAAAATTATAAAATTAAACGATATAATATATAAACATAAATAAATATAAACGAACTTTAACGAACGCATAATCGAACGTTCACGAACATAAATGAACGGACGAGACTTTTGTTCATGTTGGTTCATTTAACTAAACGAACGTAAAATATTGTTCATGTTCGTGCATTTAATATACGAATGAACATAAATGAACTTTTTATCGAACGGTTCATGAAATGTTCGTTGAACGTTCAGTTCGTTTACAGCACTATTGATTTATTAATATGACATGCTAAGACTAACCATCTGAAAACTCTTTTGATACATATCATGTTTGATACATTTCCTTAAAGAATTACTATTTTTGATGTTAATAAAATTAATAGTGTTGGTAGTATCGGTTGTATTGAGTGTGAAATTGTTTGACTGAATAATCTTACGTTGTGACAAAGATGGCAACCATTGCATTCACACAGCTAACGTCGTGTATAAAGAAGTCCTTCATCGTATTTAATTTTTCTATTTTTATTTTATTTTATCTTTTTATCTTTTAAATAATACATTCAAGATTATTTATGTTACATTATTATCTTTCAGCATTATACATTTTAGCGTATTAAATTTTTACATCATATTTGTACTATATTTTTATGTTTAATAATAAAACTTTAAGCTAGCCGGCCAACGGTCGGACCTTAGGCTAGTTTGTTAATACTACAATCTTCTCTTGAATTATTATTATTTATTACTTTTTTATATTTTTCAAAACATCAATTTATTATTATTATTATTATTATTATTATTATTATTATTATTATTATTATTATTATTATTTTTTTTTATAACATCCATTTCATTAGAAACAAACTCAAAGGATTACAAGAAATTAGTGGGGAGCCTCGACACTATCTGGGCTCCCACACCTTTAGCAATAGCAAAACTAATCCTACTGAAGATATGAGGTGCAGCACGCGCCCCAATGTCTTGAGTCATAGAGAACTTCCGGATCCGCTTAAGTAGGGTCACCGCATCTGTCTCAAGTTCCCCTAAAGAGGAAAATGAGAAGGGGATAAACCCATACCCCATGTTCGCACATTTATCTCCGTACTTACCACGCTTGCGTTTAGCTGCATCAACCACCACACGACCTGGCACAAAGTCCAGTAAACCGGTCTGCGTGAGGGGGGACGACCCGGTTAAATCAACACACACATCCTTCCCCTCATCCCAGGAGTAAAGCAAAATGTCTGCTGGTCTTAAGGCCTGCTCCCCATCTCCTCTTAACCCGATATCGACCTCTTTACGAGCCGAGACCCCAGATCGACAGCAGATGTCAAGCAAAGTGTCACGCACCAAGTTGTGTCGGTGTTTAACACCAATTGTACCCGCACACGATATAGCATGGTCCCCATAGATATCCCCAGCAGAAACCCTAGAGCAAGCTGAGCATGGCACTTGAACAGAGAAGAGAGGAACGCCTAACCGATAGCATAATACACACCTGTACGTTCTGGCATTCATAGTCTGTCCAAGCCCAGATATCGGGACAACCCTAAGCCAATCTGAAGTGTAGTCTTCTTTCTGCGCCCCCCAAAGTGCCATTTGTCGGGGAGATAAGCAAAACGTGGATTCAGCCATTTAGGTAACACGTTTGAAATATATGTCTGCCAATTTCTTCATGAGTTTGGGGGCAGCGATCTCATCCGGGTTACTCAGAAGGTCATTCCCCGTTTTCGCATTAAAAGCGCACAAGGCCTCATCAAAGGAGGGGCCAGGGGTTGCAACACCAGAATGTCTGAGGAGCTTAGTCTGTAGTTTGGCAGATTGGAGTCTAGACGCAAGGAAAGCATAGTTCAAGGCATCCCCTGCTGAATACACCCCAAGCCCCCCAAATGCAAAAGGCAGGGTAGCCAACCTCCACTGCCAGTCACTAAATCCAGGCCCAGAGGCAGTAACAATACGTTCCAGGGAAGAACGCAGTGCCGCATCAAAAGCAACGTGAGCCCGTTCGAAAACCCTGGGGGAGCATGTGCGCATAGAGAAATATAACTTTGAAATACCAGCACAAGCACGAAGGAGCAGCAGCTCACATTGAGGGTCCTTAAGCTTAGCAATGGCCGCCATGAGCTCAATTGTTTTATCAACCCGTTTCATAGCAAGCGCACTACTAAACTCAAAGTCCACACTAACCGGCCCCCCCAGTAATTTAACACCATGTAATGGGCGGGCAATTTTAGGCGAGAAAACACCTGCAATCCTGCTCCGGGGGTCTTCCTTTGGCCAGAAAATCTCAGTCTTATCCACATTGAGGTGCAGCCCCCGTAGTGGCCCATCTGCCATAATAAGTTCCAAGGCCTTCCCCACCACCAAGGTGTCCCCGATAATAGTCCCATCGTCTAGGTACCAAGCTTGAAAGGGCAAATTGAAAGAATCTCTAATCTTACACACCAAAGGGTGTAACACTAAGGCAAAGAGAAGGGGTCCAAGAGGATCACCTTGTTGCACCCCTTGATGCGACCAAAGCGTGTGTCCCCCGTAATATAGTCTAGCAGGCCTGGAGTAACAAAACTCCACCCAACGTGAAATAGCGGGACACTGTAAGCGAACCTCCTGTAGCATAACCTCTCGGTCTACCAAATTGAAGGCATTTTGGAAATCCACCAAAAGCATCGACAGGCCTTCCTCGCCGCCTCGGTCTTCAATGAACCTATTCACAGCATGAAGAATAGCCTCCCCACCTCCAGGTACCCCAACACCAAACTGAAGATCATTAAAATAACCGTCCAAGGAGTGACCGATCATAAAAGCACCTACCTTGGAGACTAAACGCCTCCAGATCGTTCCAACAGCAATGGGTCGAATGCCACCTCCGGGCTTTATCAGCGGTGTGAGAGGAGCACTCGCAATATACTCACCCAACTCCCCTGGGCATTTGCCGTCGAGGAAAAGATTTATCACATGGGTGATAGAAGCGATTAACTCGTCGGAAATAGCCACCGCAGCACCACTGAGGCAATCTAAAAGGTGTTGTGCACGTAGCCCATCTCGACCACAAGATGTACCACGGGGGAAACTCTTAATCATATCGAGAACCACACCAGGAGATGCATGGAGGTTATGATGGTCAATAGGCGTATCCGGTAGAGAAGGGGCAGACTTGAAGGGGTGCTTAAACTTAAGGTCCTCAAGAGTAGTGTCATTGTAAGGGGCAACACCAGCGGAAGAAAGGACTCTGACCGCCGCAGTGTAATGACCATCACAAATCTTTCTCTTACATTGCTTGACATTGCGCTCACCCAAGTCCAAATTCCCCTCATCAGTATTAGACCATGTAGGGGGAGGTTCAGCTAAAACCTCCTTGACAAGTTGCAACCTCCCACTAGACGTGCTCCAAGATCGAATGGCATTAACGATATATTCTTCTTGGCGGTGGCGCTTGACGGCAGACCTGCATTCCATGTTACTCCTCGGGGCAAAGGCTTTAAGGAGACAAAGAGGCAAGACAAACAGGCTAATCCAACAAGAAATGTCTCCAGGTGCGCAGATCACCTTATCCAGAGCCTCTTTCAAAATGCGAGAGAAACCCAACCGGCACTTCGGAGGGATAGATTTGACAGTATGCACCCCTTTAGAAAGCAATGCGTCAAGTAGAGGGAGGTCAAAACCACAGTGCTCTTCCCAAACCGGGTCGTTAACGCGAGCAAGGTCAGAGGAGGGAACTGGTGGTTTGACGAGGTCAAATAACACAAACCTGACAACACCGTCACCACAATCAGGGGGAGACACAACATCAGATCCATGCCGACACTTAGAGCGGAGGGTGTGCGTCTTGAAACAACACCCGCACAACCAAAGGTTCATACGTTTCAATGTGACCTCAGCTGTCTCAAAAATAGCACGATTAGTCGCCAAGGAAAGTTTAGTGATGGCAAGCGCATCCCCACTAAAATGACGATCACGAAGATGAGAGATCAGTGAGGTCTTGACAAGCCCATTACCATTACCATTTTGACAACCACTTAAGCTCACGAAAGGACAATGAAACCGTATTATTGCCATTTGTTAAACAATACCGCGAGATAAAACCACCAAACAAATGCTACAACTCTCCACGTGATCCAAATAACCAACCCAACCTCACCAAGCCCACCAGGTCCAAAACAATAAGCCCACCAAATTTTCAGCCAAACAAAAACAATAAACAAACGTTTTTTTTTTTTTTTTCTTTTACAACCAAACAAACCTGACCCCACTATACTATTACGTATACGCAAAGATAAACAAATAACAACACCTCCAAAGAGAAGGGGGGCCCACAAGAAGCAGAAAGTGAACAGCAGCTCGCTACCACAAGGGTATACAGAAGCAAACCGCAACTCGCTAACCGCAATCCCCTACCCCACCGCAACTCGCAATCACCAAGGACCTTGCAATCACAAAACGCAGTCAATAGCCACTGTCACCCAAGCGCAAACCAACGTGACCAACCTGACACTAACCAACAAACCAAACACCAAGCGAACCGCTATTAACAAACCAACACCAATCACCCCAACAAACCAAACACGGGGAAAAACAGGGCGAAAGGACACGAGGGACAGTCAAAACCAAAACGAGTCTTGAAGTAAGACCCTCAAACGAAGACCGTATCGAACGAAGGAAACGGAAACTAAACTGTACAAAGATGATACGAGCGTGACGGGTTCCAGGCAAAAACTCGAGGATTCAAGGGGAATCCCAGTTGGGGCCTTTTATTGTTTTTTTTTAACTTTTTTTTTTAACTTTATTATTATTATTATTATTATTATTATTATTATTATTATTAGACAACTGAATTTCATTAAGATATGTGTAACATTATAGATGGAGCCAGAATTTAGCAATAGGAGGGGTTGAAATTCTTTTTCACAAATTAAGAAAGTCATATAACTTAGAAATTAAATGACGGGTTTTAGTGATCATATACGTTACTATATTCGGGTTACAAATTAAAATTTTGATAAGAAAAATAGATGAAAACTAACTAGAATAGATTAGATTAATGTCTTGTGCATGAAACAGTGTTAAGTCTTTTTTAAATTTTTTTGTCGTCTAAAGGTTATGGGTCATTTATCTATAGTTAAACTATGACTTAAATTTTATAAGAAAAATAATAAAATACAAATCGACAGTGTTTGTTGAAGGGGGAAAAGCACCCTCAAACTCCCATGTCTTCGCCCCTGTGTAACATGTAATGTATTTCTAACTTTGTATCCTAGTTATAAAAAGTATTAAAAAAGATAAAAAGTACTCTGTATAAAATACAAACAACAAAATGAGCGGGATGCATGAAAGAAATGTTAACAGTTAACACCTTCCTCTATACAAGTGCCAAACATTATTTTCATTTCTTCAAGAAAGTAGGAGGCCATTTAGTTGGTAAAAATTTTCTCAATTTTTCTATCTCTAAATTTTTTGAGAAGGTGATGGTTTTTCTTCTCTGGAGAAGAGTTGGGAATTTTGAAAACGTGTTTAGTTGGAGTTATATTTTTCTTTTTTAAAAATGATAAGAAAATTACCTCAAATTGCGACGGTGGCGGCGACAGCGGGTGGTGGCGGCGACGGTCGGCGGTGGAGGATGACACAAGAGATTAGAGGTAGAATGGTGTATGTGTTTTTTTCTAGTGTGAAAAAAAAATGTGAAAGAAAAAAGTGAGAATGGTAAAATGGACTTTTCAATTTCTTAGTTAAAATTTAGAAAATGGGAATTTTATTCTTTAGAAAAATTGTTGGAAAAAAGTGCGACTAAACGCGTTTTCAATTTTTTCATTTTCTTATGAAAAAATGAAGAATTTCTTTCCAACTAAATGCACCATAAATTTTCTTTTCTCTCCTATCTCTTTCTTCACACAATCTAGATCTAAGGTGTGACGCCTTGAATATCGTTTGACATTTCGTATCTCTCTCTTCACACAAACTATTAACACCATTTACAATCTTGAAATAAAATGAAAAGCTAATGAAACTTTTGAACATCAATATGAAAACATAAACTCAAGTAGGATCATTTATGTTAACATAAAACATGTATGATAAATGTTACAATCTTTCCACCAATTTCTATTCTCTCATCTAACATAGTGACACTCTTGTAACCGGGTAAGGAATAGAATTAATGATACATATCTAAAATACACATATTAATATTCCAAGTTTTTCTACTTCGATGGTGCTAGACCATATTTTAATGCGTTTTCTGGGATTGTATATTCCGTGCAGAGACTGTGTTCATTGTTTCAAACTTTAAGATACAACTCTGGTCCAGGTATCGCCATGGCCAGATTGTAGACCTCAAAAAATGTAAACTCAAGTAGGATCATTTATGTTAAAATAAAACATGTATGATAACTGCTACAATCTTTCCACTAATTTCTATTTGTTGGGATATGAAATATCAAAATGCTTCTGGATGTTAAAGTACTGCTGCATGAAGAATAAAGTCAAAGTACTGCTGAAGAATAAAGTCAAAGTACTGCTGATATGAAGAATGCTTAAAAGTACTTCGAAGTAAACAAGGACTGATATGCAATATTAGATAAGGATTAATGTGTAATATTAGATGATTATTCTAGAATTAGTTAGGGATAATTACTTGTCGTTCAAGAATTAGATGTTGTAAACCGACTTAAGGTTATCTATATAAAGAGCCTTAAGAGGTATTGGTCGATAGAAGTTTTATAAGTTTTACAAGTTAGAAGTCGATCAAGTTAAATAGTTAGGGATTGTTAGTGAATCTGTGTAACAAAGCAGGTTCAAAGTTTGGTTAATATAAAAGTTCTTCTTAAGCTTTGTGTTAGTAGATTCCGCATACTTTACAAGGTCAAACAATGTTTCAATATTAATAGTGTTGAGTTTACTCAATATTGTTAAATCCTTACAAGCTACAAAGTAGTTTGGTCAGAGTATATCGATCCAACAAGTGGTATCAGAGCTTCTGTTGGAAACTCTGATTAAGAAGACAAACCTTTAAACCTATCTCACTACAAACCCTACAAGATGTCAACAGATGCTGCACCTGCTCCCTCAATCACTGCTGTTAGAATCCCTATTGTTAAGAAGGGAGAATACAACCTATGGGCCATGAAGATGAGGCAGTACATTGCCATCACAGACCATGCTTTGTGGGATGTGATTGTCAATGGTAACATGCAAATTGATGAACCAGTAGAGGTACCTGGACAACCAACACCACCTATTAAAGTTTCATGATGCCAAAGATGCCAAACAACTATGGGCTGCAATAAAGAAGAAGTTTGGAGGTAATGATGCTTCCAAGAAGATGCATAGGAATTTGCTGAAGCAACAATTTGAAACTTTCACTGTTGGTGAAAGAGAAGGTCTTGATTCTGCTTATGAAAGATTTCAACATCTTTTGAGTATACTAGAACTATATGATGCTGAGGCATCAGTTGAAGATGCTAATTTAAAGTTTCTAAGGAGTTTGCCATCAGCATGGCATGTAGTTGCTACTATGATCAGAGGACAATCAGGGCTAGATACTATGGACTTTGATGACCTTTACAACAATCTGAAGGTGTATGAGCATGAGATGAATGGTACTACAGGATCAAGCACTCAACAGAATATTGCTTTTGCCTCTTCTGAAAAGAGAAGCAGTACTTCCAACAAAGGTACTGCTTACCCTGCTCAAAGTACTGTGACCGAAACACAGGTTCCATGCACAACAATGGTCACCACAAACTCATCACAATCAGTTACCCCCACCTCAGGTGATGTTCTATGTTCATTCTTTGCTCAACAAGCATCTATGCCAGTCACCTATCAAGAAGATGTATTGCAAATTGATGGTGATGCCTTGGAAGAAATCGATATCAGATGGCAAGTTGCTATGCTCACTGCAAGGATCAAGAAGTATGTAAACAAGACAGGTAAAGGCATCAACTTCAGAGCTAAACAAGGAATAACATTTGACAAGTCCAAGATTGAGTGTTTCAACTGTCAAAGGACTGGTCACTTTGCAAGAGAATGTAAGTTTGCAAAGTATCAAGCAAACAAGATGATTGAACCACCCAAACCTGAAAGAAAAGAGATTCCAATAACTGAACCAAAACCAAAAGCTTTGGTTGCTCAAGAGAATCTGTCAGAGATTAATTGGTCTAATGAGTTTGATGAAGAACCTGTAACCTATTCAATGGTTGCATTGGAAGATTGGAGCACAGCATTTGATGAAGAGCCTGGATATGCTGCTTTGGAGTCAAGAGATGAGTTAGGAAGTTTTGATTGGAGCATGGAGTTTGAAGAAGCACCTGTTCAGCTTGCAATGGTAGCTGCTTCACCAAGTTCAACCACTAACTCTGAGGTATGCCCTAAGTGTAATGATATGTATCAAAAGTTACTTACTGAGTATGTAGCTGAAAGAGATAAATTTCAAAAAGCTAGGGCTGAGATAACAGGCTATCAACTTACTTTAGAGTCAATGGAAGCCAAAATTCTTACACATGAAAACAATGAAGTTGCATGGCTTGAAAATTATAAACAACAGGATTACCTAGTTAAGTTAAATGAATGGAAACTAGGTTGCAAGGTGTCTGAACTAGAAAAGGTTACTGCTGAAAGAGATAAGTTGTTAGAAAAACTTGCTGTATGGAATGAGGCAGGTGTGTCACATGTTCAATTTGTTGAAAAGCAAAGAACATCTAACATTAAGACAGGCCTAGGCTATGATAGTAATGAAGGTATTCCATTTAAGAGCAAGAAGCTTAATCTTACTGTTGATACCTCCACTAGTGATGAAGAGTTCATAAGTCTAGATGAAAACACTTCTAGTGATGAGGAATCCCCTAGTCCCACACCTCCTGTATTTCAGAAAGAAAAAGGTTATAATGCAGTTCCACATCCCCCAGGTAGCTTTCAACCACCTAGAAAAGATGTTGATTGTTATGGTGTAGATAATCTAGAGTTTAGGAAAAAGCTTAAATCTGAGACTTTAGAAAGATCTGTTGAAGCTCCTAAGGTAGAAGAGTCCAAATTTTCAAAACAAGCAGTACCTTCAAACTCTTTTCGAAGTACTGCAGTTCACTCAGCAGTACCTCAAAGAAAATTCTTTCAAAATACTGCTAATTTTAGAAACTCTTATGGAAAGGGATTTGGGGATATTGGTCCAAAGGTCTGCTATGTGTGTTACAGTCCTCATCATTTGATTAAAGATTGTGATTATCATTCAGACTACTTAAGTAGATATCCAAAGACCAGAACTGCACAACCAAGTTATAGGGAGAATAAGCCAAGGGATAACAAACCAGTTTGGAACTATACAAATAGGGTTAACCATAGTAATTTCTCAAAAGACTATAGGTACCCTCATCAGAAAAGGTCATACTCCAAACCCTCAGTACCTTCACAAAGTACTGACAAAAAGATCCCTAATATTTCTAGCAAACACTCAAGTGTAAGACCTAGGAGTTACAGTCATTACAACCCTAGAAAGACTTACAACACAAGAAAAGATGCTAGAACACAGAACCTAACTCCTAAAGTTACAACTAAATGGGTTAAGAAAGAAAGTACTGCTGGGGAAAAACCAGTACTTTCAGAAGTTAAGGGTGAAAAGGGGACAAGTGATCATGAAAAACAAACTGTTTTGGAAACAAAAACCTTAATTCTTGATCATGCTTTCAATGACAGTGGTGATTACATACTCAAAAACTTTGAGTATGTCACTCCACAAGGGGAACACAAGTCAGTAATGGCTTGGGTTCCTAAAAATAACTAACCTTTTCATGTAAATGCAGGGCAACCTAGATGAGGAGCTTAAAGATCATCTTATTGTAGATAGTGGTTGCTCTGGCAGTATGACAGGAGAAAAGGAGCTCTTGTCAGATTTTAAAGCTTATTATGGAGGAAAAGTTGCATTTGGGAATGATCCTGATGGAGGAAGAATTACTGGCAAAGGAACAATCAAGACAGGGAACATTGATTTTGAAGATGTTAGATATGTGAAGGAGCTAAAATTCAATCTTTTGTCAGTCTCTCAGATTTGTGATAAGAAGTACCCTGTGTTATTCTTTGACACAGAATGTCTCATACTTTCTCCTGATTTCAAATTAGAAGACAGAAATTTGGTGTTACTGAGAGCACCAAGAACTAATGATGTGTACAGCATAGATTTGAAGAATGTGAATTCTGCTGAAAAAGAACATGTTTAATTGCAAGAGCATCTATGGAGGAAGCTCATCAATGGCACAGAAGACTGGGACATGTTAATTTCAAGAACATCAATAAACTGGTCAGAGGAAATTTAGTTAGAGGTTTACCTTCTAAGACATTCAAGAATGATCACACATGTCTTGCTTGTAAGAAGGGTAAACAGCACAAGGCCTCTTGTAAGAAGATTGATGAGAAGACCATTAGAGAGCCTTTGGAATTGCTGCATATGGACTTGTTTGGACCTGTTTCAGTTGTCAGTCTAAACAAGAAGAAGTACTGTTTGGTTATAACAGATGACTGCAGTAGATTTAGCTGGGTCTTTTTCTTATGTTTTAAAGATGAAACTTTTGATGCTATTCATGACCTAATTATAGCATTAGAAAATCAGTTAAGGCTCAAGGTTAGAGGCATTAGATGTGATAATGGGACTGAGTTCAAGAATCAGCTTATGGATGAATTTTGTGCCAAGAAAGGAATTAAAAGAGAATTAAGTATTGCTAGAACTCCTCAGCAAAATGGAGTTGCAGAAAGAAAGAATAGAACTCTTATAGAAGCAGCAAGGACTATGCTTGCAGACTCTCAACTACCTGTTCCATTCTGGGCTGAAGCTGTAAGTGCTGCTTGCTATATATTAAATAGAGTATCAGTGACTAAACCTCAAATGAAGACACCCTATGAGTTACTCATGGGAAAGAAGCCAAGCATCAAGTTTATGAAACCTTTTGGATGTCCCCTCACCATCTTAAATACTGCTGATAATTTGGGAAAATTTGATGGGAAGTCAGATGAAGGATATTTATTGGGATATTGTACAAATAGCAAAGGATTCAGAGTGTACAATAGGGCTACCAAGAAGGTTCAAGAATGTCTTCATGTTGATTTTTTGGAAGAACAAGAGAATTCTAAAGGTAAAGGTCCTGATTGGATGTTTGATCTTGATTTAATGTCTTCATCAATGAATTATGTACCTGTAAGGGAAGAAAATCAAGTAACTACCATTGAAGAAGAAGCATAGTACATTGTTCATGATGTTAATTTAAGATCTGAAGATGAGCCACAAGATAATGCCAATGAGGAGAAGAAAGATACTTCTCAACCTAACAGTACTGTTGATCCTCAAAGTACTGTTCCACCACAGATACCAGTATCTGCAGAAGATCGGGCTATTCAAGAAGAACTCTCATGGATGCTTTTTCAAGAAACAATGGCTAAGTTGTATGATGATGAACAAAGGAGAGCTTATGAAGCAGAGAAGAAGAAGGCAAAAGAAACAGCCAGTACTTTAACCCAAAGTACTATCAATCCTTTTGAAAGTACTTTTCAGCCATTGAATACTTCAAATTGGCTAAATACTGATGCTGTTCATGATCCTAATATGCCTAACTTAGAAGATACTGCTGATCCAAACACCATTACTTTAGAAGATACTGATGATGAATTGGATCAAGAAGGCATTTTCTCAGATTCTAATGAAGATCCAGATATCACTAATTTGGAAGATAATCTTGAAGTTCCACCAACTCCAACTCTCAGAATTCATAAAACTCATCCTGCTACCAATATTATTGGACCCTCTTCATCAGGGGTGCTCACATGGACTAAGGCTAAGAATATGTCTCAACAACATACTTCTTTACTTAGTTTTATCTACAAGTAAAACAGGGTGAATCACAAGGATCAGAAGGTGTGTTTATTTGCTTGTTTTCTATCTCAGGAAGAGCCCAAGAATATCAAACAAGCTTTATCCAAAGAAAGCTGGGTGGAAGCTATGCAAGAAGAACTTCTACAGTTTAAACTTCAAGAAGTTTGGGTATTATGTGATCTACCTGATGGAAAGAAACTTATTGGAACTAAATGGGTTTTCAGAGTAAAAAGAGATGAAAGAGGCAATGTGATTAAGAACAAGGCAAGGTTAGTGGCTCAAGGATATAGACAAGAAGAAGGAGTAGACTATGATGAAGTTTTTGCTCCTGTGGCAAGACTTGAAGCCATTAGGCTATTTTTTGCTTTTGCATCTTATATGGGATTCCCTGTATATCAGATGGATGTTAAAAGTGCTTTTCTATATGGCAAAATCACAGAAGAAGTTTATGTCAAACAACCTCCTGGTTTTGAGGATCCTGCACATCCAAACAAAGTTTACAAGGTAATAAAAGCTCTTTATGGTCTTCATCAAGCTCGAAGGGCTTGGTATGAAAGGCTTTCCAACTTTCTACTGCAACATGGTTACAGAAGAGGAGCTATTGACAAAACTTTGTTTATTAAGAGAGATAAGAAGGATATTATGCTTGTTCAAGTATATGTAGATGATATTATTTTTGGAGCTACCAAGCAATCTATGGTGAAGGAATTTGAAGATCTTATGCAGAAAGAATTTCAGATGAGTTCCATGGGTGAATTAACATTTTTCTTAGGCCTTCAAGTACAACAGTCAAGTAGTGGGATTTATATTTGTCAAGATAAGTATGTTGCAGATATTCTTAAGAGATTCACTTTTACAACTGTTAGGCCTACATCTACACCAGTGGATACTAACAAACCATTGGGAAAAGATGAAGATGGAGAAGATGTTGATGTCACATTATACAGGTCTATGATTGGATGTCTTATGTATTTAACTGCATCACGACCTGATATTACTTTTGCTGTGAGCTTATGTGCAAGACATCAGGTTAATCCAAAAGTATCTCATTTGAATGCTGTCAAGAGGATTTTCAGGTATCTTAGGCAACAACCTAAGCTAGGATTATAGCATCCTAGGGATTCACCTTTCCATCTCCATGCCTTCTCAGATAGTGACTATGCAGGAGATAACTATGACAGAAGGTCCATAACTGGAGGATGCCAGTATCTTGGAAGCAGATTAGTGTCATGGCAATGTAAAAACCAAACAATTGCAGCAACTTCTTCTACAGAAGCAGAGTATGTAGCTGCTGCAAGCTGTTGTGCACAAGTACTTTGGTTGCAGAATCAGCTTTTGGATTATGGATTCAATTTCAAGAATACTCCTATCAACATTGATAATGAGAGTACCATCTGTATTGTTAAGAATCCAGTCTATCATTCCAAGACCAAGCACATTCAGATTAGACATCACTTCATAAGAGATTGCTATGAACAAAGGCTTATCAATGTGGTTAAAGTTCATACTGATGATAATGTAGCAGATCTACTCACAAAAGGCTTTGATGTTTCAAGATTTACTTTCTTAGTTGTGAGTATTGGCATGATTAATGTGTAAGCTATTTTTGAGGGGAGGCATTAGTAGTTATTAGTTAGTCATTATTTGAGGGGAGGCTACATGTATCATTCCAAAGTAAGAATTTTATTCATGATTCAGAAGTACAACCACATTCTTACTTTCTAGTACAAGACACAGACATCACAAACACAACTGACACAACACAGACTCAAGACTCCATCTACCTACTACAAAGCTCCACATCCTATTCCATTGGCCTTTTCCCTTTGCCCTCATAGCTTTGCTTTCCCTTCTGAGCAGTCCTTCTCTTGTCATCAAAAGAAGTCTGTTTTCTTGGGCAGGCCAGGCCAAGTACTTGTTTGGGAGGTCTTTCTTTTCTTGGTTCAGGCCACTTCATGTTCTGGATAGCTGTTTCTAGGGCCTGAGTCAATGCATGTGGAAGCTCTTTAGCCAAAGTTGAACTAGAACCAACTTTCTTTTTGGGCTTTTTGATGGTAGTACTGCCTGGATCAGTAATGGTAGAGTTGGCTGCACTCCTTGTTGATAAAGCTTCTTGGTGTCCCATCCATTGCACATGAGGAGGAAAATAGTCTGTCCATCCTGGATATTCAAACTCAGAATCTGAGTAGTACTTTATCTCTGAGTCTGTAGTACCTTCTGAGTCCGAAGAGATGTTAACAATGGGTATGTCACTCATTCTGATTACTTGTTTGTGTTTTGAGAAGATTTGGTGTTTTCAAAGTTATTGGTGAAGTTGCTTTTATAAGCAAGGTGAAGGTTAATGGGTATTTATTGAAGTGTATTGAAGTTCACTTACCCTGGTTGTTTTGGTATTTAATGTGGTGTTAGTCATTAATGCGTATTGACTTTTTAAGATTTTTTGGTCAAATGGTCAATTCTTGCAATTTAGAGTAAGACAGTACTTTGGAAAGTACTTCTCCATTCTTTATGGAAAGTACTGCTTGGTGTGATTAAAAGGGTTCGCTGACGTGTCAGATACTGTTCCAACGGTCAGATTTGCGGCTAACAACCTTTCAAAAGATATGGGATATTTACTTCCAAAAATAACGGTAAAGTCATTAATTCACCGTGATTTTTTGTGATTTTATCCGTATTTAACCCTCATATCTTTTCCTTTTATTCACCTTACTCGTCCATATAAACCCATACCTACTTTTTGATCGATCATCACTCTCTGTATTCTAACCCTTATCATCATGGCTCATCGACCAACCAACACCAAACACAACATGATTGCAAACCTTGCAAAAACCCAAGCGAACATTGATTTTCATGGAATTATTGATTTTCTCACTGGTTCGAACATCTGTTACTCCATTCTTGTCAACCCGGAGATTATTGGACCCTGGATTCAAGCTTTTTGGGATACAGCTCAGTCACATGTTGAAGATGGAGAGGATGTTATTACTGCTACAGTTGCTGGGAGAGCTATACGTGTTACAGAGGCTTCAATTAGGGAGGTTTTGCTATTTGATGATGAAGGAGGCTCTGTTTTATTTGGGAAACAAGAAGTTTGGAATACACTCAGAGATATTGGGTATGAAGGTTCTTTGACCAAGCTTACTTTTCAGAAGGCTATGGTTAGTCCTCATTGGAAATTTCTTATTCATGTTTTGCTACATTGTTTAAGTCCAAAAAGTACTGCTTGGGATCAATTCAGTCATTCCATAGCTTCTGCTTTTGTTGGTCTTATTACCAATCAACCTTTTAACTTTTCATACATGATTCTTGAGGGTATGCTTACTCATATTAAGGTTGGCAAACCGTTTCTTATGTATCCTAGGTTTGTTCAATTGCTTTTAGAAAATCCATTAGATGGTGTACCCAAACCTCAGGATTATGTACCTACCAATAGGATGCCACCTAAAGTTTTCACTTTTATGTCACATAAGGGAGTTAATTTTTCGGGTAGGAATACACCTCTAAATGCTTATATGTTAGAGGTAGCTCAAGCTGTTAGGGAAGAAGAAGAAAATAGTGGTTCTGCACATTCTGATCATGATGCTCCATCTGATTCTGCTGAGCATTCTGATTCAGTACATACTCCCACACCACCTATTGTTTCTCCTCAACATGATGTTTCAGATGTAAGAACTCCCTCAATTACAGCCTCTTTGGATCAATCTGTTTCTGCTCAAGGTACTTCTCCACAAAGTACTGATCCACAAGGTACTGCTTCAGAGGATTCACATGTACCTACTCCCAATGATTATACTTTCACAGGTGGGCTTCAAACACCTGGAGAAGATGAGGGAATTCCAGGTACTGAGGGTCATTCTGATTTGGCTACAGAATTGGAGAAGCTCAAGTCTACTGTTCATACTCAAGCTGCAGAAATCAAACAGTTAAGGAAGAAGTTCAGAAGATTAAAGAAATTTGTCTGGCCTCTTATTAAGCATTTTTGGCTTTTTGTGAAAGAAAAGAAGCAGTCTTAGAAGCAACAATCTAAACAGAAAAAGTCTAAGTCTAAGAGGAGGCATAGGAAATCATCATTTACCAAATTGGGGAGGAATCAAGATGAGAATTTGAATAAAGATGATTTTGAAGTTAAAGTTTCAGAAGATGCTCATTTGTGGAAATATCCAGAAAGTCCAAAGACTCTTATACCAGAAAGTTATGTTGAAGAGGATATGAATATTGCACAAGAAGATGAGAATATTGAGCAAGAGAAAGAGAATGAGCAAAAAGAGAATGAGCAAGAGATTGTTAATTTGGATGAAGATGCACAGAACATTCAAAGTGCTGGTGTTCAAAGTACTACTGCAGAAAACATAAGTCTGCAAGGTACTGCTGAGCAAGGTACTTCTTTCAGAAATATTGATGAAAGTGAAGTCACTGCAGCTGGACCTTCTACAATGAATTATGCAGATGAAGCTGGTCCTTCTATACAGCAAGAAGAAGAAAGAGTACATACTGCTAGTGATGATGAAACAATTGCTCAGGTTATGATGAATTTAAGAAGACCTACTGGAGGAATACATATATCTGAGCCTGCACAAAAGGATGATGAAAGTACTTCTGAATCAGAGAAACTAGATCCAAAAGATAAAGGGAAAGGTATAATGGTTCAGAAAGATACTAAAAAGAAGAAGAAGAAATTTTCTATTGCTCAGATTAGAGAATTAGATATTGCAGAAGATTTAGAGCTTGCTAGAAAGCAACAAGCTGAATATGATGCTGAGTATTTGGAAGAAGTTAGCAGGCCAATTACAAAGAAGCCAATGACCATAGCTCAGGAAAGGAATTGGATGATACAGTTCTTGAGAAAGAAGGGATACAAGAATTTGCACTTGAAAAGGTATCCTGAAGTGAAAGCTCTGTGGGATAAAGTACAAGAAGATATCAGAAGAGAAGTAGAAAACTTTGTGCCTATGGAGGTTGATAGAAAGAAGAAATTAGAAGATATAAGGAAGGAACAAGCTGAGCAAAGGAGATTGAAAAGGAAGAAATTAGCTGAAGATGATCAACTGACAAAAAGGCTGAAGTTAGTATATGATGATACAGTTGATGAACTCAGAAATTATTTAAGAGTTGTTGACTTTGAGAACAAAAAGATTGATGATTCTGAAAAGAAGTCCAAGATAATCTCATTTTCTGTGGTTGAATCTAAAGAGGGAAATTATTTTATGATCCACAGAGAAGATGAAAGCTTCACAACATTTTATATGTTATGGGATTTGTTGCACTGTATTTCAAGAGCAGATCTTTATGACTTATATGTGCAAGTGCAGACTTATTATTCAGTGAATGAAGCTTCAGAAGTGGGATTAGTTCTGCTTGGAGACTTATTTACCATCTGGGATACTGAAGAAACAAGTGTTGATCCTCTCTGGAATGATCAAGAGAATTGGGAAATAACAAGATGGAGATTCTTTGAGTCATCAGGAGTTCATACACTAGAGATGGAAGATGGTACCATGATTCATATGTTGGCTGAGAGGAGATATCCATTGATCAGAGAAATAATGCTCAGAATGCTGGATCATGGAATGGAACTTGAAGATGAATCTGAGGTAGCTTTGAATGTTATCAAGCTATTTATCAGATGGGTTAAGTATGAAGAGTAATATTGCATAATACTGGTATGATTTGTTTTGTAAAGTTAAAGTATTTTTCTAAAGTAGTGCAAAAACAAACAGTACTTTATCAAAGTACTGCTTGCTGATATAAACCAGTATAAGTTCTTTAAAATGAAAATAAATGTTTTTTTTTTGATAAAAAGGAAAAAGGATTTGAAAAGAAACACATGGTGTTAGTATTTATACTACACAACAAATGGTTATTGATTCACCATGTCTAATCCACATAAGAATCAACTAGTCCAGAGCAAACGGCTACTGGTAAAGACTTCTCAAATCTGTTAATGGTTGATAGTTTACCAAAAACTTGGTTATCAACTCACCATACATCCAAGTGATCAAGAGTTGGCTAGTCCATAGCAAACGGCTAATAGTAAAGACATATCAAATCCGTTGATAGCTGATGATTTGCTAAAAATCATAATTTTCAATGATTCACCTCTCACAGGAGTTAACACACCTGGAAGTGATGAGATTAGTATGAAAATTTTAAGATTTGATGATCTTTGTACCTAAATGTTGCTGAGTTGCTGAAAAGATGCTGTGGAAGATATGATGCTGATGA
Source organism: Artemisia argyi (assembly GCA_030686995.1). Lineage (NCBI taxonomy): Eukaryota > Viridiplantae > Streptophyta > Magnoliopsida > Asterales > Asteraceae > Artemisia > Artemisia argyi. Next base: position 2,762,421 of record CM060690.1, read on the forward strand.
AGAGTACTTTGACAGATGACAAATAGAAGAAAAGGAATAAAGAAACAACTTCAATGTATGATTAAAGATTTGAAGATTATTAACAACAAAGAAACTTGAAATCAAGCAAGTAGAGTTCAAGTTAGGGGAGGATTGTTGGGATATGAAATATCAAAGTGCTTCTGGATGTCAAAGTACTGCTGCATGAAGAATAAAGTCAAAGTACTGCTGAAGAATAAAGTCAAAGTACTGCTGATATGAAGAATGCTTAAAAGTACTTCGAAGTAAACAAGGACTGATATGCAATATTAGATAAGGATTAATGTGTAATATTAGATGATTATTATAGAATTAGTTAGGGATAATTACTTGTCGTTCAAGAATTAGATGTTGTAAACCGACTTAAGGTTATCTATATAAAGAGCCTTAAGAGGTATTGGTCGATAGAAGTTTTATAAGTTTTACAAGTTAGAAGTCGATCAAGTTAAATAGTTAGGGATTGTTAGTGAATCTGTGTAACAAAGCAGGTTCAAAGTTTGGTTAATATAAAAGTTCTTCTTAAGCTTTGTGTTAGTATATTCCGCATACTTTACAAGGTCAAACAGTGTTTCAATATTAATAGTGTTGAGTTTACTCAATATTGTTAAATCCTTACAAGCTACAAAGTAGTTTGGTCAAAGTATATCGATCCAACACGATTCTCTCATCTAACATAGTGACACCCTTGTAACCGGGTAAGGAATAGAATTAATGATACATATCTAAAATACACATTTTAATATTCCATGTTTTTTTACTTTGGTGGTGCCAGACCATATCTTAATGCGTTTTCTGGGATTGCATATTCCGTGCAGACTATGTTCATTATTTCAAACTTTAAGATACAACTCTGGTCCAGGTATTGCCATGACCTCAGATTTCACATGCCCTTTGCACTCCATGATTTAGGACGCTAGTTGAAGAATATTACAACAATGTACCATAAATTTGTATTAAAAGTTCACATTGTGGGCAATAAAATAACTCGAATGGGACATCTTTTAATAACTCATATGTACTAAAATAAAACAAATAAGAAGTAGGTTGACTTTCAGGCAAATAAAGCCATTACATGACAAATTAAAGAATCTTTAAACCACGTATATTTTCATGGCGTGATTAAAGATCACTTGACGTAGCTTCTCAGGAGGTCTCCCTACCTTATACTAATCCAATCAAGGTCTCACAATGTGGAGTTCACTGTGTGGGATCCAATGCATCACACAAAAATATTGACTTTCTTAACAAAAGTTCAATAAGTCGATACAACTTATACACCCTGTACATATGTCATTGCTATGAAGGATTAATGACTAATTACCGCGTGAACAAATATAACAACATAGTTTTCAATCAAATAAAAGTACCTCTAGTGAATGACTTCCCATATATTGCTTCAAATGAGTCTATTTCTGAAATGAAACACTACATTTCTCACACACATTCATCTTCTTACTTTTTTTCTGAGATACTTTATTGCCTTATTTCTCTTAAATTTTATCCCAAATTAGCATATACATTACAAACTTTTAATCCACACATACACATATAACTAACACATTTAATTAAAGATAATTCTAGTTAACCCAATAAAAGGGTCGCTTGGATTAACTTATTTAATACAACTTGCGCTTATTAGTGTAACAAACTCCTTTAGATAATAAGATATCATGTTTCTAATCGAGGTTGCATATCTCAAAGTGCTTAATAACATACATAGCTACATGCTTATTCTTAAGTGCTTATTTCAGTGTAAGATAAACAAATAAGCACTTCATCCAAACACAAACTGGTAAATTGGGATGTCTAGCTTAGCTTACTTAAAAGCAGCTTGTGCTTATCAGCTCAGCTTAAGAACTTAATAATCCCATTTAGATTACTTGTAATTTGGCTATTTACAATGCAATAAGCTAATAAATTATTGAGTTTGCACATTCTAAAGTGCTTAGTTACTTAGCTAGCACACTGCTTGTTTTTTAGCGTAATAGAATCATAACCTGTTTCATCCAAACAAAATATTAAATTATAGCCTTTTAGATACGGTAACAATAAATTTAAACAAAAACCGTCTTTGATTTTAATAATTAGTCCAAAATAACTCAATCACCGAAACTACCATTTTTGCACAAACGACTAAATCATAACAAAAAACAAAATCACAAATCTTATAACACAAGATGATACTTCAACCACAAAACCGCCCCCCATCGCCATTTTAATAGTAATCATGGAAACTAACAAAGATAAAGCAAAGCAATAATCAAATTATTAGCCTTTATTTTAATAGTAAGTTTTATTTTCTTGATCATGTGCTTGTGGTCTACAATCAGCTAGAGATTGATTGGTATTGCGTTGCTTATAGATATTATATGTTTCAATAAAAATGAATACTACTTAAAACCATCAAGAATGAACACGTATCAATATTGTCTCTTTATTGTCCACAAATATTAAGAAGATTTTTACAAATGGATATTAATAATATCTCCCTCATTGACTTGTCTACAAAAAGCTAAGTCCTAGTCACCTGGGAGAAAATAAATAAAAATAATTCAATCTTCGGTTAAAGAATAAGATGTGTACTAAAACTAAAAGTTCCACAAAGACATGTCAGCACAAGATTCCACATCATCAAAAAAGTTACTACCATATCCAACGACACTCTGAGGTGGTGGTTGCATGAGTGCTTCAGCCATGCTATCAAGAAACCCAGGCAACTCATCTTCATGCATGTAAAAATCCATAACGACTTCCGGTTTCGTATGTCGAAAAGCCTCTGCCGCTTTGGCTGCTGCCTTTTGGATATCCGCTACATGATTAGACTCCGGGACAGGCAGTCGCCATACTGAGTCAGCAAAGTTCAAACACGCGTACATTGGCCCTCTCATGGCTAAAACCGCTACGTCGTGAGCTCGAGCTGCCATTTCAGCATTTGGATGAGTCCCTAGCCAAACCCTCGACTGAGTGATCGGGTGTCTCACCTCACAAACCCATTTCCCTTTACCCCTACTCCTTACTCCCCTGTAAACCGGATGTCGGGTTTCTTTAAATTTTTTCCTTCCGTCTCTCTTCTTCGGATTCTCTGAGGCTAGCATAAGTTCTGATGAAAAGCTTCCACTTCCGTCGGTACACGTTAAAGGTGTTTCAGTGGACGAAGACGACGACAAAGACGGAAAAGAGCTATAAGATTCGTTGGAGGCGTTCATATCCATGCAGGTTGTTTGTGTTCGTACGTACGTAGTATTAAGCTGTAAGTTATCAGTGAAGTAGTGATTGCTTGAGTTTTAAGTTATTGATATTAGAATTAATGATGAAATATCTTTATATATAGGGACATATATTTTGTGTGAGCGTGTGAACATTACAATTTATTTTATTATTTTAATTTTGTTTTATTTCATACGCGTGGACACGTGGTGCTTGCACTTGCATATAAATTAAAGGAAGGTCATATATTGTACATCAACTGTTCTAAGGAAAGCCGCTTATTAGTTAGTAGTATTACTTTACTATCTACCATATTGTACATCAACTGTTTTATGGAAAACCGCTTAGTAGTTATTACTTTACTATATACCATATTGTACATCAACTGTTTTAACGAAAACTGCTTATTACTATAATAGGTTAATCATAGGTTGTGCGTTCACACAACCCGTTACTTTTGATAGATAGGTGACGTGTTATATCGGAAAAAGTTGTTTACATCAAACTGATATCGTTGTATTCCATAGATAGTACCGCAAACGTTTAATTCAATGTTAATAAGAGTTTTGAGGAAATAGATCACAAGTTCAGTTTCAATTTCTAGTTAAAGATCAATGAAACATGTATCTATTGATTGGGTCTAGACTCTAGAGTAATGAGGAAAATTAGTCGGCACTCAAAAGAGTGTCCGATGTCAAGACTTTCCCGTTAATTTAAACCTTTTGAGAGATTTGTTAATACTAAAATCTTCATTTGAATTATTATTATTATTATTATTATTATTATTATTAGACTAACGAATTCTCATAAAGATTAACATCAAAGACGAAATCAAGATTTAGTAATAAGAGGGCTCGAAATTCTTTTTCCAAATCAACAAAGTCATATAACTTAAAAATAAAATGTCAGGTTTTAGTGATAACATACGCTAATATACGCGGGTTACTAACTTAAAATTTTGATAAGAAAAATGAATGAAATCTAACAAGAAAAGATTAGATAAAAGCCTTGTGTATGAAACGGTGTTATGTCTCTCTTAATTTTTTGATGTCTAAAAGTTAGGGGTTATTTATACATCTATAGTTAGGCCATGGACTCAAGTTTTATGAGATAGATAACAAATTACAAACCGATAGAGTTAATTTTATAAGATAGATAACAAATTACAAACCGATAGAGTTTGTTGGAGAGGGACGATCACCCCTAGTTCCCCATGTCTCTGCCCCCGTGTAACATGTAATGTGTTTCTAACTTTGTAGTTATTCAAAGTACTAAAAGAGAGAAAAAAAAAAGTAGGGATGAACATCGGTCCCGGACCGGACCGGACCGGACCGGACCGGACCGACCAAGACCGAGACTGAATTAGCCCAAAAGTCGAGACCGAGGACCGGACCGAATGTGGTCGGTCCGGTCCAGTCTCGGTCTGTCCGGTCAAACAAGGCAAAATAGTCGGTTTGTGGTTCGGACCGGACCGGACCGACCAAGATGTAACACCTCCAAAATTTGGTACATCGGAATACTTTTCAAAGTTTTGGGGTGCTACATGGATTGACACACAACACAATTATAAGGAACATAATAAAGATATTAAATTTAAATAGATGATTAAAGTCAAGATTTAGAGATTACATTTATTCCCAAATAAAAGTAGTAAGCCCAAAATAAATAAAGATAGGTCCCTAATTATGTTTTCAGAGTTTAACTGATGACTTGTCCATACAACCGCGCCACTTGCCAAGCTTTCCCATCCAAATAAAGAAGCAGTAAAAGCATCACTCCGTACCTGAGAATACATGCTAAAAAGGGTCAGTTTACGCTGGTGAGTTCTTAGATTTGGACTCAAAGCAATACGTAAAAGAGGTTTAACCAAAAGCTCAACGATATACTCTACTAGACCAAGACCTCAATATCAACGCATCCAAAAATAAAAAACCAATAAATATACTCCTATAGGTGCACACTATAGTTCTATACCGCACTAGTAGACATGAAATTATACTCCTACACAGTAGGAGACCTAGTATAATAACCCTACACTTGCAGCCTTAAACCAAATCACAGTAACTCAAAATAGTGAATGACGATATACCATAAGACAACCAAAACTAAATAAAATCGATAAACCAAAGCAATACCAAAAATAATCATCGCAAATACCCAAATAATTGACAAATGAAAGAAGTTGATGACGAGCATGCATTCTCCCCCAAAATATTTAGAAAAGAGTAAAAGTGAGCAAATGAAACAAATAGAAGAAGAGATGACGGTGGCAAGAATGTCATTGCACTGCGCACCCGACACAACCTAATATAATAAACTTGTCTTAATATCTAGCTCGAAACGTATAAACTTCTATAATATAACTATTCCTAAATATGTATCCCAATTAGTTTCCAAAATTTCCCTTAATATCTATTTATTGATGTTTGGTATCATTTGTGGTTGTTATCACTAAAACCTGATATAGTGTTGGGATCATACTTTTGTATTTTAGTCAAGTCTCGGTCATTACCTTTTGTAATAGGTTGCTTAGTTATTTATTCTACTTAGTTTATGTTACAAGGCTTAAGAATGTAAGTCCATGGGCCTTAAAGCCCACGTCCAAAAGAAAGGAGGGAGTAAGGGAGTGTTGCCCTACTCCTCCTCCTATAAATACTAAGCTTATGTAACACTTTTAATTGTTGGTTATTTGATTATCTTAAGGAAACTCTTGTTCTCTCACTTTTCATATTGTCTCATAATCAACCATCTCTCATTCTCATCTTATTTCTTTCAACATTATACTTGTGTTTACATAAATGGTGACCTAACAAGTGGTATCATTCGCCAAATACAGATTGAAGTGTGTTTCTTGGTTTTAACATGGGTACTTGGTGCTTATTCTTCATCTTTTTGCATTTTTCTTTGTTTCTTTCACTCTAATCTTGAAGCTTGGACAAGTTTCAAGGTTGATATAGTGATTTGAAGCTTAGTTTTTGCATAAAGTTATGATTTTTTAAGGTTTTTTAAGGTTTTATAGCTTCTTTGATATTGGAAAACTAGTTTTTGGTAGCAAAATCTTCAATAGTTAGTGTTTTCTAAGTATTGGTGAAGTTATTTGATCAAAAGTACCTTATTTCTAAGCATTTTTTCTTCAAAAATTTGAGATTTTTCAAGTTTCTGACCAGTTTACGCGTAACTAAAGTGAATAGTACGACTCAAAAGCTGTGAACAATACTTTTTGTCCTTTCTACGAGTAACTTTTGGCCTAAAACCCTTTTCTTACGAGTAACTAAGGTCAAAACCCTTTTCTTACGAGTAACTAAGGTCAAAACCCTGTTCTTACGAGTAACTTTGGTTTTCTACGCCTAAAACGTACGAGTAAGTCTATTTCTACGCGTAAGTTGTGATTCCTACGCTTAAGATTCTACGAGTAAGTTGTGAGTCCTACGCAGAAGTTGCCTCTACGCATAAGTCAATCTTACGCGTAAGGTTCAGTATCTACGCTTAACTTTCAACAAAGATCTTCTCCTTGTGTTACGGTGACTTAGTACTTCCCTAGCTTGGATAAGTTAGTGGAATACTTCGACTTCGGATATCTTTCAAGCTTGGATAAGTTTGGAAGATTTGTTTGGTTGTTTAACCTTACGCATAAGTCTAAACTTACGCATAAGCCAAAGCTTACGCGTAAAGAGAAAACTTACGCATAAACTCTTTTGTTTACGCCTAAACTACTCTTTACGCTTAACCTAAAAGTTTACGCGTAAGATTATAGTTACGCGTAAGAATTCAACTTACTCCAAGGATTTTTGGACTTGATCAAAGGAACGTGCATTTCAATCTTCTACAAAGATTCATTTCTACACAAGTGTTCAAAGATGTCTCAACCACCTCAATACTACTTCTCTAATCCTCAGCAACAACATCAGCAGTATCAGCAACAACAATACAATCAGCAACAATCATATCAACAACCTTCACAGTCACACTTTCAACAACAACCGTTTAATCCACAACAACAATATCTCATGATGCAACAACATCAAATCATTCCTCAACAACAACCATATCAAATGCCACAACAAAACACTCAGTTTTCCTCCAAACAACCTCACTGGTTTGACAGAATGTGTTAAGTTATTACAACTCAACAATCCCGACATGAGGCAGGATCACTTGAAACACCTCCAATGCTAACACCTGGGAACTATGTTCAATGGTCAAGTCGATTCTTACGATTTCTTGAACTAAAGAAACCTCATGGGAAATTCTTGAAGCAAGTGATACTTGAAGGACCATTTGAGTGGCCAACAAGATTTGACGTTGGTGATCCAGATGCTGATCCTCCACGTCCCCCTGGTGATAGACCTCTTCCAGAATCTGCACTCACAGAAGAACAGAAATTACATCGTGAAGTTGATGAGTACGCAATGGCTTATATACTTCAAGGAATACCTAATCCAATTTATCGAAGTGTCGATGCTCAGAAAACAGCCAAAGCTATGTGGGAACATGTTCATCTCCTTATGGAAGGCACTCAATTGAACAAAGATGATATGGAATCCAAACTCTACATGGAATACACAGACATCACAATTGAACCAGGAGAGTCACTTGAATCCTACTATCATCGTTTCACAAATGTGGTCAATGATCTGGAACGTCACAAAATCACAGTACCGAGGATAGCAGTGAACTCCAAATTCGTCGGTAGTCTTGGTCCAGATTGGCATAAATATGTGACATTTGTTTGTCAAACCAAAAATCTTCATGATGCTCCATATGGTTTGTTGTATGATTTCCTGAAACACCTTGAACCTGAAGTTGAAAAAGATCGAGCTCTACGAGGAGGATACACACCAACACCAACACCAAATTCTTTGGCTCTCGTAGCTCAATCTCACTATGCTCCACAACCAATGTCAAATCATGCATATGTTCAAGAGCAGAACTACTTCAGTTATCCTCAGTCTTCTACCTCGAACCAAATGGTCCCTTATGATTCATCTCCACAGAATGCTTCTACTCAACTTGTTCCATTAAACAACAATGATGCAGTGTATTACTCAAATTCCAATGACGATGACGATGATGACTTTAACACGTTGAATCAGGGACTTGCTCTTATTGCTCGTGCTTTTAGCAAATTCTCCAACAAAACAAACAACCGTCAACGTTCATCTTCTAACACAAGGAATCAAGCTGTTGTCAATGATGGAAGAGTGGAAATTCAGAATCGTAGCTATGGTCGATCTGGTTCAGGAAGTTCTTCTGGAAACTTTGGGAATGGTCAGAGGTTTAGTAACAATGCGGGGTTCAGGAACAACTCAGGGTCTTCTCAGCAAAGGTCTGAACCGGTTGCAACTAAGAACTCCAACTCAGGGAATGCAGAATGGTGCTATAATTGTAATGAACAAGGTCATATAGCGACAGCATGTCCCAAACCGAGAACTCGGGGTAGTAAGTTTCACAAGCAGGCATTACTCATGGCTCTTCAAGATGAAAAAGATGGACATTTCCCTGAACAAGACAACAACTTCATGGCAAATGTGTACAATAATGATGACATGGAAGATCTGGAAGCCAATGCAGCTGTGATGCTTATGGCCAACATGCAGGAACTTCAGTTTAATGATTCAGGTCCAATGTATGACACTGACGGCTTGTCTCAGGTACATGACCAAAAAGCATGCCTAATACATGAAATAGCCTCACCCTCTGCTTCTGAATCAGATATGGCGCAAGTTGTTCCATCTACATCATCTTCATCTTCTCAAACAGATGAACAAATAAGCACAGTTGTCATATTTGATGATGACACAGTTGTTTCATTTGATAATCCTATTGAGCATGATAAACATGATCATATAGAACAACATGAACCATCATTTGATCCAGACCCTGACCTAATATTGTTATCTAAACAACTGGATGCACAACAGTTGCAAATCATAAAATGCAACGAGAGAAACAAAGTTTTCAAAGAACAAAATGCGTCACTTGCAAGAGATATTGAGTGTTATAAAATTCAGCTTTCAAATCAGGAAGACAAGATTAAACATACAAAAAGTTTTGAAAAAGCTTTTCAAGAGTCTTACAACAAAGAACAAGATCTTCAACGCAAAATGCAAGATTTAATTGAGTCAAACGGAAAGATGATTTTGAAACTCGAAAGTGAAAAGTGTGAATTGAAAATGCAAGTTGAACGTCTTCAAACAGTACTTTCAAAAACAGAAACAGAATTGTCAAGTTGTAAAAAGGAGTTTTGTGAACATAAAATACGAAAAAGAAAGTATATTGATGACTTACTCGGTGATATTGTTGATCTTGAAAAACAACTCAAAGAATTTCGTAACATTGTTTACAAACACGGGAACTCTATCACAACAGTTCAGAAATTTACTTTAAAACCGAGACCCGATAAAGGATTTGCACTTGGCGATTACAATTCAATGTTTCTTCACACTGCATTCAAAGAAATTCCAAAAATTTACAGTATGGACCATTTGATTGATAATACGATTGTGCGTGCTGTTGTTTTTGATACTGAAGAAGAAGAAGAACTTGAAGATGAGAGTCGATCTAAAATGAGTTACGTTCAATATTGGACACCATATGATTATTCAAAAGCTCCTCATATTTCTAAATCTTTTGTTACTCAAAAGGAATTACCTGAGAAATCATGGTTTGTAGAAGAGTCATATGTTTCATCCTCTAATGCGGCCCCTGTCCAAACTGTAGCACAAATAAATGGTCCTTTACCATCATCCGGTGAACTTATACCTTTACCAAAAAGTTGTCGTGTCTTAAATTATTACAAAACTTTTATGGAAGACATCGAAATTTTGGAGGAAACAATTGCACGCAATTCTGAAATAAAAGTTGAAACTTTTCAGTCCGCTTACGAGCGAGAAAAGAGAGATATTTTTCAAAAACAAATGTTGCCAATTGTCAAACACCTCCGTCTCTGTGCTACACGTTGGGATCAGGAACTTCAAAACGAGGTCAAAAATATGATAAACGTTTTCAATTCTACTGAAAATGAGATTTTGGTTCAAAAGCAAAGAAATAGAGTTTTAAAAAATGATGCTGATCGACTCTTGGAACAAGTTCTCAATGCTGATATTTTGTCTGTTATCATGAATGATCTCTATAAATCTGGTACTTCTATGCTTATGGATGATCTTTGTGTTGATAATAACTTGTTGAATGAGGAAATTGAGACACTCAAACAGGAAAATGATAAGTTGAGAATTACAAATGATGATGTGACAAAACAGTTTTCAAAAGAAATTTGTCTACTCAAACAAAGGATTGAATGGTGTCAAGCTCAAAGTCTTGAAAGGGAATTGAAACTTCAAAATCAAAATATTTCAAACTCTTGTCAACTCTGCAAAAACAATGAGTCTTTCAAAAGTCTGTGTCTCAAATACGAGAAAGAAATTGCGGATTTAAAAATTGAAAACGCTGACTGGCAACAAAACCGCGATGACATCAGATATTGCAATGGTTTACTTGAGTCTGAAATTCAGGACAAAAATCACATCATCATCGATTTGAAAGAGAAAATTAAGCTACATCGAAAAGGAAAAATGGTTGACACCACGGTGATAGCACCAGGATTGTATCAATTAGACAAAACTACTAAAGGAAATATTGTTCAAACCACTAATGTTGATAACTCCACTTCTACAGGACAAGTCTCCACTAATAGCGTTAGCAGACCCAAGCGTAAAAGTAAAAGGAAGAATAGGCTCTGGCAACGTAAAAGAGGATCACTAGAAGCTCAAGAAGTAGAAGATCAACTTAGGAATTTGTATAAAACTCATTTGCATCAGATTTAGATTCTAATCTGTCAAATTGTAATCAAAATCTAAATGTAACGAATGATGAACCTTTGAATGTTTTGAATATTAATGCATCTTGTGTGTTTTGTCGTAAAAGCGTTTCATCTGGTGATCATACAAAATGTATAGCTAATTCTCTACTTAATCGTCATAAGAAACGTAGGACACGCATTCCTTTTAGGCCCACTACTGCCTCTAAGTCTATCTTAGGAAAGCCGTCTTCTACGGTTTCTAATGAAGTTGATGTTACCCCCATAAGTGCAGAGAACAAGTCTAGGAATCAGCCAAACACTAGTGAATTCACCATTAAGAAAGCTCGAACTAGTTGGAATTGGCAACGTTGGTTACAACATAAACCAGACTTTAAATGGATTCCTAAATTGTTGAATACATGTGCTTCTAACCAACAGGAACCCGCAGTTTCTTTGGGTTCCACCCTTACTTCTGTTCCATCCGTGTCTTCTTCTTGTGATGCAGGTGGTACAGATTGTTCTCTGGATTGTTGATAGCGGATGCACCCGACATATGACAGGCAATCTCAAACTGTTACAAAACTTTGTCTCAAAGTTCATTGGTACTGTCAGATTCGGGAATGATCATTACGCTTTAATCATGGGATATGGTGACTATGTCAGTGGGAACATTGAAATCAGTCGTGTTTATTATGTGGAAGGCCTTGGACACAACCTTTTCTCTGTTGGTCAGTTTTGTGATGGGGATCTAGAAGTCGCATTTCATGAGAAAACCTGTTTCGTTCGTGACTTACAAGGAAACGATCTAATGTCTGGCTCACGTGGTTCTAACCTTTATACAATATCAATGTCATATATGATTGCTACTTCTCCGATATGTCTTCTCTCCAAAGCAGAATCGACTAAATATTGGTTATGGCACAAACGTCTTTCGCACTTGAATTTCAAAACTATGACTGACCTTGCTCGTTATAAACTTGTTGATGGATTTCCAAGATTCCGCTTTACCAAAGATCACTTATGTCCAGCCTGTGAACAAGGAAAAAGTACTCGTGCTCATTTTCCTAATAAACTTGAGCATAGTACGAATCATGTGTTACAATTGCTTCATATGGATTTGTGTGGCCCGATGCGTGTTCAAAGTATCAACGGTAAACGCTATATTCTTGTAATTGTGGATGATTATTCCAGACGGACCTGGGTTTATTTTCTACGAAGTAAAGATCAGGCTCCTTCAATGATCATCACCTTTCTCACTAAAATTCAAGTTCAGCTACGCAATACGGTACGAATAGTCAGAACTGACAATGAAACTGAATTTAAGAATCAGACACTTCGGTCATACTTCGAGAAAGTGGGAATTGAACATCAAACATCTATTCCTAGATGCCCAGAACAGAATGGAGTTGTTGAAAGACGCAACAGGACGTTAGTGGAAGCTGCTAGAACTATGTTGATTAATGCTCAATTACCAGATTACTTGTGGGCGGAAGCTGTTTCAACTGCATGTTATACCTAAAACCGTTGCATGATCACAAAACGCCATCGCAAAACACCTTATCAAATTGTTCACAAAAGGAAACCGAACATCGATTACTTTCATGTATTTGGAGCACTTTGTTATCTGAAAAATGATCGTGATGATTTAGGTAAACTTAAAGCAAAGGCTGACATCGGAGTCTTCATTGGATACTGTGAAAATTCTAAAGGTTTTCGAATATGGAATCGTCGTACAAGAGAAATTCAAGAAACCATTCACGCTAATTTTGATGAACTCACACAAATGGCTTCTGAGCAACACAGCTTAGGACCCGAATTCAACCGTCTTAACTCTCCGGAATCTTCAGCTGAACCATTGCCACTCAACCACAAAGAATTAGAAACCTTATTTGCTCCACTATTTGATGACACAATTGAATACCGTCCTACTGAGGTCTCACCTAATTCCGCTGCTCAACCTGATAACATTCCAGTACCAGACTCACCTCAACAAACAACTACAAGTGTTGCGAGAGACGGTCCTCCAATTGTATCACCATCTACAGCAGAACAAACTGGTTCTACTTCCCACCATCCAGCTGAAGATCCAACACCACAATCAGTTCCACAACCCGCAGAGCATGATCCTGATGCGTTCTTTAACCCGTTTGCACCGGCTCCTACAGTTCCTGATATAGCTGAGTCGTCAACACGCAATTTGGATCCTGCTAACATGCGAGATACTTATCAACTACACCCTTCAACACACAAATGGACTCGAGACCATCCACTAGTTCATATTATTGGCCATCCAGATGCACCTGTAATGACAAGACAACGACTTCACACTGATGGAGAAACTTGTATCTATGCACTCACAGTTTGTCAAGAAGAACCTAAGAACATTAAAGAAGCAATGACTTATGACAACTGGATTGAATCTATGCAAGAGGAATTTCAGGAATTCATAAGATTAGAAGTCTGGGAATTAGTTGAAAGACCTGACGGAGTCTTTGTCATCGGGTTAAAATGGATTTGGAAGAACAAGCTAGATGCTGAAGGCACTGTCATACGTAACAAATCACGCCTGGTAGCGAAAGGATACTCTCAATTAGAAGGACTTGATTTTGCTGAATCCTTTGCTCCAGTGGCTAGACATGAAGCTGTTCGGATTTTTTTGGCCTATGCTGCACACAGGAACATGATTGTTTACCAAATGGATGTGAAAACCGCATTGCTTAATGGAGAACTCCGTGAAGAAGTGTATGTGAGCCAACCAGATGGCTTCGTTGATCCTGAGTGTCCTAATCACGTTTACCGACTCAAAAAGGCACTCTACGGACTTAAAGAAGCCTCACGGGCGTGGTATGACAAACTGTCCACTTTCTTGCTGGCCAATAAATTTTCTAAAGGATCGGTGGATCCAACACTATTTACAAAAACCTACGGGGAGGACTTACTTGTTGTTCAAATATATGTCGATGACATTATTTTTGCCTCAACAAAAAGAAGTTACTCTAATGATTTTGCAAAATTAATGAAACATAATTTTGAAATGTCCATGATGGGTGAACTTTCGTTCTTTCTAGGACTACAAGTTCATCAATCACCCCGTGGAATTTTTATAAATCAGTCCAAATATGCTCTTGAAATTTTAAAGAAACATGGAATGATGTCTTGTGATACTTATAATACACCAATGGGCTATACAACAAAACTAGATGCTGATTTACATGGGATTCCAGTTGACCCTACCAAATGCCGAAGTATGATTGGGTCCCTCATGTATCTCACAGCTAGTCGACCTGATATAGTATTTGCTGTCTACATGTGCTCTCGCTATCAGTCTAAACCAACTGAAAAACACCTCAGTGAGGTCAAAAGAATCCTTCGATACATAAAGGGAACCATTAACTTGGGAATCTGGTATCCGAAGGATTCTGGTTTTGAACTAATTGCTTTTTCAGATGCTGACCATGCAGGATGTTTAGACACACACAAAAGTACATCTGGTGGATTACAATTTCTCGGAGACAAACTTGTGTCATGGCAATCAAAGAAGCAGGACTGCACATCACTGTCGTCTACAGAATCTGAATATGTAGCCATGTCTGCTTGCTGTGCTCAAGTCATTTGGATGAGATCACAACTTAAGGATTATGACTACCTATTCAATAAGATTCCTATCTACTGTGATTCAAAGAGTGCAATTGCTATCTCCTGCAACACAGTACATCATTGCAAATCCAAACACATCGATCTCCGATATCACTTCATCAAAGAGCATGTGGAAAACGGTACCGTTGAACTTTATTTTGTTGGGACTGAGTACCAATTGGCGGACTTACTTACCAAATCCTTGGCACTATCAAGGTTTGCTAGTCTAGTTCACCAAATTGGTATGCGATGTTTGACTCCAGATGATCTAGAAAAGTTTTTAAAACACAATTGATCGTCAAACATCAAAACTATCTTTGTAAATATTCTTTAAAAAAAAAATGCAAGTATAAACCACCTCTTTCAACACTATTTTATAAAATGTCTTCAATTATTTAAAACAAGTATTGAGGGGGAGGAAAAGTAATTTTTCAAAATTTCTCAAAAATATATTAACTTTTATACTTGCATTTTACCAAAAATAAATATGTTTTTTTTAAGTGATGCTTCAAAAGTGTTTCGGGTTACTCTCCTTGTCCTATATAATAAAATTTTTTCAGTATTTTTTACTACAGTCTAAGGTCGAGGGGGAGTACCACAAGTTGTTCTTATCGTAACTTGGTGTTTTTAATGAAAGTTAAATGAGTTAGTGAGATTAGGCATTAGGTGTGTAAGCAAAATGAGGTTAAGGGGCCATACTTGTCAATATGTGAAACATGTTTTACTCTTGGTCAAAACCCATTTGACCCACACATTAACTGCACCTGAAAAAAATTACTTACACATAATTAATATTTCACCAACCATCATCTACGATCCACAATCACTTGAACAATCTGTGCATCAATCTTCGAATCTGTAAGTTGTTATACGATTTGATCATCATTACTAACGAGGGTTTTGAGTTTCACATTAATCCAACGGTTTAATTTGTGTCAATCGCTTAATTAGATCTAGGGTTATGCGTTATCATGAACCCAAAAATTTGTGATGTTAATGGTTAAAATTATTTGTGGGTTTTGATCCTTGAATGATATTATACATGATTCTAAACTCCAATCGTACCCAGATACACTAATCGATCGATTTGAAATTAGGGTTCATACGAGTCAAATAGGGGTTCTTGATTCTGTGTGTAATACTTGAAATTGATGATGGGGATTGTGTTGTTATGTGCCTAGGATCATGTTATTAAGGTTTAATTGTTACAATTACTTGAATTAATCATGTATTAAAGATTTAGGGTTCGTATGCATGAGCAGTTGTGATCTCATGATTTTGTGGTCAATTCTTGTTATAACTTGGACCATGTGATCCTAAGGATGTAAGGAACACTTGCCCTAAGTTCATTTCAACCCAGAAACATGATTGAATGTGTTTATGATTGAGTGTTCATGCGTTTCTACGCATAACTATGGATTATGGCATGTTTACACATAATAATGCATATTAAGTGTGTAGGAATGAATATTGATCAGTGGTAATGTTTTGTACACTTTCAGGAATCAAACAACACTAATTACTCAAGGTGATTTTCTGGAAAATGGCATTTTTACGCGCAAGTTGTTCATCCTACGCGTAAGATTGAATCTTACGCGTAAGATTCGACACGTGGACAAACTTTGTCTTGGATAAGACAAGGTTTACGCTTAAATGATAATTCCTACGCATAAGTTTTGACCTTACGCACAAGTCTTGTACTTACGCATAAGTCATAACCTACGCATAAGTTATACCTTACGCTTAAGGGTAATCCTTTGCATAAGATCAATTCCTACGCCTAAGATTTTATCTTACGCGTAAGATTGACCCTACGCATAAGATTCACCTTACGCGTAACATATAAGTTTACGCGTAGATTTTTTGCTCTTACGCCTAAGTTCACTTCTTACGCTTAAATCATGTTATGCGTAGACTTTTCATGTTACGCGTAAACTTGTCCAAATCAAGAATTTTTCTAAGTGTTGTAAAATTTCCAAAGTGTAACTTCTTGTAATGATAAACTCATGTTGTAACTCAAATGTTATAAGTTTCTACCATGTGATAAAACACAAGTTTGTCATATATCAAAAGTTTTCACACACACAAACACCAACTGATCAATGTATAATATGCAAATCAAGTAATCTTATGTCTGAGCTAACACTGTAAACCATTGCCATGTTTGTATTTGTTTATGATCAATTCAGATGGCAGAACACAATGACGTTCCATACGGACCAGAACCCGAACCTAAGCTTTCATGGGAAGAGACATTCCCAGATGATTACACCAGGAAGATTGGAAAGAACAACCTCCGAATCAACTTCAACAAAATCACTTGCAACGAGTCCTCATGTATTGTTGCAGTGAATGCTCTTCTATATCACCCCAACAAGTTGTTGTTCACCAAGTCTGCCTCAGTCTCCTGCTTCTACATCCACCAGTTTTGGCATACACTTCAGCTAGATCTTGGGGAGGCTTCCTTCACCTGTATGCTTCATAACCGTCAGGTCACTGTGGACATTGATATGCTTAGGAATGTACTTGGGTTACCAGAACTCGGCCCAGATGAAGTATATGATCAAGTCCCCACCGAAGAAGAGTTGATAGAGTGGTTACGTGATATTGGCTATGACGAATCAGAAGAAGTTGTGACAAGACATTCTAGGGTCAACATTAGATATCTTCCACAACCATGGAGAACCCTATACATTCTGATTGCCAAGTCCTTATCTGGCAGAGATACTGGCCACGAACACCCAAAGCTCCAACACCTCAAACTTTTCTGGGCAGTGGCTAATGTGAAGAAAGTTGATTATGCCAGTATCATTTGGGAAGACCTTGTGTGGCACATTCAACACAAGACCACCAACATTCCATTTGTCCACTTCACAAAACTACTCATCGAAAGCTTCCTTCGTGAGTATGACGATATCCCACAGAGACTTGATGACAAAGATAAGAACACTTTCAGAAATGAAGATACTCTCAGAGTCATCAAGAGACTCGACACCAGCACACGCAAGCAAGGAAAGAAATTTCCTGAATGTCTCTTGAATGACAAAGTGAAGCTTTTCCCGAATTTCAAGTATTACCTTCAAGCTCTTGAAGCAGACAAAGTGGGTTTCCTGGACGAAGTTGTTCTACCCTCCTGCATGCAAAAGAAGGGAAAGAAAGGCAGTAAGACTGGGAGCTCTGGCAGTTCCACTCAGTCTAAGAAGAAGAAGGGTACTCTCAAGAGAAGGACTCCTGCCAAGAAGCCTGCATCCATTCCTGAACCTGGGTGGTTTCCCTCACCACCTTCTCCTAAACCATCTGACTCTGAACAAACCGAATCCGACGAAGGTCCAGTGTATAGGGAAGCATTTGCTAACATTGACAAGGATGTCAATCTGGAAGACATTGATGATAAAGACTTGACTTTCGAAGATTGGGAGAAAAACATAGACGAGTTTGCTGATCATGCCGAATACCCAGCATATCTCAATCAACGACCGTTCACTGAAGCTCAAACAATTTTGGAAGAAGAAAGGATTAGAAGAGAAAAGATGAAGGAACCAGTAACTGCTGAACAAGAGTCTGTAGGCCTTTCAGTTGAAGAAGAAAATGAAAGGGCTCTCAATCTGGGTCTCCTCCACAGCCGAATTGATGCATTCAATGCTGATCTACCTCCACCTCCAGTGTTCTCTTAAACCACCGAAGCTGGCGGATCAAGCAGCATTCCTGAGCCTACCACAGGGATCAACACAGACTTGGTCGCTTACGACAATCCCTCGGTATCTCCCACAGACATTGAAATGACTAATGCTTCAGCAACGGGAGAAGAGGAAGAGGAAGATCCCATGGATACTGATGCTCCACGGTTGATGACTATGGAAGAAATGGAGCTCAGAGAAAGGGCTCAGGAAGAGGAACTAAAGAGAAAACAGGAAGCTGAAGAGGCTAGGCTTGAGGAGCTTGCCCAAGCCAAACTGGAAGAAGGTATCCATATGGAGGAAAGCATGAAAGCTGAAGAAGCAGCTAAGCTGGCAGAAGATAAGTTAAAGAAAGAAGAAGAAGCCAAGCTAGCCGCAATACAAAAAGCCGAGGCTGACAAACTTGCTGAAGAACAAAGGTTGGAAGAAGAAGCAGCCAAAGCAAAGAAAGTTGATCAACCCGAACCACAGAGAGGAGATGACAAAGACCTTACCACCATCATTGAATCCTCACAATCATCACCTCCTGCATCCGAATCAACACACGACAAATCAATCAAGAAACCAAGCACCAAAGCCTCTGCTGCATCAAAGTTACTAAAGTCAGCATTCAGAAGAGTACATGAAAAGAGGAAAAACAGACTAGAAGATCAGGTTGCTACACTAGTAACCCAAGTTGCTGAATTGACGAAGCTGAATTCGAACGTCCAAGAGCTGCAAGACAAAGTTGATACTTTCTTAGCTAAAGACGTACATGAGAACTTGGAAGCCACATTAGAAGCTCAAGCACATCAGTATATGGAACAACATTTAGTTGCTGAGTTGAAAGATCTACTGGCACCCATGAGAGACGAACTCACCAAGTTCGCAGAACAAGCTGTCAAGAAAGTAATCCGATCGACCACATTTACTCTTCGAGCTGACAAGTCCACTGTTCCACTACCAGGACTATCTATGGATGAATTGGAAGCTCAACTCTTGGACAAGCTGGCAAGCAAGTTCACCTTGACTCCTGAAGAAGCCAAAGTCCTGGAAGCATTGAAAGACAAGATGACCAAAGAGACTTGCAGCACAGAGGCAGACAAACTGAAACGTCCAAGAGATGATGAAGACAGGGATCCTAATTCTCAGGCAAAGAAACAGAAACAAGCCGAAGGACCCTCATCTCAATCTAAAACACCGGTCATCCCTCCAACAACAACAACTTCCTCACAACAACCAAAGGCATCAGGTTCTACTCCCAAAGCACATGATCACTTCGAATACACAGGTGGTTACGAGATTCCTCAGCCCGGTGAAGTTCCAGAACCGTCCTCTAAGAAGAAGAAGAAAGAAAGGAAAGGAAAGCATCATCAACCCAAACCAGACACCTCATTAAAAGGCACAGAACCAAAGAAACCGAAAACTGTCCTTAAATGGCTAGACCAAGACGATAGTGCCGAATACTCCTGGTTTGAGAAAATGATCAATTCGCAACCACCACTTGAAGACAATCAAGAACCTCAAGATGGTCGAACGGTGGAATACGCTCAATTAATTCGGCAAAAGTTTAAGATGGAAAAGATGAATAAGAAAGAGCTGCGAAGAATCAAGAATGATGCTTTCAATCTTCTGAAAGACCGGTCTGCTAACTCAATCGAACTTGAGTATCATCTAGAAAATATTGCTCGAGCTATGTCAAGCAATATTGACTGGATCAATCCTGAATCTTATGTCGATCCGGTCACAAGGAAAACCGCACCCTACGTTACTGACTGGTCCAAACCACTACCGATGATTGGGAAACCTAAGGAACCGAAGATCCCGTACAAGTTCTTCTTCAACACAGACTTGTAATTTCTGAAAATTCTCAGCAAGATTGAGAAGAAGTACGTTACCTCACTCGCCTTTCTCCCTGCAGCTCGAAGAAGAAGCTTCAGCATTATTCGTTGATACAGTTGTTGAATATGACCGGAACGCACTTTACGGTATACATCATTGGCCAGACAACCGGGCACAGTACTATCGAAGCAGCAGACTTAATCAGACGATGGGCGATGTGACAAGTGATTTGAAGATAGTCTCAATTCAGTTCATTTCGACTGTTACTCACTTTGGGTACCCCTTCCTCAACAAAATCACACTGAAAAGACTTGATGAAAAGGAGTACGATATTTCCGAGTCTGACTTTCCACGACTACTTCTCAATGACATCGAAGATATGTACCTGCTCAAAGTTCAAGGAAAACTCTGTGGCCTGCCTAAAGATATGTAGCTTGCCTTTATCGAAGCTCTCCTAATCTTCATCAGGCAGATAGTCATCAGAGAAAGAGTAGAAGATCTTCAATTGGGAGTGGGAAGTTATCAGAAGAAGCTCAATCTCACCAAACCCAACATGTTCGACATCCCCGACCTTCAACATCTACCTCAATACACCTTGATCAAGCATCCATTTGGGTTCACCTACCGCAGTATAAACGGTCGCAACTGCTTCATGGCTTACGACGAAATACATAAGTTCTGTGATGAAACCTTGAAGTTCGTCAGAGATGGAATCAAAAGCAGATTGGATGACATCGCTCTGGGTAAATCTAAAAGGTGGAAAACCAATGAGGCCAGGGATGCTCGCAGATTCATCTTAAGGATTGAAAACAGATTGAAGCGCAGGGATCAGTTTCGAAGGTTGGAAAGTTATGTGGGAGGAAGACAGAAGTTTCCGGTGTTGACATTTCAGAGACCTGATTGGCAGAAAATTGTAAGAGTTTGATTTGATTTGTCAATTATATACTTCATAATGGCTTGTGTACACATTACAGTGCACAACCCGAACTTGTAAAGAAAGGACCCTGAGGTACGCATCAGTGCCTCAATCCTAAATATAAGGAGCGAAGGCTTCTTACTTTTGAGTAGAATTAATCAAATGTTTATGAATTTTCATAATTCTGCTCAAAAGGACAAGTATTTCACCTCAATAAGACCTAATCACTTGTTGAGGGGGAGCACTTGTCAAAACAAAATACTTTGCTCAAAATCAAAAGTTCTTGGTGAATCTCCCCGTAAGACTCAAAAGGCATATTTTAATTTAAAAGATTGTCAAAAACATCATTTCATATGCTATTTTTGAGGGGGAGAAAATGAAAAAGTGATTAAAATATACGAAGTCAAAGCTTAAAAGTTGTATCATGTGCGAGCTATTTTTACTTCACAAATTTAAGTCACAAGTTTAAAATTTTACTTCAGTCTCAAGTTTGACCTAACAAGTTTAAGTCACAAGTTTGAGTTATTTTACTTCAGTCTCAAGTTCATCATATTGGGTTTTCTCCATCAGTAGTCACTACAAAAAGCCGTCAGAATGATAATGGGGTCGGTAAAGTGTTAGCTGAGAGGAGTATAAAAGAGTAGAGTCGTTTATTAGCAGTTGATTCTCACGGGCAATTTATGATACTTCACACATATTCGGTTAATTAGACACATGGGGTTACGCTGCCTCCGTTTCCATCGTAAACATAGTGTGTATGCTTCCGATTCTGCGAAGACATCGTGGGGGAAGAGAGAGTGGGTGTTCTTTGCCTTCTTTGACTTTTCTTGACTTTTTTGCGAAAACACTCATTTTCCACGAGGATCTGCATTTAGGGGGAAGAAATGTGCACATCAGGGACGCATAATAGACTCACGTGATCGAGCTTACAATTTTTATTACTGCCGGAGAGACATCCGCAGAGATGATCAGTGGTTAAGTTTTGTGATTTTGGTGTAATTGTTTCAACTCTCGCGGGGTGTGAAGTGTGAAGTAGCCTGCATATGTGAGAAAATCTTGCTGATTCCTTGCATGTTACCCCCGAACGGAACTTCCGCATTGAGTATAACTGTGATTAAGTGACTAGTCAGATTTGCTTGGTGTGGTTTGTGATGTCATCTACAAATTCCGCTGCGTACTCAGAAAATTACAGGTTTGGTCCCTGGAGTTTTGGAATTGGCAGAAAAGGTCCCCGGAAATATTAAAATGAAAAATATACATTCATGGTCCTTGGGATATTCAAGTATGGCATGTATGGTCCCTTATGATAACCTTTGTAAAATTACACAACAGCCCCTCAACTTTCACGAAATTACAAAATTGGTCCTTGTGTAATTGCTAAAACCAACCGGACCCTATTAAATAAATAAACCAAACAAACAAACCCACCTTCCTATTTTATCCAAGCCCAAATAAAAACCCCAGCCCACTCCCTACCAACCCAGTCCACCTTTTTTATTTTAAACGGGTGTTGACCCCGGTCAAACCCTGGCACTGTTCACCATCCCTCCCAATACCACCACCACCACACAGACCACCATACCAGGTGGTATTGTGCCACCTTGCACCTCCACCTCACCAATACAACTCACCACCAACTCCCTTCCACCACCCTACACCTAACCCTGCTCCATTAAATGCTGTTTTCACAGCTTTTCCCCCCCCCCAAACCACTTCAATCTCCCCTGTTTTCCTCAAACTCCCCCAACTAGCCTAAAATATCTTCCAAATTTATCTAAACACCTCACACAAGCCAACAAAGTTCCTTAATTATAAAATGGAGGCTGCAAGTAACCTTTTCCTCTTTTCCCGCCAAATCCAATTAAACGGGTAGGATCACTTTGACTGCATCAATGGTCCTAAAATGACTTGGGAAAGAGCAAGGAACGTGGGGAGATACTTTAGAGCCAATATATATCAAGGATGGGGGAGAGAAGTAAATATGTAGTTTTAATTTTAATAATGTATGTTGATTAATCAAGTTTTCAATTTCCAGTGTTTGTTCAAGCTTTCTAGTTAACTTTTCAGTCAATTCAGTGTAACCTTTACTCTTTTCAATAATAAATTCCAAGTTTCTTGTACGAATGTAGATTTTTGCTATGCTAGCTTAAATTCTCAATTTTTCTTTTATGCTATTCTAGTGGATTATAAGGACTTATTTAAGCTCATATAGGCTCTAACAAAGCTTGTGAAGGCTTTTAGATACTTTAAAATCAGTTGTGTTAGTAAAAAATCAAAAGTACCAAATATATCAAATAAATGTTGAAAATGGCAAACTCTGTGAAGATGATGATCTAAGCTGGAGCAAAGTAAATTTTGGATTGCTTTGGGTTAGTGGTTCTGTGGAGAACCCATAGGGTTGTTCTTGGTCCTAGTTCTTTGGTTCTCAGGTTGTAATCACTTGTAAGCTTAATTCTCATTTTTGGCATTTTTCTTGTTTCTTTGGTCTTTGCTGCTAAGTCTTGTTCTTACTTCCTTCTTTGATATCTCTGAGTGATAATCTAGCATAAAATAACCTACTTGTTCTTTGTTAATCATAGTTGCTAAAAAATTAGTTTTTCAGTTAAAAATAGCATAATTGCCATTTTATAGCTTCATGTTGTTATTGTTGCTGTTTTATGTTCCTTATGCCTTACATAATGATATTGTAGAGTTTGAATACAGATTTGAGGATCAAGTGATTGATTTGCTTTGAAAATCACAAGTTGAGTGTTTTTAAGGTCTGTTTGGATCAGTGGTGTTCACTGAGTTCCTTGGAGTTTTTGTCATTGATCTTTGGTTATCCATGATACACTAGGTCTAAATAAGTAAAGTAAATCATAAAACTCAGGTCTTATTAGTGGAAAAGTCAAAATCATCTTTGATCTTATCTTATCTGTTATCTGTTGAGCTCAGCTTGTTAATTTTCATCATATAAGCTCACAACTTGGTTACCTAACTTAATTTTACATCTTTGTAGCTTAATACAACATAATCAATTAGTAGATTTGATTTAAAGTTCACTTTAGTCAAACTTATTAGGTAATTTCAAAAGTCAAATTTCAGCTTAAGCAATTTTTGAATAAACTAGATAATTTCCTATAGGATTCATTACTTAGTTTCATAACTTATGTTTTTAAGGTCTTGGTATTTTGCTGCTTATCTTGTTGCTGTATTTTTTGTAATTTTTAGTTTGCATGTTAAACTGCTTAATTTGTGCTTATCTTTTAGCACTTTTTTCACAAAAGTGCCCTGTGCACAGTTGGACAAGCCATTTGAATATGCTTGTAGATCATTCAATATTGCATGTTAGCTTGAGATTCTTGTGGCTTTGTGAAGCCCTTGTGTTTGTTTACTTATTTGAGTGCTTGTTTGCCTTTATCTGTTACTTGGACTGCTTATCTAAACTGCTTATCTTGTGCTACCAAACAAAACAATACACTGAGCATTCAGTGTAAACAAGCAACAATCATAAGCCAATCAAAAGCTCATTACTGAGCTTTAGCTTGTGATCTTTGGCTCTTTTAGAAGTTAAGCAACCAATATTTAAAGTTCTAAGCTTATTTCTCATTTTCAAAGCCTTTTAATAGGGCTGCATAAAGCTTAAACTTTGTCCCATCTTTGTGTTTACTAAGCACTCAGTGGATCCACCCAACTTTGACAGCTTCTCATAAGTTTAATAGTGGGTCCCACAGATTGATTCTTGGCTTTTTGGAAAGCCAAGCTACCACTCTTGTTTCCCCTGTGCTTATTTTCCATTTTAGTGCTTATTTACTAGGCCTGCTAGAAGCTTTTACCTGTGCACTCAGACCCCATCTCAGCAGACCTAAGCCACAACACCAACTTTGGTGGTGTTTTGTGGATCACTCAGTGGGTCCCACACCTTACAATTTGGTTCTCCCAACCCCCTCCTACCAGGCTTGAACCCTTGACCCTTGGTCTGACCATTTGACCACTGGGCCCCACCTGAATTCAGATTGGAACTTTGTCCCAATTCTGTCTCAGAATTGAGATAAGCAAGTGCTTATTTGTTGTTTAAGGCATATTGAATCTGCTTATTTGATTGAAACTTACTCAAACTAGTTCACATAAGTCAGAGACACTAAAATATAGCCAGTGGACCCTACACAAGCTCAGTTGAGCTTATTTCTTAGCAAAGTCAATAAAAGTCAACTGTTTTGAGTAATAAGCACTCTTAGTGCTTATTCCGTGATTATAAATTATTTTCCTTTATTAAAGTTTCTTATTTTAAATATTTAATTAGTTTTGTAAAAGAAAAACAAGAAAAAACCAAACTTAATTATAGTGATAGTTTCTATTTAATAGAAATTATTTATTTAATTTTCCTTTTAGCTTATTTATAAGCACTTCTGCTACTTTATATTTTTATTAAATCTCTTATATATTAAAGTAATTTTATAAATTTTTCCAGATTTTTCTTTTGTTATCTAGTGTTATTTAGAATTAATATTAGTTTATTGAATAATTAAATAATAAATAAGAATTAAATAGCATAATTAATTTTTATAAGGTAACACCTATATTTTATATTTTTCCTAGCTTCTATAAGTCATAAAATAATTTTAGAAATTTTCTTGTGATTTATACTGTTCATTTACTAGTTTTCATAATTTAATTATTTTAATTAGATATTAATTAATAAATATAATAATAATTAGTAAATTAAATTAAAAATACATAAAATAAAGTTTTTATAATTTTTTAGGATTCCCATGATGGTTAATTAGATATATAAAATTTTTCATAATTATCTAAGTCTTTTTAGTAATTATAAATAAGTTAATCAATATAATTAGTTAAATAATAATTAAATAATAATTAATTAATAATAAATAGATAAATAGTGTGAAAAATATAATTTTAGTTTTAAAATAAGTTTTATAATATTTTAGATTTTTAGAAATTTTAATTTTAATTTTCTAGACTTATTTTACATTTTCATAATTTTTAGTTAATTATTAAATAATTAATAATAGTTATTAAATAAAATAATTAATTAAATAGTTTTTAATTAATAAATAAATATTTTAAATTTATTTAATTTGCATTTAAGCCCCTAAGGCTTGCAAAATCCTACTATTGTTAAGTTTGTTTTTGTTTACGTTTAATTAATAAACGTTTACGTTTTTCAGTCTCTTTTTCACTTGTACGTATCTGTTTTCACGTATTGACTGATATAGCTTATTAAAGCTATTCACTCTTATTTTTCAGTAGTACAATCACTTAAACCCTTTTCCTGTTCAATTCACCTGATCTCGAAGTCGTTTTATTTTAGATTTCACATCTCGTTGGGATCTAACGATCCGGGGAAACACTAAACTCACCGGAGTATTGGTTTAGGCTGTTTGACTTGTTGACCATTACTTGGTTGATATTGTCTGACTGTCTGAGGCCAATCAAAATTTGGCGCCGCTGCCGGGAAGGTGTGCTGCGTATTACGACTTTTTGAAATATCTGTGAGTTTGAATTTTCACACTTTGTTATATATCATCTTTTTGTTCATATTTTATTTTCTATTTTGTAATTTCCCGTCACTCTAAGGATTCTTAGAGTCGTCTCTAGTGCATGCGCACTCGTTCTTCTAGGTCAACAAGCCCTTTACGTGAGCTTGTCAGAATTCCTCGAAGATGCCGTAGACGTTCTGTCCCAACAGCCGTATCTGAGGAACGTGCTGTTTCACCTAAGAAAGTTATCATGGCGGAAGACCGTCCGATGAATGAGCTTCTCCAAGCACCCATTGAGGGTTACGGAGACGCTATTGTTGTCCCAGCCATTGTGGCTGAATACTTTGAGCTCAAAACCGGGTTACTAAATCTAGTGACCTCAAGCCAATTTTATGGTTTTGAGAGGGATGATCCCCATGCTCATATTCGATGATTTAATAAAATTACTTCTACCATCAAATACAAGAACGTCCCTTCCGAAGCAGTTAAATTTCTTCTTTTCCCATTTTCTCTTGAGGGGGCAGCCCAAATTTGGCTGGAAAAACAACCTCCTCGTTCCATAACTTCATGGGAAGATTTAGTTACCAAATTTGTAAACGAATTTTTTCCCCCGTCCAGAACGACAAGTCTTAAAAATGAAATCATCAAATTTACTCAAAGGTTTGATGAATCGTTTGGTGACGCATAGGATCGTTTCAAAGAATTGCTTCGTCGATGTCCTCATCATGGTTTCACTGAATTGATGCAAATTGACACGTGTTATAATGGTGTGAGTCAATCTGACCAAGATTCTCTCAATGCCTCCGCGGGAGGTAATTTTTTGAGCAAAACCACAAAAGAAGCTTTAGAAATCATTGAAAATAAGTCCAAGGTCCGCACTACACGCACAAAAACCATATCACTCCCAAGTGAGTGCTGGTCCTTCTACTTCATCGCCCGTGAGTACTTTTAGCACCGATGCTAAGATAGATAAACTCACGGACGCCATTCAAGCTTTGGTTCTCTCAAGCCAGAAAAAAGTCACTTTCACACAAAACCCTTCACATGCTGAAGTTAAAAAAGTGGAAGTTTGTGTCACTTGTGGTGGCCCACATGCTTACTACAATTGTACTGTCACCGATGGTAGTCCTTTTGAAGCTAATGCCTTAGCCAGTACTACAAATCAGGAGGGTAATAAATACCGTCCTCAAATGGAACCAAGTTACCGTGCTAACACACATATGGGATCACCCGGGTTTA
This sequence comes from Artemisia argyi, assembly GCA_030686995.1. Taxonomy (NCBI): domain Eukaryota; kingdom Viridiplantae; phylum Streptophyta; class Magnoliopsida; order Asterales; family Asteraceae; genus Artemisia; species Artemisia argyi. The sequence goes on from CM060690.1 coordinate 2,790,216, forward strand.
ATCAAAACCCAAATTTGCAAAACAGAAACCAGAACCAACCCCGAATGAACCAAGGTTATCAAAACCAAGGGAATTTCCATCCTGGACAGAATCAAGGTTTCCACAATCAAGGAAACTTTAACAGAAACAATTTCAACCCCGGAAATCATTTTCAGGGAAATGGTAACCCAAATCAGGGAAATTTTCAGCCACAGCAAGGTTATAATCAAAATAACCGTGTCCAAAATTTTCCCAACCAAACACAAGCCATTCTCCTAGCTCCACGACCATCATCAGATGAGTTGTTGAAGCAGTTCATGAAAACTCAAGAAGAGACAAACAGGTTGTTGGTCAGCCAGATTTCTGAAATTAAGAAATCTTTAAATGAACAACCCTCGGGCTCTGGAAAACTTTCGAGCAACACGATCGCAAACCCGAGGGGCGATGCAAAGGCGATCACAACCAGGAGCGGAGTTTCATATGATGGACCCACTGTTCCCACTACCACTTCTTCTCCTTCTCCCAAGGTAGTGGAAAATAACACCGAGGTAAATAAGGACGAAGTACTTCCTACTCATAAGGGAGGTACCCAAAACGTCCCACCTCATGTTGTCCCGAAACCCAAACCAAAACCTAGAGTTGTTTTTGAACAAAATGATATTCCAGTTGAAACACCTCAGTCCAAACCTTCTACCTCCTCTATTCCTTACCCCTCACGCTTGAGTGAGCAAAAGCTACGTGAAAAAGCTAGTCACCAGATGGATAAATTCTTTCAAATCTTCCAAGATTTGCATTTTGACATTAGCTTTGCGGATGCTATTATTCTGATGCCCAAATTTGCATCGACAATCAAACACTTGTTAAGCAACAAGGAGAAACTGTTTGAAATGGCAAAGACTCCCTTGAATGAGAACTGCTCAGCAGTTCTTTTAAAGAAGCTTCCCGAGAAGCTGGGAGATCCTGGAAAATTTCTAATACCATGTGTATTTCCGGGAATGGTTGATTGCTATGCCTTGGCCGATCTTGGTGCAAGTATCAACCTAATGCCATACTCAGTTTGGAAGAAACTTTCTCTTCCTGATCTTACTCCTACCTGCATGACTTTAGAGCTTGGAGACCGATCGATATCTCGTCCTCTCGGCATTGCCGAGGACGTGTTTGTGAAAGTAGGAGAATTTCATCTCCCCGCTGACTTTGTAGTGGTTGATTTCGATGCTGATCAAAGGGTCCCTCTCTTTGTTGGGAGGGGTTTCCTTTGAACAGGCCGTGCTCTTATCGATGTATTTGAGCAAGAAATCACTCTTCGTGTGGGTAATGAAGCTGTTACATTTAACCTCGATCAAACCTCGAGGTACTCCTCCAATTATGATTCTGAAGCAGTTAATCAAATAGATATCATAGACATTGCTTCGGAGGAGTATTCTCAAGAGTTTCTTGGTTATTCTCATAATTCTGTGAGTGGGGATGCCACTCCATCATCTGAACCTATCATTTCCGACTCTTCCCCTTCTCTCTCTCCGTTTGAGGGAAGTGATTTCCTTTTGGAAGAGGTCGAAGCTTTTCTCAAAAGTGATTCAGTTCCATTGGGAATTGATAACAATGAGATTGATCTGGAAGGAGATATTCTTCTCCTTGAGAGATTGCTAAATCAAGACAATTCTCCTCCACTCCCTCCCGTACAACTTCATAATCAGGAAATCAAATATGTTGAGGAAACTGATGATTTTCCTGAGGTCGAACTCAAGGACTTACCTCCTCATCTTGAATACGCATTCTTGGAGGGTGATGATAAATTACCCGTCATTATTGCTAAAGGTTTGAGTAATGAGGAGAAAGTTGCTCTCATAAAGGTCTTGAAGTCAAACAAGCAAGCAATTGCTTGGAAACTCTCCAATATTAAGGGTATTAACCCAGATTTTTGTACACACAAAATCTTGATGGAGGATGACTTCAAGCCTGTAGTGCAACATCAAAGAAGGGTAAATCCAAAAATCCATGATGTGATTAAACAAGAGGTCCTTAAACTTCTTGATGCAGGATTGATTTACCCTATCTCTGATAGTCCATGGGTTAGTCCCATTCATTGCATCCCAAAAAAGGGTGGCATTACTGTTGTCACTAATGAGGAAAATGAGTTGATTCCAACTCGGCTGGTTACTGGATGGCGTGTTTGCATTGACTATCGTAAGTTAAATGACGCCACCCGCAAAGACCACTTTCCGCTGCCCTTTATGGACCAGATGCTTGAGAGATTAGCAAGAAACGAGTACTATTGTTTCCTTGATGGTTTCTCAGGATACTTTCAAATCCCCATTAATCCATCGGATCAAGAAAAGACTACCTTTACATGCCCTTATGGAACCTTTGCTTATAAACGTATGCCTTTTGGCTTATGTAATGCTCCAGGTACGTTCCAGAGGTGCATGATGGCCATATTTACCGACATGATCGGTAAAACCATGGAGGTCTTTATGGATGACTTCTCGGTCATTGGGGATTCATTCCAAACATGTCTCACCAATTTAGAAACAATGTTGAAAAGGTGTAAAGACACCAATCTATGTCTAAATTGGGAAAAGAGTCACTTTATGGTCAAAGAGGGCATTGTCCTCGGCCATAAGATTTCCAAGAATGGGATTGAGGTTGACAGAGCTAAGGTTGATGTCATTGCAAAACTGCCTCACCCTACTACCGTCAAAGGTATTAGGAGTTTCTTGGGTCACGCCGGTTTCTATCGTAGATTCATACAAGATTTTTCTAAAATCTCACGGCCTATGACTCATCTCCTTGAAAAGGATACTCCTTTTATCTTCTCACCAGAGTGCATCGAAGCTTTTGAAACATTGAAGAAAAAGCTTACTGAGGCACCCATTCTTGTTGCCCCCGACTGGGATTTACCCTTCGAGCTTATGTGCGATGCAAGTGATTTTGCTATCGGTGCAGTCTTGGGGCAACGCAAAACGAAACACTTTCAGCCTATCCACTACGCAAGCAAAACTATGAACGAAGCTCAAACTCATTACACTACTACAGAACAAGAATTATTAGCTGTGGTGTATGCTTTTGAGAAATTTCGGACATACTTAATCTTGACTAAAAGCGTAGTGTATACGGATCACTCGGCTCTTAAATATCTATTTGCAAAACAAGATGCAAAGCCGAGATTGCTCCGTTGGGTTCTCCTCCTCCAAGAATTTGATATCACTATTCGTGATAAAAAAAGAGCTGAGAACCTGGCTGCTGATCATTTGTCCCGATTAGAGAACCCTCATCAAGATGTGTATGAGAAAAAGGAATAAATGAAACATTTCCTCTCGAAACACTAAATGCGGTTGCTTTTCGGGAGATTCTACTACCCCATGGTTTGCCGATTTCGCAAACTACCATGCGGGTAACTTTGTTGTGAAAGGGATGTCAACCCAACAGAAGAATAAATTCTTTAAGGATGTTAAACATTACTTCTGGGATGACCCCTACTTATTCAAAATCTGTGCGGATCAAGTCATCCGACGGTGTGTATATGGACAGGAAACCACTGAAATTCTCAAGGCTTGCCATGCTGGACCCACTGGGGGACATCATAGTCCTAATTACACCGCCAAAAAGGTGTTTGATACCGGATTCTTTTGGCCTACAATTTATAAAGATGCCCAGGATCTCATTAAAACCTGTGACGCTTGTCAGCGTCATGGAAACATTTCACAAAGAAATGAGATGCCACAAAATGCTATTCAAGTATGTGAAGTATTTGATATCTGGGGCATTGACTTTATGGGGCCATTTCCATCATCCAGAGGAAACAAGTACATACTTGTGGCAGTTGATTATTTATCAAAGTGGGTTGAAGCAAAAGCTTTACCCACAAATGATGCCCGAGTTGTAGTGAAATTCCTGAAATCTCTTTTTGCCCATTTTGGAACCCCACGTGCTATTATAAGTGATCGTGGTACGCATTTCTGCAATGACAAATTTGATAAAGTCATGCAAAAGTATGGTGTAACCCACCGTCTTTCTACCGCGTATCACCCACAAACAAGTGGGCAAGTGGAAGTTTCAAATCGTGGTATCAAAAGGATACTTGAGAGGACTGTTGGTGAAAACCGTGCTGCCTGGTCGGATAAATTAGATGACGCACTATGGGCCTTTCGTACAGCTTATAAAACACCCATTGGGTGTACACCTTACAAGCTTGTGTACGGAAAGACATGTCATCTACCGATGGAACTTGAGCACAAAGCCTACTGGGCTTTGAAACATGCCAACTTTGACCTCAAAACTGCGGGTGATCACAGAAAAGTTCAAATGAATGAATTAAATGAACTACGTGATCAGGCTTACGAGAACTCTTTAATCTATAAAGAAAAAACAAAGAGAATACATGACTCAAAAATAAAGAACCGCGTTTTTAACGTTGGTGATCGAGTACTTCTCTTTAACTCTAGATTAAAGATCTTCTCGGGTAAATTAAAAACCCGTTGGACTGGTCCATTTACTATCACTAAGGTTTATCCATATGGTACCGTTGAGTTATCTCAAAATGACGGTCCATGTTTTAAAGTAAATGGCCATCGTGTGAAACATTACTTTGGAGAGGACTTACCAAACATGGTTGTCCCGGATCTCCAAACTTTCCCCAAGGACAATTAAATTCGGGGTCGAGTCAAGCTAATGACTCGGGAATCAAAAACAAGCTACCTCATGGACAAATCAATTCGAGGTCGAGTCAAGCTAGTGACTCGGTAATCAAAAGCGTAGCAATAAGGGTTTTCACTCATATTTCTGATTTCTTTCTCTTTTCTACCACCCTAGTGTGGGGGAGATGCCCCACATGTTGTATATATGTATATATCAAAAAAAAAAAAAAAAAAAAAAAAAAAAAAAAAAAAAAAAAGTGGTTAAAAACAAAAGAAAAAAGTGAGTTTGTATGTAAATAGCCTAAAATAAAGGTTATTAATATTTCCTTCTTACGTTCTAAGTATCGGTTTAACACCCGGTGTTTTGAATATTGAGGGCAATATTTATTTCTAAGTGTGTGTGTGGGGGGGGGGGGGGATTCTCACGAATTCAAACACATGTTCCATCAAGCACCCTCATTTGATCAAAATTTAAAGTTTTTTCACACTTAGAAATGCAATAAATGGTATCAATCATCCATGTCTAACCCACAGCAGGATTGGCTAGTCCAGGAGCAAACGGCCCTTGGTAAAGACATCTCAAAACCGTTGATGGCTTGCAATTTGCCAAAAATTGTATGCTTCCTCAACTCCCCATTATCCTCAAAAGCTAATGAGTTGGCTAGCCCGCAAGATTATGGCTTGTGGTAAAGGCCGTAGAAAATCCATAATTGGTAATCAGCTCACTAAGATGTTGACTATTCCATCAAGAGTTGGCTAGTCCAGAAGCAAACGGCTTCTGGTAAAGACAAACCAAATCCGTTGACAGCTGGTGGTTTGCTAAAAATCACACGGTTATCAGGTGTGCCACAGTTCTTACACCTGGCTACTCCAGAAGTGATGGCTTTTGGTAAAGAGTAAAAATCCATTAATTTTTTCTCAAATAGATTGCTAGGGACTAGCAATAGTTTAGTGTGGGGGATTGATGAGTGTGTAAATACTCATCATTTCTGTTACATTTAAACTGCAAAAACATATAAAAAAACACACAGGAATGCCTTAAAATACATAAACTTATCCCTGGATTGTGTTTTTATGCAAAAGGATTGAAAACTGATGAAAAACAAAACATTTCACATAATTTACAGTTTCAGTCCCTGAACTTTGAAAAATTGGTAAAACTAGTCCCTGGTAAATCAAAACTTGTACAAATGTCATAAAAGGTCCTTGGGATTCATAAGTTGTAAGAAATAGTCCTTTAAAGTTTAAAATCACATAATTACAACTTTGGTCCCTCAACTTTGAAAAGTGTCAAAAATAGTCCCTAAGGTTTTGAAAAATGGAAAATGTGAAAAACAAACCTTGCACTATTCTAAATTGACAAAATTGGTCCTTATGATAACATTTGAGAAATTACAAGTTTAACCCTTCAAAAATCAGAAAATTACAGGTTTGGTCCCTGGAGTTTTGGAATTGGCAGAAAAGGTCCCCGGAAATATTAAAATGAAAAATATACATTCATGGTCCTTGGGATATTCAAGTATGGCATGTATGGTCCCTTATGATAACCTTTGTAAAATTACACAACAGCCCCTCAACTTTCACGAAATTACAAAATTGGTCCTTGTGTAATTGCTAAAACCAACCGGACCCTATTAAATAAATAAACCAAACAAACAAACCCACCTTCCTATTTTATCCAAGCCCAAATAAAAACCCCAGCCCACTCCCTACCAACCCAGTCCACCTTTTTTATTTTAAACGGGTGTTGACCCCGGTCAAACCCTGGCACTGTTCACCATCCCTCCCAATACCACCACCACCACACAGACCACCATACCAGGTGGTATTGTGCCACCTTGCACCTCCACCTCACCAATACAACTCACCACCAACTCCCTTCCACCACCCTACACCTAACCCTGCTCCATTAAATGCTGTTTTCACAGCTTTTCCCCCCCAAACCACTTCAATCTCCCTTGTTTTCCTCAAACTCCCCCAACTAGCCTAAAATATCTTCCAAAGTTATCTAAACACCTCACACAAGCCAACAAAGTTCCTTAATTATAAAATGGAGGCTGCAAGTAACCTTTTCCTCTTTTCCCGCCAAATCCAATTAAACGGGTAGGATCACTTTGACTGCATCAATGGTCCTAAAATGACTTGGGAAAGAGCAAGGAACGTGGGGAGATACTTTAGAGCCAATATATATCAAGGATGGGGGAGAGAAGCAAATATCTAGTTTTAATTTTAATAATGTATGTCGATTAATCAAGTTTTCAATTTCCAGTGTTTGTTCAAGCTTTCTAGTTAACTTTTCAGTCAATTCAGTATAACCTTTACTCTTTTCAATAATTAATTCCAAGTTTCTTGTACGAATGTAGATTTTTGCTATTCTAGCTTAAATTCTTAATTTTTCTTTGATGCTATTCTAGTGGATTATAAGGACTTATTTAAGCTCATATAGGCTCTAACAAAGCTTGTGAAGGCTTTTAGATACTTTAAAATCAGTTGTGTTAGTAAAAAATCAAAAGTACCAAATATATCAAATAAATGTTGAAAATGGCAAACTCTGTGAAGATGATGATCTAAGCTGGAGCAAAGTAAATTTTGGATTGCTTTGGGTTAGTGGTTCTGTGGAGAACCCATAGGGTTGTTCTTGGTCCTAGTTCTTTGGTTCTCAGCTTGTAATCACTTGTAAGCTTAATTCTCATTTTTGGCATTTTTCTTGTTTCTTTGGTCTTTGCTGCTAAGTCTTGTTCTTACTTCCTTCTTTGATATCTCTGAGTGATAATCTAGCATAAAATAACCTACTTGTTCTTTGTTAATCATAGTTGCTAAAAAATTAGTTTTTCAGTTAAAAATAGCATAATTGCCATTTTATAGCTTCATGTTGTTATTGTTGCTGTTTTATGTTCCTTATGCCTTACATAATGATATTATAGAGTTTGAATACAGATTTGAGGATCAAGTGATTGATTTGCTTTGAAAATCACAAGTTGAGTGTTTTTAAGGTCTGTTTGGATCAGTGGTGTTCACTGAGTTCCTTGGAGTTTTTGTCATTGATCTTTGGTTATCCATGATACACTAGGTCTAAATAAGTAAAGTAAATCATAAAACTCAGGTCTTATTAGTGGAAAAGTCAAAATCATCTTTGATCTTATCTTATCTGTTATATGTTGAGCTCAGCTTGTTAATTTTCATCATATAAGCTCACAACTTGGTTACCTAACTTAATTTTACATCTTTGTAGCTTAATACAACATAATCAGTTAGTAGATTTGATTTAAAGTTCACTTTAGTCAAACTTATTAGGTAATTTCAAAAGTCAAATTTCAGCTTAAGCAATTTTTAAATAAACTAGATAATTTTCTATAGGATTCATTACTTAGTTTCATAACTTATGTTTTTAAGGTCTTGGTATTTTGCTGCTTATCTTGTTGCTGTATTTTTTGTAATTTTTAGTTTGCATGTTAAACTGCTTAATTTGTGCTTATCTTTTAGCACTTTTTCACAAAAGTGCCCTGTGCACAATTGGACAAGCCATTTGAATAAGCTTGTAGATCATTCAATATTGCATGTTAGCTTGAGATTCTTGTGGCTTTGTGAAGCCCTTGTGTTTGTTTACTTATTTGAGTGCTTGTTTGCCTTTATCTGTTACTTGGACTGCTTATCTAAACTGCTTATCTTGTGCTACCAAACAAAACAATACACTGAGCATTCAGTGTAAACAAGCAACAATCATAAGCCAATCAAAAGCTCATTACTGAGCTTTAGCTTGTGATCTTTGGCTCTTTTAGAAGTTAAGCAACCAATATTTAAAGTTCTAAGCATATTTCTCATTTTCAAAGCCTTTTAATAGGGCTGCATCAAGCTTAAACTTTGTCCCATCTTTGTGTTTACTAAGCACTCAGTGGATCCACCCAACTTTGACAGCTTCTCATAAGTTTAATAGTGGGTCCCACAGATTGATTCTTGGCTTTTTGGAAAGCCAAGCTACCACTCTTGTTTCCCCTGTGCTTATTTTCCATTTTAGTGCTTATTTACTAGGCCTGCTAGAAGCTTTTACCTGTGCACTCAGACCCCATCTCAGCAGACCTAAGCCACAACACCAACTTTGGTGGTGTTTTGTGGATCACTCAGTGGGTCCCACACCTTACAATTTGGTTCTCCCAACCCCCCTCCTACCAGGCTTGAACCCTTGACCCTTGGTCTGACCATTTGACTACTGGGCCCCACCTGAATTCAGATTGGAACTTTGTCCCAATTCTGTCTCAGAATTGAGATAAGCAAGTGCTTATTTGTTGTTTAAGGCTTATTGAATCTGCTTATTTGATTGAAACTTACTCAAACTAGTTCACATAAGTCAGAGACACCAAAATGTAGCCAGTGGACCCCACACAAGCTCAGTTGAGCTTATTTCTTAGCAAAGTCAATAAAAGTCAACTGTTTTGAGTAATAAGCACTCTTAGTGCTTATTCCGTGATTATAAATTATTTTCCTTTATTAAAGTTTCTTATTTTAAATATTTAATTAGTTTTGTAAAAGAAAAACAAGAAAAAACCAAACTTAATTATAGTGATAGTTTCTATTTAATAGAAATTATCTATTTAATTTTCCTTTTAGCTTATTTATAAGCACTTCTGCTACTTTATATTTTAATTAAATCTCTTATATATTAAAGTAATTTTATAAATTTTTCCAGATTTTTCTTTTGTCATCTAGTGTTATTTAGAATTAATATTAGTTTATTGAATAATTAAATAATAAATAAGAATTAAATAGCATAATTAATTTTTATAAGGTAACACCTATATTTTATATTTTTCCTAGCTTCTATAAGTCATAAAATAATTTTAGAAATTTTCTTGTGATTTATACTGTTCATTTACTAGTTTTCATAATTTAATTATTTTAATTAGATATTAATTAATAAATATAATAATAATTAGTAAATTAAATTAAAAATACATAAAATAAAGTTTTTATAATTTTTTAGGATTCTTATGATGGTTAATTAGATATATAAAATTGTTCATAATTATCTAAGTCTTTTTAGTAATTATAAATAAGTTAATCAATATAATTAGTTAAATAATAATTAAATAATAATTAATTAATAATAAATAGATAAATAGTGTGAAAAATATAATTTTAGTTTTAAAATAAGTTTTATAATATTTTAGATTTTTAGAAATTTTAATTTTAATTTTCTAGACTTATTTTACATTTTCATAATTTTTAGTTAATTATTAAATAATTAATAATAGTTATTAAATAAAAATAATTAATTAAATAGTTTTTAATTAATAAATAAATATTTTAAATTTATTTAATTTGCATTTAAGCCCCTAAGGCTTGCAAAATCCTACTATTGTTAAGTTTGTTTTTGTTTACGTTTAATTAATAAACGTTTACGTTTTTCAGTCTCTTTTTCACTTGTACGTATCTGTTTTCACGTATTGACTGATATAGCTTATTAAAGTTATTCACTCTTATTTTTCAGTAGTACAATCACTTAAACCTTTTCCTGTTCAATTCACCTGATCTCGAAATCGTTTTATTTCAGATTTCACATCTCGTTGGGATCTAACGATCCGGGGAAACACTAAACTCACCGGAGTATTGGTTTAGGCTGTTTGACTTGTTGACCATTACTTGGTTGATATTATCTGACTGTCTGAGGCCAATCATATAACAACTGTAGGACAATCAGTCAGGGTATATTTTGTTTTCTTCTTGTGATTGACAGTCTTGAAACTATTCTTTTGTTTTCTTTTTATATTCACAAATATATTTAACTTGTACGTACGGTAGTTCTTGATTTACAACCTGCGTTCTTTTTGCTTAATTTAAATATGTTGAAGGCACAATTTTTTTCATTTCGAAACCTTCTTTTGCACTCTGTGTTTGATTTCTACCAAAAAAAAAATAAAATAAATAATAAATAAATAAATAAATAAAATAATAATGATAATAATAATAATAATAATAATAATAATAATAAAAAGAGGGTAAGTATAGTTTTTACTAAATTATACGCTGATCACTATGATAACAAAATCTCAGTTGTGGTTCAATATGTCTCCTAAAAAATATTGATTTTCTTTAATTATTGTTAACCTTTAAGTAATTTATCTTATGTAAACCAAAACTCAAAAGGAAGGTAACACATACAAAAAGCAATAAATAAAATACCGAGTTCAGAACCAGTCAAAAGCCCATGGTTTTTTTTTTTTTTTTTTTTTTTTTTTTTTTTTTTTTATTATTATTTATTTTTTTTTTTAAACCAGCTCTCTGCCAGTATGCATTTAAGCATAGTTAGCTCTTTGCCAGTACGCATTTACGAGTAGTAAATAATTTGTGTAACTATGGTGTCAGCTTTTTACATGTAGATCTTTCATATGATTATATGAAACTATATACGTAAAAATGTATACACATAGCATTTATACCTCCATTTAAATACATGCCAACCCCTTTTCACCAACTTTGTGGTGACCATAAAACCACCATCATCAACATTTTCACTGTGTTCTCCACTTATATTTAGGAAAGAAAGGGAGTGGAATGGAGACAAACTAACTTTTTTGTGTGTTCTTAAGTTTTTTTTGGAGAAAGGAAAGTGGGTGGGGACGGATGAAAGTGGGGGGAAGCTAGTGTATTTTTGCCTCAAATCTTCCATCTCATTTATGGGATGAAATCTGATGAAAGAGAAACAAGTAAATATAAAACTAATCTATTGCCAAATATAACCTCAAAAAATAAGTGAATGTAAATAAAAGGAAGGGCAAGATGGTAAATGTGATAAATTTTTTTATTTGATCTTTAATCGAGGACATGAAAGTCAATAACACCCATTTGCTTTCTTCCGTTTCCTTTCTGATTCGAGAATACAAATTAAAGAAACAGCTGCCTTTCCTTTTCATCCCCTTCCCTTCCTCTAACATACTTTCCATTCCATTTCTTTCAAAAAGTAAATTAAAGAACACAGTGTTTGTAACTCACAAGTCACAATAGTTTATATATATATTCTTTCTCAGGTCTCTTTAAGTATATATAATCATGCATGTAGATATTCAGTATGTATTCTTTCATTTACATATTTGTGTTTATTTTGCTTGCTTTAAATATGTTCTCATTATTACTATTATTTTTTGATTTCTGTGTAGTTCTATGATGTTCTTTGAAATGAATATAGTCTCTTATATGTTCTTAAGTTTGAGAAGATGTACACAAGGTAAAAATGGTATCTTGGTTGGTGTAGAACCACGAGATTTACTATATGGGTGATTCCAATCTTTTACAAATGTCGGACCTCTCGGTGGTATGTCATACAATGATCTCACCGTTCAAAATGGTATCTTCGTTGGTGAAGAACAATTTAGAAAAGATGTTCTAAATATTTTACATGGAATAGTTTCGGAAAAAGAAGACACGTTGTAATGGGGGCGCTTCATTTGGGACAATTCTTCTTTTCTTACCGGAAGCGGTTAGAAACAATTTCGTTTTATTTAATGTAAGTGTTGCGAGGTATGTTGACGAACCCTTATGGGATCCTTGCTATGATTTAGTCCAATGTTGGGAGAAGTTATCGGTAAGTGCATATAAAAATAGCCTGGAGAAGGGGGAGGGGCCTAGTGCTGAAGATATAGCCCTCATCAATAGTTTCAAGTAGCGTGACCCCATAACATTTAAGAATACGAAGAAGCTCCTTGATGACCTACATAAAAAATTGATAGTTTGCCGATTTATGCTTCCGGTCCTTTGGGATTACTTGGCAGCCGAAAGATATTGGGTAAGTGTTTTTTTCAATTAAAACCATGCAAACCTACTTCGTAAAATACCCAATTTTTTCCCCAAAAAGCAAAAATACCCATAAATTCCTTAAACTTTTCGATTTTTTAAAAGAATATCGCAAAGTTTTTGATTTTTAAAAAATCGCAAAAGAAAGGTCTTTAATCAGCTGTTGAGTATTACTTGTAGTTTATGTTCTTGGCGTAGAAATGTTGATTGGTAGATGAATTTTTGTTTTGACTTTCGAAATAAAACACTTAATATGTTTCAAATCCTAAGTAATCCGTAGGGACTAGAAGCATAAATCGACAAACTTTCGAATTTTATGTAGGTCATCAAGGAGCTTCTTCGTATTCTAGAATTCTATGGGATCATGCTTCTTGAAACTATCGATGAGGGCTATATCTTCAGCATCTAGTCCATCCCCTTTCTCCGGGTCATTTTTATATGAACTTTAGGAGAACTTCTCCCAACAGTAGACTAAATCATAATAAGGATGCCAAAGGGTTCATCAACATATCTCACAACACTCATATTAAGAAAACAAAGTTGTTTCTCACAGCTTCCGGTAAGAAAAGAAGAATCGTCCTTATGAAGTAGCCCCATAACAACGCCTCTTCTTTATGCGAAACTATTCCAAGTAAAAGATTTAGAACATCTTTCCTAAATTGTTCCACACCAACTAAGATACCATTTTGACTAGTGAGATCAGCTTATGACACACCATCAAGAGGTCTGGCGTTTGTAATATGATTAAAATCGCCCATTTAATAAAACAAAAGAAAATTAAAAAAGTCAAAAAACACTAAAAGCGATTGACTTTCTGGCGAAAACCCTAAGAAAAGCGAATACATATCTTATCTCAATTCGATCATCTCTATTGGTTCTTTCTGATCTAATGGGTCGGTGATTTCTCTTCATTCGCTTTCTTATAGTTTTCTGCATGTGCTTCCATTAACATGCGTTTGTTTTATTTAAGCATCGTGGGTCGGTGGTTAGTTATATTTTAGCTTTGTGGGTTTTCTGCCAATCGCTAAAGGATTTTTAATAGCAGATCTGATCGTAGTCGGTTCTGTTAGCTTATTTATTGTTGATCGTTATTCATTGATTCTTATTCCTTTACTGATCGACTTTAATCATGGTGGGAGGTTAGTATTCTGGTTCGACTTGCTATAAAGCCTAATCGCTAAGATTAGGGTTTTCTCTCTTTCTCGTGGTATTGCATGTAGGCTGGATTCTTGGTTGCTATTTGTTTACGTAGGTATAGTGGTTTTGAGAGATAAACAAGGGTTTTTTTGACTTCTAAAACCTTGAATAAGGGTACGTCTAATGTACGTCATGTTGATGTTGATGAGTTAACTGCTAGTATAAACCGATTGAAGAAACATGATGGTACACCTCAAGTTCGACAAGTTGCTAGGGTTTTGGAGAACCCTAGTCTTGAACCTGGTACAATTGAAACTAACTTGGTTGGGAGCAAACATGACCTGGTGGAGCCGGTTTCACTTGGAACTATTCAAACGGCCACTACTAGTTTTGGTGAGTTGAGTACACCCTCAACGATTAACCCTAGTAGTGTTAGTTTGAATGTGGATGATGCACCTGATTGTTCTAACAATGGTACTCAGAAAGTGGAGCCGATTCCACTTACGAAAGATACATCACATGGTGACCACTTGGAGCCAGTTACAAGTGCTAAAAATGTGAAGCAATTGATTGATAATGCGAATAAGAATTTTGCTGAAGCCATGAATAAAATTCAAAGTGAGATTGGAACTAATGAAGTTAATCTTACAAGTACTCCTCCTTCATTTGGGACAAATGTGAATATGAATAAGAGTGCAACTTCTGGTCCTAATGCTCACAAGGTTGATACTACTAATGGTACTGGAGTGAAATCGGTTTCTTACGCGGGTGCTACTTCTAATGAACCTCTGAAACATGTTTCTAACTTTCGTAGGTTGGAATGTAGCAAGAAGAAGGCTGATGTTGATCTTTCTGTTCCAATGAATGTAGTGGAAGAGGTGAATATCATATTTGAGAATACGCTTTATGGGTATTTTCTTGGTCAACGCCTTGCGTTTCCTTTTGTTGATTATTATGTTCGCAATGCGTGGGCTAAGTTTGGTATACAAAAGGTAATGATGAATGCAAAGGGGTTCTTTTTCTTTAAGTTCAATTCGAGTAAAGGTGTTGATGATTTACTTGAAAATGGTCCTTGGTAGATTAGAAATGTTTCTATTATTCTTAAACCATGGACATTGAACACCAATTTACTTAAAGAGGATTTGACCATTATCCCGGTGTGGGTTAAATTCCATGATGTTCCTCTTGCTATGTTTTCTAATGATGGTCTTAGTCTTCTTGCTACATTGATTGGTACACCCAAAAGGTTAGATGCTTTTACCAGCCAAATGTGTAAGGATTCGTGGGGCCGTAGTAGTTTTGCTAGATGCATGATTGAAGTAAAGTCGGAAGAGGTGCTTCGGGATAGCCTCACTGTTGAGATACCTTTACTTGATGGTACAGGGTCGATTATTGAGAAGATTCGGGTTGAATATGAGTGGAAACCACCACGGTGTGATAAGTGTAAGGTTTTTGGTCATACTCTTATTGATTTTCCTCAAGTTGTTGTGCCTTCTGTTCAGATGCCTGTTAATGATGGTTTCAAGACTGTCAATAACAAGAAGAAAGGAAAGCAAGGGGCTCCAAAAATTCCGGGTTAAGGAGGGTTTACTATACCAGTTGTGGGTAAGCAGTTTCAGTATCGACCCAAAAAGACCTCTACGGAACCTAAGAAAGTGGATGGCATTAAAAAGAATGTTTCTAGTATGGCTAGTTCAAGTGGATCGAAAAATGTTGTTGTCACTAAGAAGATTGCTTCTAATGTAGCTAGTATAAGTCGAATGAAGATCACTACATCCAATCAGTTTGATGTGCTTAATATGGATGATACGGATGGTTTTGGTATTCCTACTAATGACACCAATAAGGAAGTGGATGCTGGCCGTACAATGGAAGTTAATGAGGATGAGTCGCTTAAGACTGGTACTACATCACAAGAACCGCTTGTGAGTGATTCAATGGAAACAAAGGAAGTTGGTTCTACTCCTATAGTTGAGAAAATTGGTAAGCTTGAAAAGCTACTTATTGATGGGAAAGCTACTTTTGTGGATGATGATGGTCATCCTATTCCGTCTACCTCTTTCACTAAGAGGGTTAACCCATTTTCAAAGGTGGGTGAGGTTGTGGTTTCTGATAGTGATGATGATGAGGTTCTTAACACGTTCGACGAATCAGCAAATCTTTTTGGTGGTAGTCATGAGCGTGAAGATGAGTTTGATGACTATGATGATTATTCGAAGCAAATTTATGATCTTCCAGGGAATTTGGATGCTCTTAATGCCATTTATGGCTTTAATCTCCAAGGTCGTAGGAAGTAGTTTATATTTTTGTCAGAGTCTCTTAATATGATGTGGTTAGTGGTTTTGTTTTCTTGTTTAGAAAATAGGAAGTATCTTGTTATGTAAGCTTTTCGCCTATGTAACGGGCTGAGATATGGGATTCACCCATATCCGTTGTACTTAAATGCTTTTTGGAGTAATATATTTACCGGGTCGTTGACCTTTTACCAAAAAAAAATCGCCCATTTAGTAAATCCCGTTGTTCTTTACACCAACCGCCAACATGTAAAGATCGAATCCTCTCCAATAAGTCAGGACTCCATCCTGTTTTTCTTTGCTAGTTTCTATCCTAACAATAAAATATTGTTGGTTGTCATTTAGTGTTGTGGATGCTATTTCCTCATGCATACTCAGATCTCTAACAAACTATTAAGCTGGGATAAAAGTCCTTATATATGTTAAAACATAGATGTGGTTTGTGGTATTTTAACTTTTGAGTTCTCCATTTGTGGTCTTTTTTTCTTTCTTTTGTCTTCACGAATTTTTTTGGGGGTTTTTAGGGTTAAATTTCATGTTTGGTTGTTTCGTTTATGGTTTTAAGCTCCTTGAAGTTGAATGGAGAAGAAGGAGTGAAGTAGAACAAAAGAAATGGAGAAAAATGAAAATTTGGTGTTTGGTTGTTTTGTTTTTAAAGTTTTGAGCTTCCCTGAAGTGGAATTCAGAAGAAGGGGGAGAAGTAGGACAAATGAAATGGAGAAAAATGAAAATTTGGTGTTTGGTTGTTTTGTTTTTAGGGATTTTAGCTCCACTGAAGTGGAATGGACAAGAAGGGGGTGGAGCATAACAAAAGAATTAGAGAAAAATAAAAATTTGGTATTTGGTTGTTTGTTTTTTAGGGGTTTGAGCTTCCCTGAAGTGGAATGGAGAAGAACGGAGTGAAGTAGAATAAAAGAAATCGAGAAAAATGAAAACTTGGTATTTGGATGTTTTGATTTTAGGGTTTTGAGCTTCCCTATGGAATGGGGAAGAATGGTGTAACACCCCCAAAATTTGATACAGTGGAAGACTCAACAAGCTTTTGGGGTGCTACGGTGATTGGTATCCAAACACAAGACATAAAAGAACGAGATAAAGTAAACATAAGAAAAATAAAATCAAAACGGGTTTTAAAGTTTACATATATCCCAAATTCATCCAAAGTCACGCCCAAAAGAAATAAACATAGGTCCACAATAATTTATTAGAGTTTTAGGAAATAGATCCATAACCGGGTGCCATTGCCAAGCCTCCAATCCAAGCATCCAAGGGCATCACTTAATTACCTAAGAAAACGTGCTAAAAGTCAGCTTTCGCTGGTGAGATCATAGGTTTAAATTCAAAATTCAATATAGTGGACATATACGCAAAACGCTTGCTAGCTAGACTAGGCCTCAATCGTCCAGCCAAAATAATCCAACCAAAATAATCCAACCAACTCGAATCAACCCTATAGGTGCACGCTATAGCTCAAATCAATCCAATCAGTAGCTTACCTAGCTTAAGTCTAGGCCTCGCTCTATAATCAATCCAATAGCTTACCTAGTTCGGGACTAGGCCTCGCTCAACAACCAATCAATAGCTTACCTAGTTCGGGACTAGGCCTCGCTCTATAACCAAATCAATAGCTTACCTAGCTAATGTCTAGGCCTCGCTCAATAACCAAATCAATAGCTTACCTAGTTCGGGACTAGGCCTCGCTCAATAACAAAATCAATAGCTTACCTAGTTCGGGACTAGGCGCCGCTCAATAACCAAATCAATAGCTTACCTAGTTCGGGACTAGGCCTCGCTCAATCCTACCTAGTTCTATAAGCATAACAAGTTTTGAAATCAAAAAGCGATAATAGTCCACATAAAACATTTGCACGTTTCTCACCCCAAGTATTGAAAACAAAGTTTAAGAGTAAAAAGTGGGGCTATGACTCACCTCAAGTCCAGCAAATCCTCAAAAGAAATCGATAGAAGAAAGACGTAAGCAAACTCAAGCAACTCACGTAACGGCAACTACAGACTCGGCACTTCCTAACAATATCAAGCTCGTTCAGAAATCATTTCCTCAAAAATCAAATATTCTCATTCCCGAACGTATTCCATTTTTACTTTCCAAAAATATCCATTTCTCGAATTATCTTCATATTAATTTGAAATTCGACGTTTCGTATCCACATGGGTGAAGGGTCGACACAACTCAAACCAAGAAGTCACAACGAAAAGAAGTAATAAACCATCTATAGGTCTAATATTAGCCCAACTTATTTAAATAAATCATCGAAGTTTATCAAATCTGTCGATTTGGTAATCCCCATATTTATTTACGTAATATATCGTTCCAAAATTATACCCAACCTAAAGCACATAGCACAAAGTATACTATTTGGTATATATATCGTAGTCCAATAAATTCCCTATATATATCGTCAAATTGGTCAAATTCCATGAGATATATAGTAATTTATTATCCTAATACATATACCACAACCTATGGGCGTCGTGGGATACGATGCCCATTAATATACTCATTTTATATAGCCAAATAACTCGATCTAATCCGTCGATTAAATAAGTCACTTGTTATAGAAAATGTTATATTAATCGTCATATATCCGTGACAACACAAAAGTCACATAATAAAGCCCACTTGGACTTAAGTAACCACAACTCATATAATTCGATAAGTTTTCCAAATTTATAAAAGTCATCATGTTTTTATTTATTATTCACCCGACATATTAGTTCTCGACATTATTTATAGTTATTATCTATAATAATACATCGACATTTATTTCACTATTTGCATAGTATAATAATTATCGTTATATTATTATAACGTTTACTCGTGATCGTTTTATTACTAATATACACACACACACACATACACACACACACACACACACACACACACACACACACACACACACACATATATATATATATATATATATATATATATATATATATATATATATATATATATATATATATATATATATATATATATATATATATATATATACGTTTATCATATCTATATACGTATATAAACGATTATATTATCAATAATATTATTACGAGTATTGTTTTCAATATTTGATTTTAAATATTTATCGAGTCATTAGAATTTGGTCACGTGTCCGAGTCATCACTCTCGGCTCATAGTCCAAGTCCAAAATAATAACCAAGTCAAAATAAATAATCCAACTCCGTCCAAATCAATCCCAATCCACGTGCTACAACATGAGGGTCCGACTACGGCACCCAACTAACCTATCTCCGTCATCTAATTGACCGTCTCACAATCGGTCCCCAAATCCACACTCGTCAACACAACTTCAAAATCAAATCACAAGTATACCATGTCGCGACCACAAAAGGTTTGGTCCAAAAATAATGCCACAATAATAATAACAAAAAAATGAAATAACCACAAGTAATCATCAAATATGCACATTATACGGTTTGGTTTACCACGCCAAACCCGAGCCAAATGACCCACTTGGGTCTCGGCTAGAACCATGAGTCACAAGGACTCAAAACTAAGGCCACTAGGCCACGACATAGGCTCAAACGAGCCGTACCAAAACTGCCAAACGTCCCATCTTGGGTCGCGGCACACCAAGACAACCATAACCTCAAATCGGTCACCAAATACAACCAAGAATCAATTAATATCGGACCATGAGTCCTCTTGGACTCCCAACGAGCCAAGAAAAAGGGTCACACCGAGACCATAGGTCTCGGCCAAGCTCCAAACGAGCCAAAAATCAAAACCAAACGTGACCCATAACATAAGTCGAGCATCAAACTCGCGTCAAAACCAAAACCCAAGATACCAAACGGATATTAATGACAAAAATATCATTTCCCCATCATTTTTAGTCAAGATTTCATCAAAACCCAACAAGAAAAGTCCATATACCCACGGTTTGGGTAATAATCGAGGCGAACGAATAAGATTCGTGGCCACTCACCTTCAATAAAGCTCCAAAACTATGTTTCTTCGAAAACCGAACAAGAAAAGATGACAAAGGTGGTGTTAAAGTAGTGGTATTAATTCGTACGGGGTGTTAAGGTGGTCCAAATCGCGCGTGGTTTATACCAATAGATAGATCGGGAAAAGATGATTAAGATGGTGGTGTTATTTTTGGTGTGAGAGTGGCGGTGGTGGCGCTATTGGAGGTTTAAGGGTAGCGGTGATGGTGTGTAAAAAAGAGAGAGAGAGAGAGAGAGAGAGAGATGTGAATGTTGGTGAAGGTGTTGGTGTTGTGTTGTTATTCTAGATTCCACAAGGACGATTTGTAATTTACTCTTAATAAAAAAAAATAGTTTTTATTAATAATAATAATAATATTAAGGGGTAAAGTGGGTTAAGTAACCCGGTGTAAATACACGGACCAAACCCGAAACCTTAAATAACAAATCAACTTCCTCGAACCGAAATCGTTCCAAATAACAAAAATCTCGCGATACGTTCCAAAAATATAAATATCCGAACCAATATTAAAATAATTAAAATTGTTAGGTTATCCTAGTGCCGGAGTCAATGTAGTGCCAAATAATGATCTCAAAAATAAATCATCACGAATGAATCAAACCAAGCCATTAATTAAATAATCAAATCCCATAAATAACGTACGATTAAAAATCACATTCCAATGCTCATAAAATATCTCATCATAATAAACTGCTCAAATATTCCAAAATTATAAATTTTAATGTAATGCGGGTTTTAAAAACGGCTCCCTAATTTGCCAGTTGTCACATCCTCCCAGCCTCAGAAGAAACCCGTCCCGGGTTTCTCTCGGAACAAACCATCTACGAAGTAAAAAGCTTCGGATATTTCTTTCGAAACTCATCCTCACGTTCCCACGTGAATTCCGGCCCATGCCGCGAATTCCAACGAACTTTGATGAGCGGAATACGACTTCTCTTAAGTCGTTTAATCTCTCTATCCAGTATCTCAATCAGCTCCTCCACAAAATTCAAACTCTCATTCACATGAATATCCTTAATTGGTATAACCGGCGTTTCATCCGAAAGACACTTCTTCAAATTGCTAACATGAAACACATCATGAACTTTACTCAGTTCCGGTGGTAATTCCAACCGATAAACCACGGGCCCAATTCCTTCCAAGATAAGAAATGGTCCAATGTAGCGGGGATTAAATTTCCCACGTTTCCCAAAACGTATCACACCCTTCCAAGGCGAGACTTTCAGCATCACTTTGTCTCCAACTTGGAATTCTAGGGGTTTACGTCTTTGATCGGCGTAACTTTTCTGCCTATCTCTAGCTGCTTGCAATCGATCTCGAATTTGCGTTACTTTCTCAGTAGTTTCCAAAATAAGTTCAGGGCCTGTGAGTTGGCTATCTCCAACTTCAGCCCAACCAATAGGCGAACGACATTTACGACCATATAAAGCTTCAAATGGTGCAGCTTTAAGACTTGTGTGGTAGCTATTGTTGTAGGAGAGCTCCGCAAGGGGTAGATATTTCTCCCAGCCTTTACCAAAGTCTACTATGCATGCACGAAGCATATCCTCCAAAGTTTGAATAGTTCTCTCACTTTGACCATCGGTTTGGGGGTGATGTGCAGTACTCATATCAAGTCTCGTCCCCAAAGCGGTTTGAAGTGATCGCCACAACGCTGACGTAAAGCGGCTGTCGCGATTAGAAATAATCGATATCGGAACTCCATGACGAGAAACAATTTCCTTCACGTACAACCTCGCAAGTTTTTTAACACTATCATCTTCACTAATTGCCAGGAAATGAGCAGACTTAGTCAATCAATCCACAATTACGCATATAGCATCACAACCGCTAGCTGTCTTTGGTAATTTGGTAATAAAATCCATTGTGATCCACTCCTATTTCCAAACCGGGAGTTCTGGCTGCGTCAATAATCCTGACGGTCTTTGATGTTCGGCCTTAACCTTAGAACATGTCAAACACTTACTAACATATAATGCTATATCTGCCTTCATATTTGGCCACCAATATAACTTTTTCAAATCCTGGTACATCTTGTCAGACCCAGGATGAATAGAGTATCTTGACTTATGCGACTCATGCATAATCAACTCTCGAATTCCTCCATACAAAGGTACCCAACTTCGCTCTCCAAAACATAGTACTCCATCAGAACGCTTAACAAATCCCTTCTCATTTTCTGCCATCCCAAATATGTTCTCAGCAGGTCAATTTTCTACTTTCAACGCTTCCGTTTGAGCTTCTAATATTTGAGACAGTAATGGCGATACGATAGTCATTCCTAATGACCTAACTCGTAATGGTGGAATTCTCTCCTTTCGACTAAGAGCATCAGCAACAACGTTTGCTTTACCAGAATGGTAACGGATTTCACAATCATAATCGCTTAGCAACTCAATACAACGTCGTTGTCTCATGTTGAGCTCTTTTTGATTCAAGATGTGTTGTAGACTTTTGTGGTCAGTAAACACTACACACTTGGTTCCATACAGTTAATGTCTCCATATTCTTAAAGCAAAAACCACAACACCTAACTCCAAATCATGAGTGGTGTAGTTTTTCTCGTGCTTCTTGAGCTGTCGGGAGGCATAAGCTATCACTTTCTCTCGTTGCATTAACACAGCTCCTAAACCTTTATGCGAAGCGTCATAATAGACGACGATGTCCTCGTTACCTTCAGGTAACGCTAAGATAGGAGCACTACACAATATTTCCTTAAGTAATTGAAATGCTTCATCTTCCTTATCTCCCCATTCGTACTTAACACTCTCTTGAGTCAATTTGGTCAACGGTTTTGCTATCTTTGAAAATCCCTCAATGAATCTTCGGTAATAACCGGCTAGACCCAAAAATTGACGAACTTCTGTTGGGGTCGTAGGTGCAGCCCAATCTTTAATCGCTTCAATCTTAGCAGGATCTACATGAACTCCTTGTCTATCAATCACATGACCCAGAAATTGTACCATCGGAATCCAAAATTCACATTTAGAAAACTTGGCATACAGTTTCTCCTTCCTGAGCAATTCTAAGATAAGCCTTAGATGTTCCTCATGCTCTTTCTCACTCTTCGAATAAATTAGAATGTCATCGATGAACACAATCACGAACTTATCCAAGTAAGGCTTACACACCCGATTCATGAGGTCCATGAATACTGCTGGTGCGTTAGTCATCCCAAACGGCATCACCTGAAACTCGTAATGCCCGTAACGGGTTCTGAAATCCATTTTCGGAATATCTTCCTCGCGAACTCGAAGCTGATGATATTCCGATCTCAAATCGATCTTCGAATACACACTCGATCCTTGAAGCTGATCGAAAAAATCGTCGATCCTTAGTAACGGGTATCTATTCTTCACCGTTAACTTGTTCAACTCTCGATAATCAATACACATGCGAAACGATCCATCCTTCTTCTTCACAAATAAGACCGGGGCTCCCCAAGGTGAAGAACTTGGTCTTATAAATCCCTTTTCGGCTAACTCCGCTAGTTGTTTTGACAACTCTTCCAGTTCAGTAGGTGCAAGACGATAAGGCGCTCGTGCCACGGGTGCAGCACCAGGTATCAACTCAATCTGAAACTCTACTTGTCTAGTAGGCGGAATTCCCGGTAATTCATCAGGAAACACATCCGAAAAATCACGAACTATAGGCACATCTCCAATGCACCTTTCCTTCTTCTCCTTCCCTCCTTTCTCAGAAATTTGAGCTAAGAAAAGGCAACATCCTTTTTCCATTAGCTTCGGAAATTTAGTGCAAGATATGACCGCTAATCTAGATTGGCCTCTCAAATCCTTTCTATATCCTGGTATGTTCAGAATCTCCTTGCCGTAAGGCATACGCACGATCTTCTCATCGCAAAGTATATGAGCACGATACTTCGACAACCAATCCATACCAATAATGACATCAAAACTTCCTAACGTGACGGGTAGAAGATCTATGTTGAAAGGACGATTCAGAAAGTTTAACGTGCAACCGCGAATGATAGTCCTAATCCTCTCTATATTCCCATTAGCTAACTCTACATCATAACCAATTGCTAAGGCCATCGGGGGTTTCTCTAGTAAGGGTGCAAACTTAGTGGACACAAAACTCTTATCGGCACCAGTATCAAATAGTATGGAAGCATAACGATTATTGAGAAGGAACGTACCAGTAACGATGTTCGGATCTTCTCCTCTCTCGTTCCCAAGTGCATACACTCTTCAATGAGCAGTTCCAGCTTCCACACGTTGGTCCCCATTATCTTGTCGTCCACGGTTTCCTCTAGCTCCACGGTTTCCATTATTGTACCCATTATCACCCGATCCTTGATTTCCTCGGTTCCACGATTCCCTACACTCATTCCTATAATGTCCCTTCTTTCCACATCCATAACAAGTAACATTTGCCTTACTCATAGTTTCAGGAGTAGCTTGAACCATAGCAAGTGGTCGAGCTCTACAATCCTTAGCTATGTGTCCCATCCTAGAGCAATTCTTGCACATCACAGTACATCGTCCAAAATGATTCTTATAAGATCGGTTACACTTGGGTGCATCTCCATTGTAGTTCTTCCTATCTCCATCTCCCATAGCATAAGCTCTATTAGTTATTTGTCGCTTGTTTCGACGATCATTACCCTTAGAGTGATTACCCCTCTTCCTCTTTCCACTCTTGTCTTTCGCAGCTTCTTCCAATGCCAACGAGTCCATCAATTGTTGAGCAATAGTGATAGCCTCATGAATGTTTGCAGGCTTAGCAGAAATCACATCGTTCCTTGTAGCTACCGGTAATCCATCGGTATACCTCTCAATCCTTTGTGTCTCAGTCCTAACCATATCGGGGCAAAGTAAGGCTAACTCTCGATAACGGCGATTGTAAGTTGCCATATCGGTACCTTTCACCTTGTGGTTCCAGAACTCAATCTCCAACTTCTTAATCTCATTCCTTGGGCAGTAAGTCTGAATCAGCAAAGACTTAAATTGCTCCCAAGTCATAGCATAAGCCACATCACTCCCAACCGAATTACGGTAATTGTTCCACCAAGTTAAAGCTTCATCCTTGAAAGTAAAAGAAGCAAACTTTACCTTCGCATTCCCCGCACAACCACTGACATTAAACACTGACTCAGTCTTCTCTATCCACCTGACCAAGTAGACCACTCCTTCAGTTCCACCAAACTCAATGGGTCCACAAATTTTAAACTCCTTGTAGTTACATCCATTAGCACGAATAGGTGGAAATGTTCCAGTAGAATTGTTGGAATGATTTGACTCAGCTAGTAACTCAGCAACTCGTTGCTCCACAAGTTGATTGATCATTGCTTGATCCACAGTAGGTGCGTTAAGTGGAACATGATCATTGTCTCCCTGAACATCAACATTTTGATTCCTGTTGTTGCGGTTAGTAGTGTCCAGGTTATCAGGAGTAGGGGTCTCAACATTTCGAGTAGGACGGCGTCCTCGACGACCAGGGGTAGTCGTTGCAGGACCAGTTCTGGTAGCTCTAACAGGGTTTCGTCGTGGGGCCATTGATCTGAAACATCATACAAGTTCATGAGTCTCCGATAGAACTTATCATATGCTCAACAAGAATTAAATCAACGAAGCCAAGTCATGGAAAGAACATCAACAATACACCGTAAAACATCAATAAGGCGAATAGGAACTCAATTTGCACAATATCCAAAAACCACATGATACCATATAATAATAACCATCAACCATACAATAAAGATCCAACATCGTTTCAACTACCGAAAAACACAAAAGATAATAATCGTTCCAAACGAGACGAATAATCAACAGAAAGTACATCAAAATAGGATAACTAGCTTTTCTAACCGAACACTTCTCGGTTTAGAAAGCAACAAGATAACATAACTCAAACATCTAGCCACGCTACTGGCGGAGGTTCCTCAGCTCCTGCTTCAAGCCATCAAGCTCTCTCCATAGTGATCCTAACTCCACATCATGGGTGTCGCTATCTCTCTTGAGGTCAGCCACCTCCTTCTCCAGCTCGGCATTCCTCTGCCATAACTTGCGGTCGGCCTCTCGAGCTGTAATAAAACCTCGCTGTAAACTCTCAATATGCTCGTGAATCTCCATCAAAACTCTCCTCATCTCAGTCGTCCTACCCTCAACCACAGTCATATCAACTCTCAGATCCACTATAAACTCTCCAATAACCCTCTCAAGTCGATCAGATAACCGCGAGATCCTCTCGCCCTGTGCAGTAATCTGAGTCCACATCCTACCGGTCTCACCTAACTCTGCATGCTCAGCAGAAACCTCAGAAGATGCATCCGACTCAACGGGACTACCCGGTGGCAACTCAAACAAAAATGGATGATCAGGTGAAACAAGCTCTATCGGATGTATAGGTAAATCAGGCTCCTCAGCCTGAGCTGGCGGCACTAACAAATCATCATCATCAGGCATCTCCTCCTCCTGAGGGTCATCCTCCTCCTCAGGGTCATCATCATCACCCTGCTCAGCCTCCTGAGGGTCATCAGCCTCATCCTCACCCTCACCCTCGTACTCCTCCTCCTCCTCATCGGAAGAGTACATCATCAATCGTCGTCTCCTAACAGGTGAACCATGTGGTGAAGGGGTAGGTGATCTAGGACGATGATGCAATGATGCAGGTGGTGCATCTGACAGGAGAGAGTGAGCATCCAACTGTAAAGGTGGTGATGTAGGGCGTACCGACATACGTGCCGTAGCTCGGTGGGCAAAACGTGGAGCCACATGAGCCAAAGCCTGATGAAGAGTAAGCTGCCTCGATGTACCAGGGAGCCCTAGAGAAGATGAGGGTCCCTGCGTAGATGCAGCAGGCGGTGCAGAAGTAGAAGTTGTCGGTGACACAAAAGCTGAATGCATGGCAATCCTGTAAGGATCATCAGGAGCCATGGTGATCTGTGCTGGGCGTACAGGTGTAGTAAGAATATCCTCAACAACGTCAAACGTACGGGAGGCCATAGTTTATGACAACGGCGTAGGGTAGGTGTAAGTGTTCCAAAACAACTAAACCGCGAACTCAAAATACCATATCAAAATCATCATATAATTCCCAATCATATATATCAAGAAAGATTTAAAATACCGCATTACTAAAATCATTCATAAAATAATTAAACTATATAATTCCTCAAAACGCCATCATATCACTAAATCAATAAATCTCAAATCCTCAAATCATCCCAAGAATCTCATATCCAATAATCATCTCAATATACCTCAATAATAACAATGATGCTTCGGCTTGGCGGGCTGGCGGGCAATGGTCGAGGATCGTTTTCTATAAAAATCGGTTATAGTTTAGGTGTCTATTTACCTAGTTCTCTATAACCTTTACTCTGATACCAATCTGTAACACCCCCAAAATTTGATACAGCGGAAGACTCAACAAGCTTTCGGGGTGCTACGGTGATTGGTATCCAAACACAAGACATAAAAGAACGAGATAAAGTAAACATAAGAAAAACACAATCAAAACGGGTTTTAAAGTTTACATTTATCCCAAATTCATCCAAAGTCAGGCCCAAAAGAAATAAACATAGGTCCACAATAATTTATCAGAGTTTTAGAAAATAGATCTATAACCGGGTGCCATTGCCAAGCCTCCAATCCAAGCATCCAAGGGCATCACTTAATTACCTGAGAAAATGTGCTAAAAGTTAGCTTTCGCTGGTTAGATCATAGGTTTAAATTCAAAATTCAATATAGTGGATATATACGCAAAATGCTTGCTAGCTAGACTAGGCCTCAATCGTCCAACCAAAATAATCCAACCAACTCGAATCAACCTATAGGTGCACGCTATAGCTCAAATCAATCCAATCAATAGCTTACCTAGCTCAAGTCTAGGCCTCGCTCTATAATCAATCCAATA
Organism: Artemisia argyi; assembly: GCA_030686995.1. Lineage (NCBI taxonomy): Eukaryota > Viridiplantae > Streptophyta > Magnoliopsida > Asterales > Asteraceae > Artemisia > Artemisia argyi. The sequence goes on from CM060690.1 coordinate 2,817,917, forward strand.
GCTTACCTAGTTCGGGACTAGGCCTCGCTCAACAACAAATCAATAGCTTACCTAGTTCGGGACTAGGCCTCGCTCTATAACCAAATCAATAGCTTACCTAGCTCATGTCTAGGCCTTGCTCAATAACCAAATCAATAGCTTACCTAGTTCGGGACTAGGCCTCGCTCAATAACCAAATCAATAGCTTACCTAGTTCGAGACTAGGCCTCGCTCAATCCTACCTAGTTCTATAAGCATAGCAAGTTTTGAAATCAAAAAGCAATAATAGTCCACATAAAACATTTGCACGTTTCTCACCCCAAGTATTGAAAACATAGTTCAAGAGTAAAAAGTGGGGCTATGACTCACCTCAAGTCCAGAAAATCCTCAAAAGAAATCGATAGATGAAAGACGTAAGCAAACTCAAGCAACTCACGTAACGGCAACTACAGACTCGGCACTTCCTAACAATATCAAGCTCGTTCAGAAATCATTTCCTCAAAAATCAAATATTCCCATTCCCGAATGTATTCCATTTTTACTTTCCAAAAATATCCATTTCTCGAATTATATTCATATTAATTTGAAATTCGACGTTTCGTATCCACATGGGTGAAGGGTCGACACAACTCAAACCAAGAAGTCACAACGATAGGAAGTAATAAACCATCTATAGGTCTAATATTAGCCCAACATATTATTTAAATAAATCATCGAAGTTTATCAAATCCGTCGATTTGGTAATCCCCATATTTATTTACGTAATATATCGTTCCAAAATTATACCCAACCTAAAGCACATAGCACAAAGTATACTATTTGGTATATATATCGTAGTCCAATAAATTCCCTATATATATCGTCAAACTGGCCAAATTCCATGAGATATATAGTAATTTATTATCCTAATACATATACCACAACCTATGGGCGTCGTGGGATACGATGCCCATTAATATACTCATTTTATATAGTCAAATAACTCGATCTAATCCGTCGATTAAATAAGTCACTTGTTATAGAAAATGTTTATATTAATCATCATATATCCGTGACAACACAAAAGTCACATAATAAAGCCCACTTGGACTTAAGTAACCACAACTCATATAACTCGATAAGTTTTCCAAATTTATAAAAGTCATCATGTTTTTATTTATTATTCACCCGACATATTAGTTCTCGACATTATAACAATATACTAAAACCCAAAATTTGGGCGCTTTACAAAGTTGTACCAAAATGTAAAATGAACAGTGTTTCGCACAGTAAATCCGCTTGAAACGATTGTACTCCACTGTTAAGTGTTTTATTATCTTCCCCATAAGATATTTCCCCCCTCCCCCCATTCTAGACCCTTCCTTCTCACAAAAACACACGCACACACCCACCTCCTCTGTCGCTCTCTCCCCATTTTAGTCCACCTCTCTATCGATGTACACCACAGTTGTTTATCTATAGCCTTCTTCTTCCAAACTTCTATATACTCCAACTCCCCCTTCCCCTCCCAAAAAAAAAAAAAAAAACGGTAATAAATCTTTTCTCCCATAAATCCAATTCACCAACACTCGATCTCAACCATAGAGCCGGAGGTATGTTCTTCTTTCTAGCATCTTTTGTTTGATTTCGATTAAATATAAGTTTTTTTTTATGTGTTTTTTTTTGTTAGAAAGTAACATTGGTAACTAAAAGGGTCGGTGTATCTGATTAAAGTGCTGATAAATGTAGATTGTTTGTGACTATCAGTTTTGTTATTATTTTTTATTTGTAATTATTTGTTTTAATAGATCAGTATGTGAAAAGCTTTTTCTATTTAATTAGGTTGTTTTTGCTGGTAAATTTGTCATTTGGGTCTCTTCACTGTTGTAATTTTGGGGTTTCACTTTTTTTAAGCTGTTTAATAAACGGAGAAGAAACATCAAGTTTCAGTATGAATCATGTAGGTAGTTTTTTTTTTTTTTTTTTTTAATCGGGTAGTTTAGGTTCATATGAAGCTAAAATTTTGTGTATTGTTCTTTTGTTATAGGAAAAATGAACGGGTCGATAACGAGAACCGAAGAAGAAAAAAAAGTTTCCTTTTAGAATCGGAAGGTAAGTATCCTGTTAATGTTTTTAATTTCTTATGCAATAACAATTTAATGATGATGATGATCATGTTATCTTAATGAAAGGATGATTTCAGTTTCCCTGTTGTTGTGTTCGGATTGTGACGTTAAGTTGGTATTATGCTTGAAAGTCCCGTGCAATAGGCTCAATAATGGGGAACCGATAACAAAAAAAAAATGTTTTTGTTTTTCAATCAGAAAATAACCATCCTATTTTTTTTTTAATTTCCTATACATTAGCAATTTTATGATAATGCTTATCCTATCTTGATGAGATATATGGAATTATGGGTTTTAGATCATTATGTGCTTTTCTTTTGTTATAGGAAAAATGAATAGCTCGATAACGGGGAATCGATGAAGAGAAAAGGATTTCCTTTTAGAATCGAAAGGTAAGCATCATGTTAATTTTTTTTCTTTTATTTTTTTATTTTTTTCTGCTACTGTGTTCTGATAGTGATGTTAAGTTAGTATTACGCTTGAAAGCGGCTACTGAGGTTCCTGTCGGGCTATGTTGGTTTTTCATTGTGTTACTTACAACGCTAATGGCAATACTTGCTGGCAGTTATGTTAAATGGGATTTTACTATTTGTGAAACTAATATGAACATAGAGAAAAGATTTTATGCGTAGGCCATTGTCAGATTCGTGATTAAGAGTAAGTTAATATATTAGTATTCAAAGGTAAGTTGGTATGAATTTGGGTTCCACCTCTCTATCACGTGCACACATATACATACTGATATTGGATATGGGTTAACTGAATTTGTTGTTGTACAGGAACTTATTGTAGGAAAAGGAAGAGGAAGGAAACAGATGGACTGACGGTGTGTGAGACGGGCTGTACTGACGGTCGTTGACTAATTACCACCATTAATGTTTGAGGAAAAGCGTCCGAGCTATTGATGGGGTTTTACGGGATGCAATTGGTAAGGACATTTGTTAAAGGTTATGTTTTTTGTGATTTTATTTTGAATTTTGGCGCTAGACGTTGTCATATTTTGTGTTTCGTAACTGATAAATGATGATGTTGGGCTAAGGTATTCTTATTTACAAAATAAGAACAAAAAATTTACTGGAAGTAGTTTTTTATATAATGGTGAGGAATTTTTTATACAAACAGTGCTACAAGAGTTAGAAAAATTAGCCTGTTTGATACGCACATAAGCCAACTGATACGCACATAAGCCTATTGGTGTTGCACTGTTTGCACATAAGCCAACTGATACGCACATAAGCCAAAAAAATAGCCTTATAAGATTTTCCCAATCGAAATAAGGCCATAAGTCCGAAAAATTAGTTAATCCAAACACCCCCGTAGTCTTTTCCATAAGTACATATAGGTGCACAATCCTATATCCAACGTCATACATGTTAAATTTGTTATGTTGTTTCTAACTCTCTGTCTATCCATCAAAAGCAGTACTTTGTTGATGCTGATCATACCGTCCCTCAAAAGGTTGTCCACAAGGACGGTCCAGAGGAATTCATTTTCGACGCGCTGGACCTCGCCAATAGGTATGCTGTTTACCTTTATAAATACAAGTGGCCCATTTGCTTAATGAATAACCTGTTTTGCGACCTATATACAAAATCTGTCTGGAAGTTAACATTCACTTTGCTAAAAGAGAGTATGCTATCGTAACATGTGGCGGTTTGTGTCCCGGCCTAAATATTGTCGTCAGGGAAATCGTGTGTGCACTTTATCACATCAGGGAAATCATGTGTGCACCTCATCTTTAGTCACAAAAATATGGACAAAAGGTAAAATCACACTATAAAGTTGGTTTTGTTTAATGGTTTTGTTGTGTTAAAGTTGGTTTTCTTTTATGATTAATTGATTCTTATGGTTTAGGAGATAAAGAGAGGCAAGTGCTGAGTCTTTAATTAGATTACGCCTCTCAAGCTCTGATTCGTCACCCACTGAGCTAACGTCAATTTAGCATTACAGACCGACTCCGTAATTTTTGCCAAACCACGCTGACCATTTATGTAACATGTTTTTAATTTTTGTTACGTTTAATTAATTAATGTTACATAATAAGAAATACTTTTGTAATCGGTTTTTGCAGTAATGAGTTAAAGAGATAAAAGAGAAAGAAGTACCCAGAAAAAGGGAAAGGAAGGAATGAGAGAGCCACAAGAATAGAAGTCGAAGCAGAGGCCGTGACACGGATAGGGGTTGGAAAACATAGTGGGACCAAGATTATGATTATAACAGAGACATAATATGGCCGTGAAAAGTCTGATCATCACAGGTATGGTCACTAAATAATAAACGTTGTGCTCTATCAGACTCTTTCGTAATAAAAAAAATTTCGACCGGGTGAAAAAAGGGTTATGCTAATACTATTTTGATTATACTACTACTTCATAATGCAAAAAAAAAAAATAAATAATAATAATAATAATAATAATAATAATAATAATAATAATGATGATGATGATGATGATGATGATGATGATGATGATGATGATGATGATGATGATGGCGAATAGATGTTTTTAAGCTATATGATAAGATTTTAAAGGTTTACTTTATCACTATAAGATATGCAAGTTTCATTGGGTATATATCCAATTCCCCCTACAAGATTTTAAAGGTTCACTTTATCACTTATGCATATATTTGATTTTACTTCTTATGTAGTTGTAGGAGAAACTTTCTGTCATGAATTTCATTGATAAAACTATAAGCGTTGTAGAGCCTGTAAGACCGCCTCCAGTTGAAAATTTTTCGTTCAAGCACGTACAAGATGTAAAATCTTTGAAAGAGCTAGCTACCAAATTACGTGATGCTGATTAATTTTTCGTAAGTTTTATGTATATTTTTATATATGTTGATATGGTCAGTGCTTCAAATATAAAGACACTTAAGGTTATACCTATAAATAAATAAATAAATAAAATGCTCCTCAATACAGGTATATTTAAATGTTTTGTACTCATGGTTGCTTGCTGCAAATATCTACTAGAACAGAAGCTTTTATAGTGGATACTCTGAAACTAAGGGTCCAAATTGGTCGATACCTGAGAAGTTTTTAAAGTTCCTACCAGAAGAAAGGTAATCTTTTTAACTTGATGCACATGTTATAGCGGATTTTGAGCCACTTTATAACTCAATATTATATCAGGTTATGCATGGAGCCGATCGGGATATTATATGGCTACAACATGACTTTGGTATATATGTTTGTAATATGTTCGATACCGGACAGGTTATCTTTCACCTCCACTCAACATTTCATTTTGAGCATGCTTTGTTCATTTTGTATGTAGGTTAATAATGAGTGTGAATTATAAATCGTACAGGCCTCAAAGGTGCTGAAGTTTGAAAGAAATTTTGTTGCGATACTATTGTGAGATTGCTGCAAATAAAGAGTATGTATTTTTTTTTCTAACTATGCACACAATACAACAGTTCTTTTTCTTTATTAATTCTAATTATACTGAATATTCAATATCTTACAGATATTAAAATGTGGACTGGCGATTGCAGCCACTGACTAATGAAATGCTCAAGTATTAATTTATTACAGTGGATACTATAAAACTAAGCTTCACATTGATCCATATCTGAGAGAAGTTTTTAAAGATCCTACCGGTCCGGAACTAACAGATTAATGAAAATGTACTATGTGGGTGTTGTTAGAGATAAAGCAAAATAGATAACTGTGGTTCCACTTTTGCTATAAATAAGTTATTGCAACCTGGCCTATTTTGAAGCTAGAGGTACTCTTATAAGTGAATTTTTGTTTTCTGGTGTTTAGGAATATGCAAAAACTATTGGGTGATAAGGTTGAATACATTATTTTCATTTTTCAATAAATGTTTCTCACAATACTCCCGCAGCAACGCGCGGGTTTTTTCACTCGTTATTTATAGTTATTATCTATAATAATACATCGACATTTATTTCACTATTTGCGTAGTATAATAATTATCGTTATATTATTATAACGTTTACTCGTGATCGTTTTATTACTAATATACGCATATTATATATATATATATATATATATATATATATATATATATATATATATATATATATATGTATATATATATATGTATATATATATGTATATATATATATATATATATATACGTTTATCACGTCTATATACGTATATAAACGATTATATTATCAATAATATTATTACGAGTATTGTTTTCAATGTTTGATTTTAAATATTTATTGAGTCATAAGAATTTGGTCACATGTCCGAGTCATCACTCTCGGCTCATAGTCCAAGTCCAAAATAATAACCAAGTCAAAAAAAAATAATCCAACTCCGTCCAAATCAATCCCAATCCACGTGCTACAACATGAGGGTCCGACTACGGCACCCAACTAAGCTATCTTCGTCATCTAATTGACCGTCTCACAATCAGTCCCCAAATCCACACTCGTCAACACAACTCCAAAATCAAATCACAAGTATACCATATCGCGACCACAAAAGGGTCTTGACCCATCCAAAAGCTTTGGTCCAAAAAAAATGCCACAATAATAATAACAAAAAAATGAAACAACCACAAGTAATCATTAAATATGCACATTATACGGTTTGGTTTACCACGCCAAACCCGAGCTAAATGACCCACTTGGGTCTCGGATAGAACCATGAGTCACAAGGACTCAAAACCAAGGCCACTAGGCCACGACATAGGCTCAAACGAGCCGTACCAAAACTGCCAAACGGCCCCTCTTGGGTCGCGGCACACCAAGACAACCATAACCTCAAATCGGTCACCAAATACAACCAAGAATCAATTAATATCGGACCATGAGTCCTCTTGGACTCCCAACGAGCCAAGAAAAAGGGTCACACCGAGACCATAGGTCTCGGCCAAGCTCCAAACGAGCCAATAATCAAAACCAAACGCGACCCATAACATAAGTCGAGCATCAAACTCGCGTCAAAACAAAAACCCAAGATACCTAACGTATTTTAATGACAAAAATATCATTTCCCCATCATTTTTAGTCATGATTTCATCAAAACCCAACAAGAAAAGTCCATATACCCACGGTTTGGGTAATAATCGAGGCGCACGAATAAGATTCGTGGCCACTCACCTTCAATAAAGCTCCAAAACTATGTTTCTTCAAAAACCCAACAAGAAAAGATGACAAAGGTGGTGTTAAAGTAGTGGTATTAATTCGTACGGGGTGTTAAGGTGGTCCAAATCGCGCGTGGTTTATACCAATAGATAGATCGAGAAAAGATGATTAAGATGGTGGTGTTATTTTTGGTGTGAGAGTGGCGGTGATGGCGCTATTGGAGGTTTAAGGGTGGCGGTGATGGTGTGTTAAAAAGAGAGAGAGAGAGAGAGAGAGAGAGAGAGAGAGAGAGAGAGATGTGAATGTTGGTGAAGGTGTTAGTGTTGTTATCCCAGATTCAACAAGGACGATCTGTAATTTACTCTTAATAAAAAAAATAGTTTTTATTAATAATAATAATAATATTAAGGGATAAAGTGGGTTAAGTAGCCCGGTGTAAATACACGGACCAAACCCGAAACCTTAAATAACAAATCAACTTCCTCGAACCGAAATCGTTCCAAATAATCAAAAATCTCGCGATACGTTCCAAAAATATAAATATCCGAACCAATATTAAAATAATTAAAATTGTTAGGTTATCCTAGTGCCGGAGTCAATGTAGTGCCAAATAATGATCTCAAAAATAAATCATCACGAATAAATCAAACCAAGCCATTAATTAAATAATCAAATCCTATAAATAACGTACGATTGAAAATCACATTCCAACGCTCATAAAATATCTCGTCATAATAAACTGTTCAAATATTCCAAAATTATAAATTTTAATGTAATGCGGGTTTTAAAAACGGCTCCCAAATTTGCCAGTTGTCACAAATGGGATGAAGTAGAATAAAATAAATAGAGAAAAATGAAAATTTGATATTTCCAAAAGATGTGACCGGCTATCAATATAGGATATTGTGGATTAAGATATTGTGATACAGTAGAATGTTTTGCGATGCACAACCTACGCTATCCCCAGGACAATATTGGGTTTCTCTTTTCCATCATTAATAATGCACCAATTCTCATATGAGGTCCGAAGAAGGCACTCCTCCATCTCCAACCGCCAAAGGATAGGTACTCCCTTCATTCTAGACCACCAGGCTAACCATCACTGTCCTTGGATCGTGCCTGTTCAAGCAAGTGTTCCGACCACCAGATGGGACACACCGATTCGGTTGATATGGGATTAGTGGCCAATCATCATGACCCATCTATTCAGGCAAGGGTTTCGACTATCATGAATGGTCGTGTTTGGTTCAGGTAATGATCCGGCCATGGTGAATCTTCAAGGGTTGAGACCGATGTGTGTTTGGAATGGATATTGTGACTTTTCAAAAATTCATGACATACCCTATATAAAAGGACATATGGGCCAGCTATTTGAATCATCGAAAACCCAAAGAATACCACATACAAAAAACCTCTCTTCTAATATACTCGATTACTATAAGTAATATTGCTAGAGGAGGAATTTTTGATAACTTAGTAGTTCATCCGAAGTATCACCACTTCGTATAGTGTTGATAATTGCTACATATGTTACTTCATTATATCTTGGAAGGCAATTCGTTGGAACCCAAACACACGATTATTCGAAAGAATGATGTGGCAAAATTACTTTATGAACATAGAGAACCCGTTTTGAAATAACAATTAGTAGTATGAAACACATTGTCATAAAAACATCTTTATTACCCCATAACTAACAATCTTAAAGCAATTTGTATTAAGATGGCATCCAAGAACGTGATGCAGATATCGACCGACATAGTGAAGCAAGACCGTTTCGATGGTTAAATTCAAGCATTGGCAAAAGAAAATGCAATTTATTTTAGCTATATTGAACGTTGCATACGTCCTGACCACAATGACTATATATGAATTCAAATTCTTATTTTTCATTAACATCAAATGTAAAACTGTAGGGGAGGTGAATACGGCCTTTTCGACAAACTTGAAATTTAACAACTTCTAGTCTCAAAGATCAATAAATGGTTATACAAAAATTAAAATCACAACCATAATATATAAAGCGAGTAAAGAGACTACACGATATATACTGCTTCGGGATGGGGATTTATACCATCCGTATGTCCAGTTGTGAATCCACGACACCGATATTATTACTAAGTATAATCCTTATGGTGGATTACAAACCATTACAACTTCACTCCATCGATATGCACAAAGACCGATGCTCACTAAGAAGAGCTACTGTCAATGGTATTTCGCCCTCGGAAACCACCCGCAAGAATCCATGATTCGACTTAACCACCACTATATGGAGTTTTTGTAATAAGCTCCTTTTTTGAACGAGTAAGCCTCGCAAGGATGACATCTTTGATGATATTCGCTCTATTTCTTATTTTTTGATTAGTAATATACGCAAGAAATGTAAGATGTCATAGGATCGGTGGTTGTACCTCCCTAATATGGCTTCTAATACTTTGTAAGTTTTTTCTAGCATTTTGCTAGATTTTTAATATATCCTTGTTGTTCCAAAAATAAAAAGATGATTCTTATTATCAAGAGTTCAAGGTATAAAACTTTTTTTCTTCAACGGAAAAAAAATCCCGATTTTGTAAACTTTGACGTTATAGATTCAAATAAAAAATTAGTTATTTAATAACATTTATACAATGTGTTCCAAACTACCGAGACTTAAAATATTTACATGGAATTAGATGATGCTAATGATAAAATGAGCGTGGTTAACAAAGTTAAAATTTCAATTCCAAGCAAGTGTGGTGATCAATATTGTCTTTTTGTTAAGAAAAAGCTAATAAAACATTTAAACTAAAGCTCGATTTTGAAGCTATATCCTCCTTTACGACTTTTCATTTGTGCACATTTTTCTTTAAGCAAGTATTATATTAAGGAAAAATGATTACAAAATAATCGTGACCCACCAAAATCACAAGATGTATTGTTATAGAGGAAAAAAAATATTGTACGCATATAATAAGATAGCAACTTTTGTAACAATGTGATAAACACAAATAATAGAACATATCATGAGATGTACTTGTAGATTTGAAAAAAAAATAATAATAATAAATAAAAAAACTAAATTCATGGAGTAACTAGGAGAGACTACTCCTTTAGGGCAAGGAAGTACTATGATCACATGGATACAGGCTATACAGCCTCTTTTTGCAAGATGCAAACCGAAGACTGCTTACAAAGGCTTCCTCCCCTACGTTTGCAAGGTTGAAGAACCTTTGTGGCTCTGTATACCAACCTAGCAACCAGGGTGGTCCCTTTGTCAATGCTATGAAAGTGTGGGCGAAAACCATAGCAACAATATGTTAACTGGTCTAGATCAATGAGGAAGGTAAAATAAATCGGAAGAGATAATTCGCAGGCTAGGGTAACATAACTTACAGTAAGATGATTGTAACTAGCATAAATGGCTAAACATGAACAACTGTATATTTAGCTTGGTTTCCTAAGATTACCTGTAACTTCCAATCTTTCATTAGTCTATTCATTCCATCAATATACACCAGATCCACCAGCTTTCCTGGGATCTAGGATTGCGAATGAAGAGGTGGTCTCAGCATTACTATGAGTAGCACAAATTATAATACGGGAAACTTCATATGCTCCTCTAGAAAAGGGTGTCACTTTCAGACTTATTCTTAACTCTCCCATCCCAAGTTTTGTACTAATCCTTTATGTTAAATATAAAATCATCTATGTACGATTTGTTGGAATTATAATATCATGACATTCATATATTATAAACCAAACACATCAAGTGAGCATAGCGGAAGCAATTATAACAAGATCAAATAACATGTAATTAATTAATTAATATTTAAATAGTAAACATACCTTTGTAATTCTAGCCCGAACAAGAATCAAATTGCAATCTTCAGTCAAGAACCCTAATTAGGGTTTATGTGGATTACAAGAATTACCCCTTACCTCTTTTGTAATTCAATCCAAGAATCAAACAATAGTGTGTTTGATTCACGTTCTTGTACACACGTACTAATTCAAGAAAAAGTTTATGCAAGTAAATTAAACACAAAACTTGTTTGATCAAGAAAATCGAATCCCTTAGGGATTGTTTTAGTTGGATCGACCAAGGGACAAAGAAGTGGAGAGAAAACACCAAGATGTGTGTGTACAAGTTATGAGAAAACAATGCATCTTGGGTTTGCTTATATACTATTCAAAACTTGGAGCTCAAGGCACAAAGGAGGTGGAGAACCCCCTATGGCCGATCGGTTTGGAGTCCCCCTAGGGTACTCCGGAACCTTCCCTTGTTTCCAAGTTTTCCTTAGTATTACTTTTCTAATCTTCGTTAATAGGTCATTAGTCATTAGTCATTTATCATTAAATACTAATTACTATTACTAGTTTTGTGTTTATTAACAATTACTTATAACATTTTATAAATAATTATTTCTTTTTCTCTTCATACGTATTGTGTGCAATCTCGTGATCTCAAGTTCGATCCTAACACACGACTATTATTATTTTGTCTATAAAACCAACAGCTCCCACTTAGACATATCATAATAGTGTGATCACATCGGTTAGCGTCTTGCAACACGCCGATGCCTCTAGTACAACTTGAGTAAGGCTCCTGGAAAACCTTTTAATGATTTCTCATTATTATTATCCCTTTGTTTATAATACCGTGTTAAATAAGGATATGGATCTAGGTCATTCCTTAATTAACCATTCTGTTTCTCGTTGTTAGAAATTGACAATCAGGGAAGACCTTGGGCATGGCCACGCAAACACCTTGACAACCCTACGAGGGGCCCCGCAGTATTAAACTCCAAAATTAATTTGAAGGAACAAATTCTTTATTGATTACAAGCAAAACACACAAACTTTGTAACACTTCCGAAAACAACCCTTATAACTACCAGTTATGTATAGCGTTAAGTTGTTCCACAAAAATGTACTACATTCATGACTGTTATGTTGTATCTCAAGTCTAAGGATAACTTCTTATGATTTACTTAATGACAAGATCCATAAAGTAACATCATATATTCGGGATAAGTCCTATATTCAGTATCATCGAATATAGTCTGAAATGGCATGACTACGCATCAATATACTCTAAGTATATTATACCAACCTTCAGATTTGTCTTAATTTAATAATATTCCCATATTATTAACTGATAACGGACAATTTAGAATAACTCTTATTCATGGATTTAAACATGCAAAAATAGGATAACAATAATTAACAATAGAAATAAACATACCAACATACTTTATTTTATTAAAATAATAATTGTTTACAATATCCTTTATCCAAATACTAATCACAGTTATGCATGAAACTATTAGCTAATTTAAGCCCAATTCCATTGGCTAATTCATTAAGCTTCTCTTTCGCCAAAGCCTTAGTGAATGGATCAGCTAAGTTATCATCTGTGTGAACTTTCAGCAGATTTATTTCACCTTCGTTAACTTTTTCACGAACAAAGTGATACTTCCGTAGAAAATGTCTGGTGCCTCTCATGACTCTAGGTTCATTGGCAAATATGATTGCAGCAGAATTGTCACAATACATATTAATAGGCAATTCAATTGAAGGCATAACACCAAGCCCTGAAACGAATTTCCTAATCCAAACAGCCTCCATAGCAGCTTCTCAAGTAGCAATGTATTCAGCTTCTGTTGCAGACATCGCAATTGTACTCTGCTTCTTGCTCCTCCAGTATACTGTTCCTCCATTAATAACAAAGACATAACCCGTCTGAGACTTCGAATCATCTTTATTACTTTGAAAGGACGCATCGCAGAAACCTGTAACATAAAGTTCTGCAGCTGGATCTCCACCATATACCAAAAACATATCTTTTGTATTTCTCAAATACTTAAGAATATGCTTAACAGCAATCCAATGTTTTTCACCTGGATTCTGTTGAAATTGACTGGTAATATTTTGAGCAAACGCCACATCTGGCCTTGTGCATTTTACCGCGTACATAATAGATCCTACAGCCGAAGTATAAGGAACTTTACTCATGCGAGCCACCTCAGCAGGCGTTGAAGTACAAAACTCATCACATAAGCCATGTTTTACTTCCATCAGCAAATATCCTTTCTTGGAATTTTGCATATTGAATCTTTTCAATATTTTGTCAATGTAAGCACTTTGACTTAATCCAATTAACCACCTTGATCTATCTCTATAGATTTTGATTCCCAGAATGTATGCAGCTTCTCCTAAATCTTTCATAGAAAAACACTTTCCAAGATATGCCTTAACCTTTTGCAAACTTGGAATGTCTTTTCCCATGATCAATATGTCATCAACATATAAAATTAAGAAAATTACATTATCACTCCCACTAGCTTTGTAATACACACATGGCTCATCAAGATTTTGAGTGAATCAAAGCTTTTTGATCTCAGTATCAAATCTATTGTTCCATTGTCGTGATGCTTGCTTTAATCCATAAATGGACCCTTTAAGTTTGCATACACGATTTGGAAACTCTGGATTTTCAAACCCTTCTGGTTGTGCCATATAGATGTCTTCATCTAGATGACCATTTAAGAAAGCAGTTTTCACATCCATTTGCCAAATCTCATAGTCATAGTATTCTGCTATAGCTATGAGAATTCTTATAGATCTTATGTCTGCTATAGGAGAAAACTTCTCCTCGTAATCAATTTCAAAAGTTTGAGTAAAACGTTTAGCAACTAGACGAGCCTTATAAGTGTGTGCATTTCCATCCATGTCAGTCTTAATCTTGTAGAGCCACTTACTCCCGACTACCTTGGCACCAGGAGGTAAGTCTACTTCTTCCCAGACTTCATTATCATGCATGGATTGTATTTCCCCATCCATAGCAGCTTTCCATTTAACCTTTTCAGGACTATTAATGGCAGCTCTATAACTAGTAGGTTCATTAAGATCCCCTAGTAAATGCTCATCAACCTCTACATTAAGACATAGACGGTCAGGAGCTTTCACAGATCTTGAAGATCTGCGAATGGGAACTACTTCAACTTCTGGTGGAGGACCCAGACTTTCCGATTCTACAGGAAGTGTGCTAGTGTTTTATGAAGGTAATGCATTATCTAGATCATATTCTAGATCATATACTCTCCCACTGACTTCTTGAGTTACAAAATCACTTTCAAGAAAGTCACCATACGTAGCAACAAACACTTTGTTCTCAGGTGGGTAGTAAAAGTAGTAGCCCATTGTTTCCTTTGTGTATCCTACAAAAATGCACTTTACAAATCTTTGTTGGAGTTTATCTTGTGAGTCACGTTTAACATATGCCTCACAACCCAGACCTTTAAATAAGACAAGTTCGGAGCTTTTCCTGTCCACATCTCATATGGTGTCTTATCAACCTTCTTGGTGGGAACCATATTCAAAATACGAACAGCTGATTCAAGAGCATAATCCCAAAAAGACAAAGGAAGATTAGTAAGATTATACATTGATCAAACCATGTCCAATAATGTACGATTCCATCTCTCAGATACACCATTTTGTTGTGGAGTATATGGAGATGTGAGATTCTAGACAATTCCATTCTTAGTTAAGAAATCTTTAAAATCTTGACTAAGGTATTCACCACCTCGATCAGAACAAAGACTTTAATCTTCTTTCCTAATTGCAATTCTACTTCTGGTTTGAAAACTTTAAATGTTTCAAACACCTCATGTTTATGTTTAAGTAAATAAACATAACCATCACGGCTGAAATCATCTGTAAAAGTTAAAAAGTAAACAGCACCTCTCCTTGACACATGTCTAAGTGGTCCACATACATCAGTATGTATCAAACCAAGTAGATCTGAAGCTCTTTCCATATTGTTATGAAAAGGTTTCTTCGTCATATTCCCAGAAATACAAGACTCACACTTATCAAATGACTCATCATCGATATTCTTCAAAAGCCCTTCTCTTTGCAGCTTTTGCATGCGAGTCTTGCCTATATGGGCAAGTCTACAGTGCTAAAGGTAAGACGAATTCAAGTCATACTTCATTCTCTTACTTATGTTGTACATTGAATTATTATTATTGTTGGAAACACAATCATTCATTTCAATTTCAAACACACCATTCACAGCAACAGCATTAAAATAAAATACACCATTTAAAGAAACAGAAATTTTATTGCCATCAATAGTATGAGTAAAACCAAGATCCAACAAACATGAAAAGGAAACAACACCTCTAATTATAGAAGGTGCATAATGACAATTGTTTAAAACAAGTACTAAACCCGAAGGTAAAACTAAATTAAACACTCCTATGGCTTCAACTGCTGCTTGTGCTCCATTGCCCACATGCAGAAATTGCTCCCCATAAGCTAGTCTCTTTTCCTCTCTAAACCCCTGAAGTGTATTACAAATATTAATACCACATCCAGTATCATATACCTAGGAATTTAATTTACAAGATAAAGTAAATAATTCAATGACAAATAAGTTACCTGAAGTACTGGCGCCCATGTGCCCAGTCTTCTTAACCTTATTGTTTCGCAAGTCATCGAGATAAAGAGGACAATTCCTCTTCCAGTGACCCATCACCTTGCAGTAATGGCATCCTTGATCCTTCTTTGGATTATTCTTCACAGGAGGGTTCTTCTTAGGTTGAGGTGGTTGATAAGCCATAACCTGCTAATTCTTATCAGCCTTTTTCTTTCCTTTACCCTTCTTCTTGTTCGCATTTGGCTTGTTAATTCTACCCCCTTGAATAGCAAGTACTCGGGGTGTAGGAGCCTTTTGTGGTAAACCTTTCTCATAATCAATGAGCAGTGCATGCAATTCACTTACTATCTTCCCCACGTAATGCATATTGAAGTTCCTCACAAAACCACTAAATTCCTTGTTAAGGGATCTATTGATTAAGTTCACAGCCATATCATTGTCATAGGGTTTCTTAAGTGTTTGTAGTTGATCCATGTAACTTTTCATTTTTAACACATGAGCACTCACAGATTCACCATCACCCTGCTTACAACCATGTAGAGCCTCCATTAAATCGTAAATCTCTACATTTGATGGTTTCTCATATAGTTTCTTGAGTTCATCAATCATGTTCATGGGGAAATACTCTTCAAACTGCCTTTGAAGAGCTGGTGACATCGCCCCTAACATCAATGCGGCCACATCAATATGTTCCTTACAAGCAAGATTCCATTCAGCCTTAGCAGCCTTAGTAGCCGCAGGACCTTCAGGTTCAACAGGACAAGGCGTTTTAAAGATTTCAAGTTGACCAGTCACTCGCAGGACAATCCTGAGTGCACGAAACCAATCATTGAAATTTTCTGAGCCAGTCAATTTTTCTCGTTCAAAATAAGTTTTGAACACAGAACGAAAGTTGGTGTTATCAGTTTGAGCCATTTCTACAGATAAAGAAAGTTCAAAACATTAGTATTTTTGATAATACAATTTTTCAAGAAAATTAAAATACCCAAGGAAATCATATCCATAGAATAATCTTGAAAACTAGGATCCTCCATAAACATAGTTTAATTACATCAGTTGATCTGCTAGTAATGAAAGTATAATATGAGGTAACTTGTCGTACAAGCAATTGGCATAACATTTGTCCAATTCCTAGATTTATGGGATTTACAATCACAAAACATTTGTATTGTAAGCATGTTTAGTCCCCATCTTAATGTCTTGAGTCCAAGATCTCACTTACTACTCAATTTAAGTCGTCTAACTTAAAAACTGTAAACTCACAAATCCATCACATCAGTTGATCTGCTAGCAATGAATTCATGAAATTTACCTCTCCATTGCAATCTCGCCAAGTTCTCACATGACGTAAATTACAACTTCAAGTGTTCTTAATTAGATGGCATTCGACTTAATTTTATAAGGGTATTTATTTTGATGTGATCAAAATAATGTATGAAGAAGCATGCATACAACTTTATAACATTGGTTTTACAAAACATTTTTATTACCAATTTGCTAAGTGATGAGGCGAAAAATGAACCATTTTTAGGGGGTCATTTAAGCCCGAAATTGAATTTATTTGATCAAATATTGCCCTAAATTGTTCCTTTTGTGATTTTAGGTATTTTGGGAGTGAAATCTGGAAAAGCAAGCAATTCGGACATTTTTGGAGCATAAAGTGAAGAAAACGCCAAAGACTTAATTTTCTAAGCTGGGAACAGTGTGTGACGGCGTCAAGAACATTTTCCTGACGGCGTCAAGAGTAAAGATCATGACGACCCAGTACAGAAATGAAGGCATCACAAAGAAGAGCGTCAAGAGTGGACGGCCAGGAAAAATGGAATACATGACGGCGTTAGATGTAGATCAAGGCAGTCCGAGGATTCTTTTGGCGGCGAGATGACGGCGTAACAAGGTTGTTCTTGACGCCGTCAGCCTCTATTATCTATATATAGTTTTCTAATTTTCATTCATTAGGAGGGAGAAGTTTGGAGAAACCCTAAGGCCGAACCATATACGTATTTTACAGCTTTTTCAAGGGTTTTCAGCCCTTGAACCCTTACATGTGTTATTGAGATAAGTATTCTTTTAATTCAATCAATATGTCTATGTGTTGGTTGTCTATATCTTGTGCTTGTCTTGATTCCACCATGCTAGGCTAGATTTATCTTGTGTTTGCTTAGAGCTAATGAAACCTAGATGTTGATTATGTGTTGATTACTTGTTTATGGTTGTATTGGATGAATGATTTCAATGTTAGGCTTACGAAAACTGGCAGATCTCCAATTGGTAACATGCTTGAACGTCTTAAGAAATATGAACCGATGTGTACTAGGTTTTATTGGTTGTATCTAATGCATGAGTAAATTCTAATGATCCCATGTTAGGAGCTTCTTAGCCGGCTCGACATAGGAATGAAGTAGGCACTCATAGGATTGGGGAGTTAAGTACACCACCCCATGAATGGTATTAAGGAATACAATCCGTCATTCACGCAACTATAACAAGTAATTAACGTGTAAAAGATATCTAGGGAGTAATGAAATCTAAGTAAACACATTTCTCCACTTATTGCTCACAACCTTAGTTTAATTTAGTTTTATTTTCATTTTCAGTATTTTATTTTGATTGCATCTTAATATTGGGTTAGTTGACTAGCAACTAATTCCGCCCAAATCCTTCAAACCCGAGATTTTTACTTGCTTTCTAAAAAATATAAAAATAAAAAAAGAATCATCACTCATCTCTAGAACTAGTAATTAGGTTTTCTAATCCTAGCGACACTATTCCTAGCTGAACGATCAATCCCCCGGTACTTGTCACTATACTATACTACAACGATCAGGTACACTGCCTGGTGTAGGTTGTAGGCTTCTCAGGATCCCTTGAGAGGTAAAGCCTGGTCCGATTCCCACGTATCAAGTTTTTGGCGCCGCTGCCGGGGAATAGTTATTGTCTAGATTAGAATCTCTTTTTATTAGGTCTACTTGCTAGATTCCTTTCTAGTAAGATTTTATTTTTATTTTTAGGTCTTCTTTAGTCTATCTTATTTCTTTGTGTTTTCGTTCCTAACTTTTCACCACCCGCCATCATGGCAACCGACGAATTCTCTAACCTTAGGATCACTAGGAGTCGTAGTTCCATTAGAAACCTTGTCTTGCCTTATGCAGAACCCGAAAGAGAAATGCGTAGATTAAGACAATCTCACTCAACTCCTGAAACATCTAGCGTCGCCATCGATTTTGATGCACCCCTTTCTGATGAAAATTCAGAAAATTACCTTACAACCCCTAGCTCCCAACCCAACGACGATATGAGTACCCCCGCAACTCCTACTCCTAAGCGTCTTAAGGACTACTCCTCCCCAAACCCTCGTGGCTTCTCAAATGCCATTGTCTACCCAAACGAACACACCAATGAGGTCTTGCATGCGGCCGATGTTTGGCTTGTCCAAAGTGTGTGTAAGTTTTGTAGATTAGATGAGGATGATCCAATTCAACACATTAAAGACTTCATGAAAATAGTAGACACCCTCCATACGGATGGGGCTACTAGAGACACGTCCCGATTACGATTCTTTCCTTTCACCCTCTATGAAAAAGCCCAAGAATGGTATGATAAACTCCCTTCTGAATCTATTTTCACATGGGAGCAACTCATATCCAAGTTCTATGAGAAGTTCTTTCCACCTGGAAAAACCTCAGCATTTAGAGATAGAATCCTCCATTTCCGAAAAGGGAAGGACGAACCCTTCCATAAATCGTGGATTAGATTTAAGGATTTAATAAGACAAGTTCCCCATCATGGCATCGAACTTTGGCTTTTGGTCCAAATCTTCTACAACAATGTCTCCTCTAATGATCGGAATGGGATCAACCAATCTAGAAAAGGGAGATTAGCCAATCTTAGTGCCGAAGAAGGATGGGATAGGATTGAAGAATATGCTCAAGACCAGGATGACACTTGGGATGAACCTGAGTCGACTGTTAGCATTTCTGAAATCACTTCAAATCGGCTAAGAAAAATTCACAAAAGAATGGAGTACCTAGCTGGGTCGCAGTTACCTAAACAACTTTTAAATCCTTACTTAATTTGCGACTACTGTGGGGGCCCGCATGAGGTAGAGGAATGCGGAGGAGAAGCCACGACTGAACATGCATGCTTGTTAGGAGGTGACATCTATGCTGATCCCTCCCTTTTGCCTTTTTACCAAAATGACGATTACACCCTCTGGGGGAATCTGGTAAAAAGAAAAGGAGAGGAATGTCCTGAATTCGAAATCAGGAGCACTTTTGAAGATGAGCTTGGTCACTTCACTCAAGAAAAAGGCCTGCAATTAAAAGGTCTTAACGAACTTATTGACGAGCAGCAGAATGACATTGGAAAATGGTTCAATAAGCTTAACTCAGCCCTAGATAACCTTAAAATGCCATCAGTAAGCAAAAAAAAACCCCATGCTCGCGATAACCACTCGAGCTGGAACAACAACCAAGGACCCCCCTTACCCGAGCTCGTCCCTTATCACTCCCGATCCAAACAAGCCTCGCGAGGAGGAGGAGGATGTAGGCAGCGAGACTCCCAACCAACCTCCCTTGACGACCCCTTCCCCATCAACCCTACCTAACCAACCTGTGAGAATCCCATTCCCAACCCGATTAAAGAACCAGAAAACTGAGAATGATAATAAAAGATTCTTGTCATACCTAAAAGACTCAGTAGTCACCATACCCCTCCTTGATGCTTGCTATCACATGCCGAAGTATAGCGCATACTTTAAAAAACTACTCGCTAACCGAAAGAAACTTGAGGGTCTTGTGACCCTGGGGGAAGAATGCTCGGTGGTGACCCATCGAGGGCTACCAAAAAAGGTAGATGATCCAGGCAGCTTCACCTTGCCTTGCTCCATAGGATCTCTATCAATAAAGAATGCTCTTGCCGATTTGGGGGCGAGTATCAATCTCATGCCTCACTCTATGTTCCTTAAATTAGGATACACTGGATTAAAGCCTACCCGTATGAACATCCAACTAGCCGATAGATCAGTCAAGTACCCCGTAGGGATATGCGAGAATGTGCTAGTCCAAGTTGGGAAATTCAA
Organism: Artemisia argyi; assembly: GCA_030686995.1. Classification (NCBI taxonomy): domain Eukaryota; kingdom Viridiplantae; phylum Streptophyta; class Magnoliopsida; order Asterales; family Asteraceae; genus Artemisia; species Artemisia argyi. The sequence goes on from CM060690.1 coordinate 2,838,576, forward strand.
ATTCCCGGTCGACTTCGTGATCCTGGATATGGAGGAGGATGACTTGGTACCCAACATCTTAGGGAGACCATTTCTTGCTACCGCTCGTGCAGTCATTGATGTTTATGACGGCAAGTTAACCTTGCGAGTGGGAACCGATAGCACAACCTTCGACATTAAGGACTCTATGGATCTCTCTCTCGAAGCAGCTAACCGGCTCTATTTCATTGGGGAGGTCGATGAACTCACAGATGTCTTTGATAGCTGTGTTGATGAACAAGTCGAGGAAGGCTGGTTACGGGACGAGAGTTTTCTGCCTTTGCTAGAGGTGGAAAAGATGGAGGATGTTGGTGCAGTCTCCTTCTACCCTAGACAAGAGGCAACGGAGCATCTCGAGCTCTGAAAGCCCGAAAACAAGCTTAAGCCTTCTATTATCGAACCTCCTGAGTTAGATCTTAAGGAGCTTCCTAACCATTTAGAGTATGCCTTCCTTCAGGGAGAGGACCAACTGCCGGTAATCATAAACTCTTCCCTGGAACATGAACAAAAAGGTAAACTCTTAAAGGTCCTAAAGAAATATAAGGGAGTGCTCGCATGGAGTGTAGCCGACATTAAGGGGATTGACTCAACTTTTTGCACACATAAGATTCTCATGGAAGAAGATTATAAACCTACCGTGCAACCCCAGAGGCGGGTGAACCCCAACATTAAGGAAGTAGTAAAGAAAGAAGTCATTAAACTTCTGGATGCAAGATTGATCTACCCAATCTCGGATAGCCCATGGGTCAGTCCTGTACAGGTTATACCTAAGAAGGGTGGAATGACTGTAGTTAAGAATGACAAGGGTGAGATGGTGCCCCAGAGAACGGTCACTGGATGACGGGTATGCATTGACTATCGAAAGCTCAATGATGCCACAATGAAAGATCACTTTCCCTTACCATTCATTGACCAAATGTTAGAGAGATCGTCTGGGCACGAGTACTATTGCTTCTTGGATGGATTCTCAGGGTATTTTCAAATTCCCATAGCACCTGAGGACCAAGAAAAGACCACGTTTACTTGCCCTTATGGAAAATTCGCCTACAAAAGGATGCCTTTTGGGCTAGGTAATGCCCCCGCCACTTTCCAACGATGCATGACCGCAATCTTTCACGAACTTATGGAAGACAGCATGGAAGTGTTCATGGACGACTTTTCGGTCTTCGGGAACTCCTTCGACCGCTGTCTTGCTAATCTAGAAAAGATGCTTAAACGCTGTGAGGAAACCAACTTGGTGTTAAACAGGGAAAAGTGTCATTTCATGGTGAAAGAAGGGATTGTGTTAGGGCATAAGATCTCAGGGAATGGAATAGAGGTAGACCAAGCTAAAGTTGAAGCTATATCTAAGTTACCATACCCCACGACTGTTAAAGCAATACGCAGCTTCTTGGGGCACTGATGCGAGGGAATCGCAACAGGCTTTACCTCTCGAGGGATCTCGAGAAGCTTACAACCCCCACCAGGCAGTGTACCTGATCGTTGTAGTATAGTATAGTGACAAGTACCGGGCGATTGATCGTTCAGCTTAGGAATAGTGTCGCTAGGATTAGAAAGCCTAAATACTAGTTCTAAAGGTGAGGGATGATTATTTTTGTGTTTTTATATTTTTTTAGAAAGCAATTAAAAATCTCGGGTTTGAAGGATTTGGGCGGAATTAGTTGCTAATCAACTAACCCAATACTAAGATGCAATCAAAATAAAATATAAGAAATAAAAATAAACTAAATTATACTAAGGTTGTGAGAAATAAGTGGAGAAAATGTGTTTACTTAGATTTCACTACTCCCTAGACATCTTTTACACGTTAATTACTTGTTATAAATGCATGGATGACGGATCATATTCCTTAATATCCTTCATGGGGTGGCACACTTAACTCCCCAATTCTATGAGCTCTTATCTCCTCCTACACCATGCCCAGCACAACTATAGGGATTGTAAACAGTGGCTCATGCATTAAATACAACCAATAAAGACCTAGTGCGCGTCGGTTCATGTTTCTAAAGACGTTCAAGCATGTTACCAATTGGAGATCTGCCAGTTTTCTTAAGCCTAACATATAAATCATTCATCCAAAACAAGTATAGACAAGTAATCAACACATAATTAACATCTAGGTTTCATTAGATCCAAGCAAACACAAAATAGATCTAGCCTAGCATGATGGAATTAAGACAAGAACATGATATAGACAACCAACACATAGACATATTGATTGAATTAAACGAACACTTATCTCAATTACACATGTAAGGTATCAAGGGCTTGGAACCCTTGAAAAACCTGTAAAATTCGCACCAAGTTCGTACTTAGGATTTCTCCAAAACTTCTCTCTTTTAAATGTGAAAAATTAGAAAACTATATATAGGAAAAGAGGTCTGACGACGTCAAGACAAAGCTTGTGACGCCGTTACCTCGCCGCCAAAACTATTCTCGGACTGCCTTGATCTACATTTGACGCCGTCAAGACTTAATCATTTCCAGGCCGTCATGACTTTTACTCTTGACGCCCTACCTTCATGACGCCGTCAAATCTCTTCTGGATCGTCATGGAATTTTGCTCTTGACGTCGTCAGGGAGTTACTCTTGACGCCGTCACCTACTATTCCCAGCATGGAAAATTAAGACTTTGGCGTTTTCTTCACTTTTATGCTCCAAAAACGTCCAAATTGCTTCCTTTTCCAGATTTCTCTCCCAAAGTACCTAAAATCACAAAAGGAATGATTTAGGGCTATATTTGATCAAATAAATTCGAATTCGGGCTTAAATGACCCCCTGAAAACGGATCATTTTTCGCCTCATCATATACCCTTACACTTGAGATTTGCTTGTCCTCAAGCAAATGCGCTTTTATTCTACTCAAAAGACAAGTTAGGGGTCATTTAACACTAATATAAAAGTAATTACAACAAATAATCGTTCCACTAAAGACCAATAGACAAGCACGGAGGTCATACACAAGCACCTCACAAATAGTGTTTAGATACTCACATCTCTCGGGTGTAATAAAGTGTAAATTACAATATGGAAACGGAAGATATCTCTCACTACCTGTCATAGCAAAATAGATTACCATAGGCTTGGGAAAGGATCAAACCTCCACCACATGGCGTAAGCACCTAGGATAAACTATCAAAGAGGTCTTTTAAAGGGTTGTAACGTTAGGTATAGGGATATGAAATACACGATTTTGTTGGATAAAGGAAGTTTTACTGGTGGCAAGTTAACAATCTTTGTTAATTACATGTACAATATGGTGTTGCTAAGCCAAGACTAGACTCGACTTAAGCTAATAAATAAGAAATAACAAAAAACATAAAATGAACATAGAATGAAAATGGATGGTAGTCCGTATGTTTTTTCTCTTTTCCTTTTTCTATGTTTTTTTCTTGATTTTTTTTTTTTTTTTTTTTTTTTTTTTTTTTTTTTTTTTTTTTTTGCATACACTCTTACCCTACCATCCAAAATAATACATCATAGGGGATTGAACACTCCCCTTACACTTGAATCTTTACATACTTTACATTAAACTAATCTAGTGACTCGAATTAAGAAAATCAAAACACTTGGAGCACTTTTAAGATTAACGTACATATGGGGGTCATATATGATGTTCTTCCCTATTAGTCCATAAAATAAGTACTTACCCATGAGTCCCAATCGTCCCAAAACAATATGTACAAGGATATGACTCGACTTAGCAACCATGTAATCAATTAGAAAGTTAACTTAGGGTTTAACAATTAACAATAATACACTAAAAATGAGCGCATACACGGAAGGCTAAGGCGATTTGGTTGTACATTTAAGTGGGGTGTAACAAATTCTTCCTTTAAGTAAAATGCTTAAAGTTAGAAACGAAAAGATAGGCTCGGAGGGGTGTACTAGGGGTATCGTGTACTAAAAATGAGTACAACGCAAAGGGTGTGGGAAAAAGTTAGTTGACTTAACTAGCCAAGTAATATGACTTAAATGGTCAAGTAATCATGACGGGTTTAACAAAAGGGTGATCCTAATGCCTCTTATCATGTAGTAAATCCTACCACACGAATGTAGTCTCACTAGCGGTCTCGGGATGCATCACTAACGCAAGTTCTAGAATCTAAATGCCACCGGTACACTCATAAGCACTAATAATGAATGCTTTTCCTATCAAATCTAAAGGCGAACCTCACATATTTGGGTGAAAAATTTTTCTGAATATACGGTTATGTGCTAGTCATACAATCTCCTATCCATGAGACGCTTGCTATGGCTAAAGTTTCACTCCTAAATGTTGTAAAAAAAATTAAATTTGGCGCTAAAATTGCACTAACAAGTATTTCTCATAGTTTTATTACACATCTACCATTAAACAAAACAAACTCAAGCGAAAGTGCATATGTAAGGTATCATCTTTTTACCCTCCCCTTACACTTAAGATGAACATTGTCCTCAATGTTCAAGTGAAGAATGTAAAAGTGAAAAAGTAAAGAGAATGAAATCAAATACTCCCCTGATTCGCTCAGTATGGATAATAAGATGGCCAGGTTAAATCTTCCTCCATGAAAATGAACAATCAAAGCTTCCCTTCTAGAATATAAATCATCTTCTTGTCATACATAACCTGTAAAACCTGACAAAATAGACAAGACAACCTCGCGTAAAATCGGCGGCATCCTATATAAGCTACTAAATCCTAGAAAACAAGATAAGATATAATGCTTGTGGAATGAAGTTTGCAGATCTCCTGGAGATTATAGAACTTAATAATTCACAAAAACCATAAGACTCCGTTAGAAAAACAAAACCCGTAAAATTTCCAGATTTTTACACTTGACGCCGTCAAGAGTAAACTCTTGATGCCGTCAGAAGTGACCTGCAGAAATTCTTATGTTAAGTTTCCGGAAAATTTTTGGAAAAACTTGGTCCTACTTCCTGGAAAATCCTGCAAAACTTCATTATGACTCAATACAAGCATTTGACTCTAACAAATACGAATATACATGTTCACTTAATATTGTGGAGAATCATGATCGGTTTGTTTCTTAAAAACATATTTGGGGTTTCCCCTTACACTTATCTTTTGCAAAAATACCTTTAGGTGGAGTTAAGACTAGGCCAAAACAACAAAGTAAAATATTTCCATTATTTAGTTTAGAAACATGATCTACCAACAATAAAAATAAAGCATGCATACGGAAGCAAATAACAAACAAACAAATAAAATCACACAAAACATGGGTTGCCTCCCAAGAAGCGTTTTTCTTTATTTACGAGTCTTGTAGCTAGACTCAAGGTCATAGGTTACTACGTGACCTCATCATTGGTTCCACTCTCTAGGTCGTCTTCTAAACCAGTTTTGTATTCCGGACCTAGTTGCAAGCATTCTTTGTAGAAACCAAGCATTCTATTTTTTACATACTCTACTCCTCTACGTCTATCCTCCTCATTCCTATAATAAGCCGCTTGCTTGTGTTACTTTTCAAAATTAGAGAGAAGGCGATATTGCTCAATTTTGTAGGGCATATGATAGGCAACCTCATCATTTTCTTCCTTGAATCTAACTATCCCTAAAGTCGGATCATAACTCATCCTAGTGGCTTCAACAAATGGTTTTCCAAATATTATTTGGCTTAGGCAAGCATCTATCATCGGACGAGTGTCCTCAACTATCATAAAATCGATCTCATAGGTGAGATTCCCTATAATCACATGCAGTCCCTTCACTCTTCCTGCAAAATTACTTATCAGATTCTTATTAGGCATCATCCTAAAGTCAAGTTGCTTCTTCATCACCCAATTGTAATAAGTCCTAGTCATGATGTTCACGGGAGATCTAGGGTCGATGTAAGCTTTCCATATATGCATGTGCCCAATATTGCACGGGATGTTAATGTTAGAGGGGTCTCCCATTTTGATAAGGGGGTGCCAAGGATATATGGTCTCTCAGGACTATCGAATAAATCCTTATGGTATTCCCGTTCTTCCTTGGTGGGCAACTTATCAAAGTATTCTTCTATAGGCTCTACCTCAACTTCCCTACTCTCATCCTTAGTCTCAGCTTCTATTCTAACTTCATCCTTGTCACTCTCCTCAATCTCCTTATCTATCGGCTTAATGGTGACAACATTGACAAAGTGGACATGTTTGGATGATGAGGGGTCCTTAATTTGGCTTCCGTTATTGGTGTCCCTAGTGTCCTTCCTAGGTGTGACTAGTGCTTGGTTATTGAGGGCCTTCAACAAGTTGTCAATCTTGTTGGTTATCTCTGTTTGTTGTTGGTTGAATTCGGTTTCAAACCTAGCTATGCGAGCCTCTTGAGATGCCATGAACTTAGACATCAACCCTTCAAGGTTGTTGGTACTACCAAAGTTGTTAGAAAGATTTTTGTTGAAAGTACGGTTGGAGGGTGGACCGGTTGGTTGGTAACGATTAGGTGGGTTGGAAGAATTAGGTTGATTTTGTTTCCACCTAAGGTTTGGGTGATTTTTCCACGAGGGGTTGTATGAATCACCGTAAGTGTTTGGCTCGGGCTTGAAAGTGTACCACTTATCTCCCGCATCGTCGGTACGCGTGGATGCGTAGTCCGCAAAAGCTGTTCCGGGGAGTTCCACACAATCACGAGTGTCGTGGGGACCACTACATAATTCGCATGAAGAAGTGATTTTGTTCACTTGGCTTGAAGGCTTAGAATCTTCGTAAGATTTCATTAGAAACTTGACTTGGTCTTCAAGTTCCATGATCCTACGGTCGGGAGTGCTAGAATTGTTCAAAGGCAAAGATATCGCCTTGACCGTTTTGTTCAAGTCACGGGGATCATTCCAACTTTCGTTATCATAGAGAGCAAGATCTTCTATGAGTTCCCATGATTGTTCCGCACTAAGATCACATAGCTTACCACCGGCCGATTGGTCGATGGCTCGCCTCGTGGAGATGTCGATATGGTCATAAAAGATTTGGACTTGGAGCCAAAGATCTATGCCATGATGGGGGACTTTTTGGAGTAAGTCCTTGAAACGAGTCCATGCTTCATAAAGAGATTCATTTTGACGTTGTTGGAACATCAAGATGTCATTTCTAAGCTTAGTAGTTCTCCCCGGTGGGAAAAATTGAGCAAGGAAACGAGTGGTGAGATCATCCTATGTGGTGATGGATCCCGCGGGTAATCGCTCAAGCCATTGACTAGCTTGATCCCGTAGAGAGAATTGGAATAGGCGTAATCGGATTGTCTCTCTAGTTTCAACATCTAGGTCTATGGAATCTACGATTTTTAGGAAGTCCTTAAGATGTTGGTTTGGATCTTCGGAACGAAGTCCATGGAATGCACATCCGCTTTGCACCAACCGGATGGTGTCGGATCGCAAGGGGGTCACATTGGCTCCGGTGAGCTCAATGGTGTTTCGGTAGCCTTGGTGGCTAGGTCGGGAATACTCTCCTAAGGTTCGGGGCCTAAGGGGGTCTAATGGTGGGTTTTGTTGTAGTGGGATGACGGGTTCAAAGATATTCTCGTTGTCCATGATGTCGGGTGGTTACGAACAAAGGCACAAAGAAAAAGATAGACTAAAGAGAACCTAAAAATAAAAATAAAATCTTACTAGAAAGGAATCTAGCAAGTAGACCTAATAAAAAGAAATTCTAACCTAGACAATAACTATTCCCCGGGCTGCGGCACCAAAAATTTGATGTGTGGGAATCGCAACAGGCTTTACCTCTCAAGGGATCTCGAGAAGCTTACAACCCCCACCAGGCAGTGTACCTGATCGTTGTAGTATAGTATAGTGACAAGTACCGGGGGATTGATCGTTCAGCTTAGGAATAGTATCGCTAGGATTAGAAAGCCTAAATACTAGTTCTAAAGGTGAGGGATTATTTTTGTGTTTTTATATTTTTTTAGAAAGCAATTAAAAATCTCGGGTTTAAAGGATTTGGGCGGAATTAGTTGCTAATCACCTAACCCAATACTAAGATGCAATCAAAATAAAATATAAGAAATGAAAATAAACTAAATTATACTAAGGTTGTGAGCAATAAGTGGAGAAAATGTGTTTACTTAGATTTCACTACTCCCTAGACATCTTTTACACGTTAATTACTTGTTATAAATGCATGGATGACGGATCGTATTCCTTAATATCATTCATGGGGTGGCACACTTAACTCCCCAATTCTATGAGCTCTTATCTCCTCCTACACCATGCCCAGCACAACTATAGGGATTGTAAACAGTGGCTCATGCATTAAATACAACCAATAAAGACCTAGTGCGCGTCGGTTCATGTTTCTTAAGATGTTCAAGCATGTTACCAATTGGAGATCCCCCAGTTTTCTTAAGCCTAACATATAAATCATTCATCCAAAACAAGTATAGACAAGTAATCAACACATAATTAACATCTAGGTTTCATTAGATCCAAGCAAACACAAAATAGATCTAGCCTAGCATGATGGAATTAAGACAAGAACAAGATATAGACAACCAACACATAGACATATTGATTGAATTGAAAGAACACTTATCTCAATTACACATGTAAGGTATCAAGGGCTTGGAACCCTTGAAAAACCTATAAAATTCGCACCAAGTTCGTACTTAGGGTTTCTCCAAAACTTCTCTCTTTTAAATGTGAAAAATTAGAAAACTATATATAGGAAAAGAGGTCTGACGGCATCAAGACAAAGCTTGTGACGCCGTCACCTCGCCGCCAAAACTATTCTCGGACTGCCTTGATCCACATTTGACGCCGTCAAGACTTAATCATTTCCAGGCCGTCATGACTTTTACTCTTGACGCCCTACCTTCATGACGCCGTCAAATCTCTTCTGGATCGTCATGGAATTTTGCTCTTGACGCCGTCAGGGAGTTACTCTTGACGCCGTCACCTACTGTTCCCAGCATGGAAAATTAAGACTTTGGCGTTTTCTTCACTTTTATGCTCCAAAAACGTCCGAATTGCTTCCTTTTCCAGATTTCTCTTCCAAAGTACCTAAAATCACAAAAGGAACAATTTAGGGCAATATTTGCTCAAATAAATTCGAATTCGGGCTTAAATGACCCCCTAAAAACGGATCATTTTTTGCCTCATCAGGCACGCCGGGTTTTTTCGGAGATTCATCAAAGACTTCTCCAAAATAGCTCGGCCAATGACTCAATTGCTTATGAAGGATGGTCCATTCGATTTTTCCCAAGAATGCAAGGATGCATTCGATCTCTTAAAAAAGGAGCTCACACAAGCTCCAATTATGATTACACCCAACTGGGAGTTACCGTTTGAAATCATGTGTGACGCTAGCGATTTCGCTGTCGGGGCTGTATTGGGCCAACGGCGTGACAAGCTATTCCAATCTATTTACTACCCTAGCTACCCTAGCAAAACCATGAATCCCGCTCAAGAGAATTACTCCACCACCGAAAAGGAATTATTGGCCGTAGTGTTCGCATTCGACAAATTCCAGCAATATCTTGTCCTTTCAAAGACAGTCGTTTTCACTGATCACTCGGCTCTTCGATATCTTTTTGCTAAGCAGGATGCTAAGCCACGACTAATTCGGTGGATCTTATTGCTACAAGAATTTGATGTTGAGATTTGTGATAAGAGGGGGGCAGAAAATCTGGGCGCAGATCATCTATCTCGTCTTGAAAACCCCTTGGATGAGCACGATAGAAGTGAGATTAGTGATTCATTTCCTGATGAACAACTCATGTTAATGATTGATTCGGAGCCTTGGTACGCCGATTTTTCCAATTATCTCACAAGCAGACTCGTTCCTGAACACCTTACTAGATACGAAAGAAAAAAGTTCTTTTCTCAGTTAAAATACTATTTTTGGGATGAACCATTTTTATTCCGAAGGTGTCCTGACCAAATTATAAGACGTTGTGTTTCGGAAAGTGAGGCAGTAAAGATTATGAAGGAATGTCACTTTGGTCCCTCTGGCGGGCATCATGGGATAAGCACCACCGCCCGAAAGATTTTCGACGCGGGATTCTATTGGCCCACAATTTTCCGTGATGTCAAAGAAATGGTACAGGCATGCGATGCATGTCAACGGGCCGGGAACATATCACATAGGGATGAAACGCCTCAGAATTTTATACAAGTATGTGAGGTCTTCGATGTTTGGGGAATTGACTTCATGGGACCCTTTCCATCTTCAGGGGGAACGAACACATTTTAGTTGCCATCGATTATGTTTCAAAATGGGTTGAGGCAAAAGCCCTTAGGACTAATGATGCCAGGGTAGTTATTCATTTTCTGAAAAAGCTTTTCGCTAGATTCGGGATTCCTAAAGCTCTCATCAGTGATAGGGGACCCACTTTTGCAATGCACAAATGGAAATGGTCATGAAGAGGTATGGAGTATCCCATCGGTTCTCCACCGCCTATCACCCACAAACCAATGGCCAGGTCGAAAACACCAATAGGGCTATTAAAAGGATACTTGAAAAGATGGTTAGTCAGAATAGAAAAGACTGGTCATTTAAACTCGACGAAGCCTTATGGGCATTCCGAACCGCCTACAAGACACCTATTAGAATGACCCCGTTTCGCATGGTGTATGGTAAGGCGTGTCACTTGCCAGTAGAATTAGACCATAAGGCTTATTGGGCGCTTAAGACATGTAACTTAGATTATACAATTGCCAGAACTAATAGGTTCTTGCAATTACACGAGCTGGATGAGCTTAGGTTAGAAGCCTATGAATCTTCCATTACATATAAAGAGAGAGCAAAAAGATGGCATGACCTAGAGAATTAAGAAACCCAAAGAATTTTCAGTGGGAGACAAAGTCCTATTGTACAATTCTCGATTGAGATTATTTCCGGAAAAACTCAAGTCTAGATGGTATGGACCGTTTACGATGAAAAGTTCCTCTAAAACTGGAGCCGTTGTGTTATTAGACGATGAAGGTAGGGAATTTACTGTTAACATACAACGTGTAAAACATTATCAAGAAAATAACAATGAAATGATTAGTGAGGAGGATGTGACGTTTGATGACGAGGTCACGTAGTAACGCATAACCTTGAGTCTAGCTACAAGACTCGTAAATAAAGAAAAGCGCTTCTTGGGAGGCAACCCATGATTTTGTGTGATTTTATTTTGTTTGTTTGTTATTTGCTTCCGTATGCATGTTTTACTTTTATTGTTGGTAGATCATGTTTCTAAACTAAAAAGTGGAAATACTTTACTTTGTTGTTTTGGCCTAGTCTTAACTCCACCTAAAGGTATTTTTTCAAGAGATAAGTATAAGGGGAAACCCCAAATATGTTTTTAAGAAACAACCCGATCATGATATTAAGTGAACATGTATATTCGTATTTGTTAGAGTCAAATGCTTGTATTGAGTCATAATGAAGTTTTGCAGGATTTTCCAGGAAGTAGGACCAAGTTTTTCCAGAAATTTTCCGAAAACTTAACATAAGAATTTTTGCAGGTCACTTCTGACGGCGTCATGAGCTTGCTCTTGACGGCGTCACGTGTAAAAATCTGGAAATTTTACCAGTTTTGTTTTTCTAACGGAATCTTAAAGTTTTTGTTGAATTATTAGTTTTATAATCTCCAGGAGATCTGCAAACTTCATTCCACAAGCATCATATCTTATTTTGTTTTCTAGGATTTAGTAACTTATGTAGATTGCCGCCGATTTTATGCGAGGTTGCTTTGTCTGTTTTCTCAGGATTTACAGGTTATGTATGACAAGAAGATGATTATTATTCTGGAAGGGAAGCTTTGATTGTTCATTTTCTTGGAGGAAGATCTAACCTGGCCACCTTATTATCCATACCGAGCGAATCAGGGGAGTATTTGATTTCATTTGTTTTACTTATTTCACTTTTACATTCTTTACTTGAACATTGGGGACAATGTTCATCCTAAGTGTAAGGGGAGGGTAAAATGATGATACCTTACAGATACACTTTCGCTTGAGTTTGCTTGTTTGATAGTAGATGTGTAATAAAACTATGAGAAATACTTGTTAGTGCAATTTTAGCGCCAAATTTAAACTTTTTTTACAACATTTAGGAGTGAAACTTTAGCCATAGCAAGCATCTCATGGATAGGAGATTGTATGACTAGCACATAACCGTATATTCAGAAAAATTTTCCACCCAAATATGTGAGGTTCGCCTTTAGATTTGATAGGAAAAGCATTTACTATTAGTGTTTATGAATGTACCGGTAGCATTTAGATTCTAGAACTTGCATTAGTGATGCATCCCGAGACCGCTAGTGAGACTACATTCGTGTAGTATGATTTACTACATGATAAGAGGCATTAGGATCACCATTGTGTTAAACCCGTATTATAATTATTTGACCATTTAAGTCATATTACTTGGCTAGTTAAGTCAACTAATTTTTCCCACACCTTAGCGTTATACTCATTTTTAGTACACGAAACCCCTAGTACACCCCTCCGAGCCTATCTTTTCATTTCTAACTTTAAGCATCTTACTTAAAGGAAGAATTTGTTACAACCCACTTAAATGTACACCCAAATCGCCTTAGCCTTCCGTGTATGCACTCATCTTTAGTGCATTATTGTTATTTGTTAAACCCTAAGTTAATTATCTAATTGATTACATAGTTGCTAAGTCGAGTCATATCCTTGTACATATTGTTTTGGGACGATTGGGACTCATGGGTAAAGTACTTATTTTATGGAGTAAAGGGGAAGAACATCATTTATTACCCCCATATGTACGTTAATCTTAAAAGTACTCCAAGTGTTTTGATTTTCTTAAATTCGAGTCATTAGATTAGTTTATTGTAAAGTATGTAAAAATTCAAGTTTAAGGGGAATTTTCATTCCCTATGATGTATTATTTTGGATGGTAGAGTAAGAGTGTATGCAAAAAATTAAAAAAAAAATAAAAACAAAAAATCGAAAAAAAAATCAAGAAAAAGAAAAGAAAAAAATAGAAAAAGAAGAGAGAAAAAACATACATACTACCATCCCTTTTTATTCTATGTTCATTTTATGTTTTTGTTATTTTTCATTTATTAGCTTAAGTCGAGTCTAGTCTTGGCTTAGCAACGCCATATTGTACATGTAATTAACCAAGATTGTTAACTCGCCACCAGTAAAGACTGCCTATATCCAACAAAACCGTGTATTTCATATCCCTACACCTAACGTTACAACCCTTTGAAAGACCTCTTTGATAGTTTATCCTAGGTGCTTACGCCATATGGTGGAGGTTTGATCCTCTCCCAAGCCTATGGTAATCTATTTTCCTATGACAGGTAGTAAGAGATATCTTCCGTTTCCATATTGTAATTTATACTTTATTACACTCGAGAGATGTGAGTATCTAAACATTATTTGTGAGGTGCTAGTATATGACCTCCGTGCTTGTCTTTGGTCTTTAGTGGAACGATTATTTGTGGTAATTACTTTTATATTAGTGTTAAATGACCCCTAACTTGTATTTTGAGTAGAATAAAAGTGCATTTGCTTGAGGACAAGCAAATCTCAAGTGTAAGGGTATATGATGAGGCGAAAAATGAACCACTTTTAGGGGGTCATTTAAGCCCGGAATTGAATTTATTTGATCAAATATTGCCCTAAATCGTTCCTTTTGTGATTTTAGGTATTCTGGGAGTGAAATCTGGAAAAGGAAACAATTCGGACATTTTTGGAGCATAAAAGTGAAGAAAACGCCAAAGACTTAATTTTCCAAGCAGGGAACAGTGTGTGACGGCGTCAAGAGTATTTTCCTGACGGCGTCAAGAGTAAAGATCATGACGACCCAGTACAGAAATGAAGGCGTCACAAAGAAGAGCGTCAAGAGTTAAATGTGTGACGGCCTGGAAAAATGGAATACATGACGGCGTCAGATGTAGATCAAGGCAATCCAAGGATTCTTTTGGCGGCGAGATGACGGCGTCACAAGGTTGTTCTTGACGCCGTCAGCCTCTATTATCTATATATAGTTTCTAATTTTCATTCATTAGGATGGAGAAGTTTGGAGAAACCCTAAGGCCGAACCATATACGTATTTTACAGATTTTTTAAGGGTTTTCAGCCCTTGAACCATTACATGTGTTATTGAGGTAAGTATTCTTTTAATTCAATCAATATGTCTATGTGTTGGTTGTCCATATCTTGTGCTTGTCTAGATTCCACCATGCTAGGCTAGATTTATCTTGTGTTTGCTTAGATCTAATGAAACATAGATGTTGATTATGTGTTGATTACCTGTTTATGGTTGTATTGGATGAGTGATTTCAATGTTAGGCTTAAGAAAACTGGCAGATCTCCAATTGGTAACATGCTTGAACGTCTTAGGAAACATGAACCGATATGTACTAGGTTTTATTGGTTGTATTTAATGCATGAGTAAATTCTAATGATCCCATGTTAGGAGCTTCTTAGCCGGCTCGACATAGGAGTGAAGTAGGCACTCATAGGATTGGGGAGTTAAGTACGCCACCCCATGAATGGTATTAAGGAATACAATCCGTCATCCACGCAACTATGAACAAGTAATTAACGTGTAAAAGATATCTAGGGAGTAGTGAAATCTAAGTAAACACATTTCTTCACTTATTGCTCACAACCTTAGTTTAATTTAGTTTTATTTTCATTTTCAGTATTTTATTTTGATTGCATCTTAGTATTGGGTTAGTTGACTAGCAACTAATTCCGCCCAAATCCTTCAAACCCGAGATTTTTACTTGCTTTCTAAAAAATATAAAAATAAAAAAAGAATCATCTCTAATCTCTAGAACTAGTAATTAGGTTTTCTAATCCTAGCGACACTATTCCTAGCTGAACGATCAATCCCCCGGTAATTGTCACTATACTATACTACAACGATCAGGTACACAGCCTGGTGGGGGTTGTAAGCTTCTCAGGATCCCTTGAGAGGTAAAGCCTGGTGCGATTCCCACGTATCACTAAGAGTAAAACAACAAAGTTTTGATTGAGGTATCGGGTTCACCAATTAAAGAATTACCATCAATTATCGTCCACTATATCGTACTTTTGCATAAGCCCGAAAGCTTAGTGTTTCGGATAATCATTGTGGAATTGTGGTTAATTCACCCTTAAGATGACAGTGTACGTAATATAGTGATATAGGTAAGTCTAGGGTCGGCAACCAGGCAGTTGTAGAGAACCGGTAGGTGCATGAGCTTTAAAAACCCCTCTCTACAAGTATGTTGGATGGCAACCTTCGGTCTGCCTTTCGCACACTATGTACAAAAACATCAATCAACCAATCCTTTGAAACTTACTCTTAAAACCAAAACAATTTCGCCATTTATTTAGTCCGTATTATTTTTCTATTCAAAAAATTACTCTTTTTGTTTATAAACATGTCTAACATAATAATAAACAAAAACAAGTAATGTAAAATAAAAAATAAAACAACTAAATAAACAAATATACATAATCATAACAATTAAATATGTATAAAACATGTAGCCACATGCAAATCTTATTCAATAGTCATATTAAAAATCAAATCTAGGTGTATAACGTATCTATTCAATTAAGGCTTTCTTCTTCTAGAAAAAAGAGCCACATACATCGATAAATCGATTGTGTAAGCCAAAACTAAATAAATACCACATAGCACATAATTGATTACTTAATATTGGAGTCTTCCCCAATTCGACATCTATTAATAAATTTACATGTTTCTATATAACTTAACCATTAATTAATATAAACAATTTAAACCATTTAAATTTTCACAAAATATAAAATCCATGCAAATATGCACTTTTTCATGGATTTAGCTTAACAATTAACATATTGCACCAAGATCGTTTACTAAAATGTATAACAAATTACATGACATGCTAGGGTTTCTAATCATATTAAAAAATCCAAAACCATAAACCCTAAAACCCTTATAGGTCAAATCGACCCAAAAAAATTTAGGGTTAGGAATCTAACAAAAAAACCCTAAAAACATGTAACTAAACGAATCAAGATCCAATTTTTATGCGTTTCGATAATTTATTAGACATTATAACGGCTCTGATACCACAGTTGGAATTATGATATCATGACATTCATATATTATAAACCAAACACATTAAGTGAGCATAGCAGAAGCAATTATAACAATATCAAATAACATGTAATTAATTAATCAATATTTAAATAGTAAACATACCTTTGTGATTCTAGCCCGAACAAGAATCAAATTCCAATCTTCAATCAAGAACCCTAATTAGGGTTTATGTGGATTACAAGAATTACCCCTTACCTCTTTTGTAATTCAATCCAAGAATCAAACAATAGTGTGTTTGATTCACGTTCTTGTACACACGTACTAATTCAAGAAAAAGTTTATGCAAGTAAATTAAACACAAAACTTGTTTGATCAAGAAAATCGAATCCCTTAGGGATTGTTTTAGTTGGATCGACCAAGGGACAAAGAAGTGGAGAGAAAACACCAAGATGTGTGTGTACAAGTTATGAGAAAACAATGCATCTTAGGTTTGCTTATATACTATTCAAAACTTGGAGCTCAAGGCACAAAGGAGGTGGAGAACCCCCTATGGCCGATCGGTTTGGAGTCCCCCTAGGGGATTCCGGAACCTTCCCTTGTTTCCAAGTTTTCCTTAGTATTACTTTTCTAATCTTCGTTAATAGGTCATTAGTCATTTATCATTAAATACTAATTACTATTACTAGTTTTGTGTTTATTAACAATTACTTATAACATTTTATAAATAATTATTTCTTTTTCTCTTCATACGTATTGTGTGCAATCCCGTGATCTCAAGTTCGATCCTAACATACGACTATTATTATAATGTCTATAAAACCAACACGATTCTTAACCGAAAGTTAAAAAGTGTAACCATTGAAATGCTCTTGGTACTGCTCAACAAGTTCATAATGCGTAAGGAACATTACTTGCGTTTATTGAAGTAAATAATTTTTTAGATAATTTCCTACACGCATAAATGAACAGTCACAGCTTCTTCAAAATCATTAATCTAAAATTCCATTAACAAAATCTGGAGTTAACCACCCCCGCCCCGTCCCCCCTCCCCGTCGTCTTTCTGCAAACCATTGCCATCATTTTGAGTGGAACATAGGGTTCCACTTGCCCTTAGGTAGAACATAAATATTTTACCACTTAATTTGTATTCTATTTACGTAACTCCTAACCCTTGATGAAGGACTTTCTCCATGCCTCGCTTCGATGAGATTTGGTATGTTGTTGTTACATAACCGCTAACCCATTTAATCTAATATATAATTTTCAGGTCTTATAGCATTCTTGAAAAAAAGACATAATCAATTTTGGTTTTATGCAATAACGAGGCATTAAGATATAATAAGCAAACGACTTAATACACAATAATATTAAGGGTTAATGACATCTAGCAACGAACTTTTTCAATTGTTCACATATCCTTACGAATCACTTTTTCTCTAAAGATCAAATCTTTAAATCTCCACCATTATAAGCATCTTTACATCCAATGGCCTATATTAAATATTAATTTAAATCAATTAATTAGTTGAAAAAAAAAACAACAATTTTCATCTTTTTCTTACATAAGAATATACCGCAAACCATTAATTGTTACCCGAAATTAATTATAATATCGCGACGAGAATTAAATTATCTTTGAATATATAGACACTTCTATATATTTTCGAAGATTATTTTATTTAATTATTTATTTATTTTTTTCTTAAAATTTTCGCCTAAAAAAATCACATGTGATTTATTACTTTAGATCACATGTGAATTGTGAAATCACATGTGATTTATGAAATCACACATGATTTTTTAAAATAACAAATCACAAGAGATTTTTAGAAATCACGTGTAGTTTTTTTGGGAGGAATTTCAACACTAAAAATCATCAAAAATATATCAAAGTACCCGTCTACTGTAAGATAAATATTGTCGTCAAGATGATGTATTTTTTATAGTTTGACAATTTACCATTTGTAGATATGTTGTTTAAAAAAAATTGAAAAATAAGTTTTTTTTGCTTGATGAAAAAAATGAAAGACTAAGATTCACCCATTTCATCTTTAGAGAAAAAAATAATCTTTGTTGATGTCACCTTATTTACATTGATCGATATCTAGTGATAAGGTTTACAAAAAGATTATCATCATATCATTTTAAACGTTTATTAAATGTATTACTTTTTTAATGTTGCATTATTTATTATCTTTATTATGTTAATCCAGCTTTATAAACCAATCTCTTAACAAACTTTTCATCACAGAAAAAATGGAACAATATGACTTGATATACTATGCAGCTGCATTGCTAGCCACTGTGGCACTCCTCCTCTTTACCCGCAAGCCCACCACCAAGCTCAACCTTCCTCCCGGCCCCAAAGCATGGCCCATTATTGGCAACCTCAACCTCATGGGTCCACTTCCTCATCGTTCAATCCATGAGCTCTCTAAAAAGTACGGACAGATCATGCACCTCAAATTTGGGTCAAAAAGCGTGGTCGTGGGATCATCAGTGGAGATGGCGAAAGTCTTCTTGAAAACAATGGACACCAACTTTGCGTGTCGCCCACAAAATGCTGCTGGAAAATACACAGCTTATAATTACTCTGACATCACATGGTCCCCTTATGGACCTTATTGGCGACAAGCTCGTAAAATGTGTGCTGTGTTGTTCACTGCAAAAAGTTTGGAGTCACATGAGTATATTAGAGTAGAGGAAACGAAGTCTCTTTTAAAGACGGTTTACAAGTTGTCAGGTGAGGAATTTGTGTTAAGAGATGTATTGTACACGTTGAGCTTGAATGTGATTAGTCGGATGGCATTGGGGAAGAGATATTTAGATAAATTGGACATCAGGGAGATTAGTGGGGAGGAGTTTACGAAGATGATTGGTGAGTATTTTGTGTTGAATGGGGTGCTTAATATTGGAGATTGGATACCATGGATAGATTTCATGGATCTTCAAGGGTACGTGAAGAGAATGAAGGCAGTGAGCAAGAAATTTGATCAGTTTCTTGAGCACGTGTTGGACGAGCATGAAGAAAAAAGGAGGGCGGAAGGGGAGAGTTTTGTTCCTAAGGACATGGTTGATTTGTTGTTGCAGATTGCTGATGATCCAACTATTGATGTTAAGATCGAGAGACATGGTGTGAAGGGTTTCACACAGGTACTGTCACCTTCCGGAAAATATGTGTTTATGAATATTTGTCGTCAAATAATCAGTTTTGACCCAACATCGTTAACTTATGTTTTCATATCAGAATAATTAACCATTATAAACACAAATCTAAAGCCAATGATATATATATATCTGTTAGTTTATATATCTTAGCGAGCAATGAACACTTTTCCACATGTATAGGACTTGCTTACCGCTGGAACAGAAAGTTCAGCAGTAACAGTGGAATGGGCAATTGCGGAACTCCTAAAGAAACCAGAATTTTTTAAAACTGCAACAGATGAGCTCGATCAAGTGATAGGTCGAGATAGATGGGTGGAAGAGAATGACATGTTGAACCTTCCATACATAAGGGCAATTGCTAAGGAGACTATGAGATTACATCCAGTGGCACCATTGTTAGCTCCAAGAAAGACAATCGAAAACTGTAAAGTTGATGGTTATGATATTCTAAGAGACACGTGCGTGATGGTTAACGTATGGACCATAGGAAGGGATCCGCAGTTGTGGGATAAACCCGAAGAATTTTGTCCCGAGAGATTTATTGGAAATGATATGGATGTGAAAGGTAATAATTTAGCATTCTTGCCTTTTGGTGCAGGGCGAAGGATGTGTCCTGGTTATAGTTTAGGACAAAAAACAATCGAGTCAAGCTTGGCTAATTTGCTTCATGGGTTTAATTGGAAATTGCCCGATAAAATGACAAAAGAAGATTTAGAGATGGAAGAAATATATGGATTAACGACTCCTAAAAAAGACCCACTCGTCACAATTGCTAATCCAAGGCTTCCACTCGAAATGTATTAGCTGTGATCATATTGCAGCTTCCAAGTACTATTTTAAAAAGTTAAAAGCTATAGTTATCGCAATAAAGCTATACAAATAAACTTTACTAAGATCTTGTTTGTATTTGCTTATTCTATCAGGTACTTAGAGACCTACAATGAGTTATATCAGTTATATTATAATTCTATGTTGTATAATTATATCTATATTTTTACTAGACAATCTCTCCTCTAAACTTCAAAGCTTTCAACTAAAAAAAAAAAAAAAAAAAAAAAAAAAGTATTTAGAGCAGTATACAATTATACATGCTAATGCAACATGCACAATCCACAAACATCTTAGAAAGAAGTACATTATCAACCAAATTTCTACTATAACCCAAGCTAGTTATTTACTAGGTTTATAAAGTGAAAAAAGACATTACAGGGATAAATTATTTGAATGAAAATAAATTTTGTTGTGGAATATCAAGTGTTTGAAATACGAAATGATACGGAGTATATTTGTAGAATTGTTGTATCCGAATATAAAAGGATGTTATATGTATGAAAACATTGTTTATGTTATTAACACCTGACATGGACGGTCAACCAAACCTGGTGTCTGCATTTTTAAACCACAAGAATTGATTACCAAAAACGTTTTTAATATATCGCAAGATTTCATAAAAACGAAAACAATAAGTACAAATAATAAGCAATTAGAAATTTTGAGTAAACTAAGAAACGAAATAAACCTTCAAACTGCAAACCCTTTTTTGCCCTAATAGATCTGAAGTTTGGTATTTCTGTGGATGATTTTGTGATTTTATAGGTTTATGGAAGTTTGGCTGTTAAAATGGTGGTGAAAATTGAATGATTTAATGGATAAATTGATGGATTTGGAGGATTTTTGGAGGATTCTTGTTCGACACCAGTAACAAATGGGAGAGATTGGGGTGATAGTGTTATGTGAAAAGTGTGAAGTGGGGTTGTGGTGGCTAGAGTTAAGCCGCGTGTTTTTGGCAGTCCAACTAAAAAAATTTGGGAGGGAACAAAAATATTTTCACAAAATGCATAAAATTAAAGTTGAAAATAACATAAAGTTAAAAATAACATGTAAACTAAATGTTTGAATTAGTTTAAAGTTTACAAATTTTTTTGAAACAAATAAATAAAACAGATAAACGTCTTCTTAGATTTCTTGAAACTCTTTTCTTGATCGCTCACTTTTTCCTGCAAGCAAAAGTATAATTAACAAACCGAACATATTTATTAATTTACTTTTTTGTTAACACTATGAATTATATAATATATACATACCTTCGTTTGGCTCCGGGTGCATCAACCCATAATCCTTCATCATGGTCGGATCGTAAGTATGTGGTGCTACCATCTATCGGTGGAATACCCGCTGAAAATGGTGGTAGCTCGTCAAACTGGTCGTATTCTTCTTCGTCAACAACATTATCAACACCAAGTATATGTCGTTTACTAGGCATAACGATGTGCCATCTTGGATTGCTAGGGTCTTGAACGAAAAATACTTGTGTGACTTGCTTGGCGAGAATGAAGGGTTCAGACACATAACCGTCAGTTTCAAGGTCGACAAGTGTGAAACCATAGTCGTCAACTTTAACACCCGAGCTATTATTTACCCACTTACACTTGAACAAAGGTATTTTGAAAGAATAATAATCCAACTCCCAAATTTCTTGTATCACCCCGTAATACGACTTTTTGGTAATCCCTGTGGAGGCTATCACTGTAACTCCGCTATTTTGCAATGTAGTATTTTCATCTCGCATCTTTGTATAAAATGTATAGCCGTTAATGTCGTATCCTTGATATGTTTTTACTCGCAATCTCGGACCCTCTCCTAGCCTTTCCACTATTTTATCGACTTTTGGTTGACCAACGTTTGCTGCTACTTTGTCTTTTAGCCAAGTAGCAAACTGCTCATTATGCCTCTTCGTATACCATGTCTCCGTTCTACCAATGTTTTCTGCACGCAACATTTCCATATGCTCATGAATGAAAGGAGCAACACATGTCATATGTTCAAGGACTACAAAATGTGCAGTCTCGAAAAGCTTTTGATTTGGGCTAGACTGTTTCGGTCCAACTGTACCGACCCCATGAAGTCTACCTACATGACGACTTTGAGGAACATCATTACCTTTGACACCTTCCAAATAGTTTGTATAATAGTCTATCACCTCCTCGGAAGCATATCCTTCAACAATACTACCCTCGGGTCGAGACCGGTTCCTTACATACCCCTTCACGACGCCCATATATCTCTCAAAAGGATACATGTAACATAAAAATACCGGACCGCAAGCCTTAATTTCACTGACGATATGAGATACCAGGTGAACCATGACATCGAAAAAAGACGGCGGGAAGTACATCTCTAATTGACATAAAGTAATGATAATATCTCTTTGCCATGAATCCAAAATTTCAGGGTCAATCACTTTCGAGTGAATCATGTTAAAAAACAAACAAAGTTTTGTGATTGTATGTCGGACATGCTTTGGTAACAAACCACGAATTGCGATGGGAATCATATGTGCCATTAAAACATGACAATCACGTGACTTCATTCCTTGCAGCTTACAGTCTTTCATGGATACCAAGCTCCTAATGTTCGCTGAATAGCTAGATGGAACCTTAATATCATGTAAGCATTTATAAAATTGGGTCTTTTCTGCTTTCGACATGGTATAACAAGCTGGTGGCAGGTACGTGCATTTTTTGTCATTCTCAATAGGGGCGAGTTCTAATCGGATTCCCCATGAGACCATATCTTTTCGAGCATTAATACCATCTTTAGTTTTTCCAGGAATATTCAACAGTAACCCCATCAAGCTGTCACATACGTTCTTCTCAATGTGCATAACGTCGATACAATGTTGTACTTCCAAATCCTTCCAATATTCTAACTCCCAAAAAATTGACTATTTTTCCACGTTCCTTGTTCAATTTGACGTCCTTTTCCTTTTCCAAACACAGTGTTTAGATTAGAAACTCGAGAAAGTGCAGTGTCTCCACTAAATCGTGTCCTGACTCGTCCAAACTCTGTACGTCCATCAAACTCTGAACTCATATAATGATACTGGTGATTAGTTGGAAGGGATCTTCGATGGCCCATGAACACGGTTTTCTTGCAATTGTCTAACCATCTTGAGGATGTCTCATCTTCACAAACCGGGCATGCCTGTTTACCCTTTGTGCTGTATCCTGACAAATTTCCATATGCCGGAAAATCATTTATGGTGCAGAAAATCATGGCTCGCAACATAAATTTTTCTTTCTTATACGCATCATACATTTCTTCACCCGGTTTCCATAATTTTTTCATATCATCAATCAGAGGAGACAAATACACGTCAATGTCATTACCAGGTTGTTTTGGACCAGAAATTAATAATGACATCAAAATGTATTTACGTTTCATGCATAACGACGGTGGAAGATTCTACATACATAAAAGAACCGGCCAAGTACTATAACGACTGCTCATGTTTCCGAATGGGTTGATTCCGTCTGAACATAGTCCAAATCGAATATTTCTAATATCTTCACTGAATTCTGGAAACTTGTTATTAATTTTTCTCCATTGAGGGGAGTCCGCTACATGCCGTAATTTCCCGTCATCTTTACGCTGATCGAAATGCCAACGCAACAATTTGGCCTCTTTTTTGTTTTCAAATAACCTTTTCAGTCTCGGTATGATTGGAAAATGCCAGAATAGCTTAGCCGGAGGTCCATTTTTTGTCACATCATCAACAATTTCATTCGGTTCTTTTTAATACCTTCATGTTTCGCAAGTAGCACATGCATGCAAGTTTTCATACTTATCACCCCTTGATGAGTGTGTAAATACTCATCATTTTTGTCTTATATGAACTGTCAAAACATCCAAAAACACTCAAATACGCATCAAAATACAGAAATTATCCCAAAAGTGTGTTTTATATGTTTTAGATGCAAAATGTTTAAAAACAAATGAAAAACGAACAAAGTTTGCACAATTGGCAGTTTCAGTCCCTCAAGTTTCAAATATTGACAAAACTAGTCCCTGAAGGTTTTAAATGAAAGAAAAGTCAACCCAAAGTTTTTAAAAGTCAAAAATTATCAAATTTAGACTTTGGGAGAAAAGTTTGAGAAAATTACACTTTTACCCCTCAAAATCCAAAATTTACATAAAAGGTCCCTGAACTTTCAAAACCTGACCAAATCAGTCCCTGTTGGGATATTTTTGAATGAAAAAGTCATTTATGGTCCTTGGAAAGTAAAAGTTGACAATTATGGTCCCTGGGTGAAAGTTTTGAAAAGTTTACACGTTTGGTCCCCGTGATTTAGAAATTTGCATAATTGATCCCCGGGAATTTTAAAAGTGGAAAACATAATTTATGGTCCTTGAGATGTTTTAACTTGGCAACATTGATCCTTCTTGGCACTTTGGGAGATTTACAACTTCAGTCCCTAAGTTTTGGAATAATTACATAAAAGGTCCTTGTGCTTATATTTCATTTAAACCAAATGTACCCTATTATTACCCCACTTATTAAACCCAACATAAACCCCTTCCCTGATCCACCAAATAAGCCCACCAAGCCCAAAATTTAAAACCCACCCCGTTTATTAGAAACACCAGGGTCAAACATGGGTCAAAACCGCCATCTTCCCCCTCACCACTGCAACTCCAAACCACCTGGTTTTCCCCACCACTTGCACCCTATCCACTACCCTTATCCCTTCAATTCCACTCCCCAATGCACCAATCACATCCACCCCCCCTAGGGACTGTTTCAGAAGCAATTTGCAAATAGCATCCTTTCCCACCAAAAATGGAAACAGAGCTGAGGTGATCTAAAAGTCAAGCAACATGGTGGGATTTGACCCTGTGGGTCCCACTAACACCCTGGATGCTATAAAATGAAGAAAGGAGCAGGGGAGAAAGATTATTAGTGTAGTGGTAGTCTTAGTTTAATCGTAGGAAGTGTATTATCTTTTTCAAATGTAATTTTCACTTTTAAGCTATTGTAATCTGTTCATCAGTTGTATTTTGAACTACCTTTACTTTTAATTCTAAGAAAACTTTACAGAGTCATTACTTTGCAGTTTCATGTAAATCTGACAAATTTACCTAAATATTGTTATAAGTTGTTAAAGTTGTTTAATTTAACTGAAATTAAGTTGCCAATAAGTTTGTGTACACTTTTTAAGCTTTTGAAACTGATTTCATTCAGTTTATCAAAAATAATAAAAATACAAGAAAAATCATTGGAAATCAAAAATTACTTGTGAAGCAGATTGATGCATTGGAGCAAGGAACTTTTGGAATGCCTTGGGTTAGTAGCTCTGTGGAGAGCATATAGGGTGGTTCTTGGGATCTTGTTCTGAGTTTTCAGTTTGGCCACTCCTTTGTAAGCTTATTTCTCATTTCTTGTAGGTTACTATAGCAGTGATAATTGTGCTTTATTATATGTGTTTTTCTGCTTATTTACTATAGTTAAGTTAATATATGTTGATCAAACTCATGCTTGTTTAATATTTTTACATTGTTGCTCATAGTTTCATGTTTAACTGTATAATTAGCATTAGGGTGATTCTCAGTGTTTTGTTGCATTTGTTGGTATTTAGGTGTTCCAATCAGTTTATTATAGCACATTAGGTCATCATGTATCAGTTTCATGGAGTAAGTTGTCCAAACCATTGAAAATCAAAAATCAGTCACTCACAAAGGAGTGTTTGGGTCTGAGTGGTTCATTGCATACCAGGGTGGCTTACTTGTTGTTTATTGTTTCCTTTGGCTACTTGAGGTTGTAGTAGGACATGTCATTCATCAACTTTGTATGTCTAAGTTCCAAAAGTCAAGATGCTTGTTATCTCACCATTATCTGTTAACTGGTAGGTCTTAGGGTACGAAATCCCACCATATCAGTTCATTAATAGGTGTTGTAGCTTAATTTAGTTACATTATAGCTTAATATACCAAGTTTAATCAGTAGATTAGAATTTATATTCAATAAAGTCAAAATATCCAAGTTTCATCATAAAGTCAAAGTTCTTAAGACAGTCAGTTTTTCTCAACTTGGTGAGATTTTTCATGGTTTCATTTCTTAGAGTTAGCCTTTAAGCTTGTAGATTATTAACATTTGGTAGCTTAACTTGTTAATCTATATTTTTATTTAATTTTTAGATTTTATTACACTGCTTAAATTGTAGCTTGTTTCAGCTTGATTTGCAAAAAAGTCTCTTGCTGCACAGATAAGCAGCCCACCACCACCACTTGGTGGTGGTTTTCTGGCCACCATGGTGGTCCCACAACCTCAAACTTAGGTTCATTCAACCCTCCCCCTGGTGGACTTCCTATTTTGACCAGTGGTTTGACCTGTGGACCTGTGGACCCCACCTAGATTGGCTCCCAAACTCTGTCCCAGTTTCTGAGTGCATACAAGTTTTGCAAATTTTTAGTTTAATTTGTATTAGTTATAATTATTAGTTAATTTAAATTAGATTTTAATTTAGATTTTTAAATAGTTTAATTAATTAAATAATATTTAAATAGTATTTTAATCATTTTCATAATTTCATTTTCATTTTTAATTTTAAGTTTTAAAAAGTGTCAAAAGCACCCTCTGTAGTTTGATAAATACCAAAATCCCACTTTTTCAGTCCGATTACGTAAATCTGAATTGTGAATACGTGCATATATCTGTATACCTATTTTTGTGAATATTATATCTGTGTACAAATACCAAAATAACAGTAGCAATATCATTCTCACATCATCTGGCTACTGTCCTCAGTGCCACTTTCTCATAAACGATTTCCAAAAACACCATTTCGATCTCGCTGGGACTTTAACGACCCGGGAAAACACTACACTATCACCGGAGTATTGATTCTAGGCTGTCTTTGACTTATTGACCTTGGTCAATAATATCTGACGGTTTAGACCCAATCACCCCTATACAACATACAATCATTCGCACATGCGTGTATTCTTTCAATTTCTAGTCCCATTGGACACATTATTTTTTTAGCTTGGTATGTAGAAATGGGCAACTCATTATTGTCGGGAAGTAGTCTATGTAAAAACTCTAACAGCTTCGTGAAGCTACTATCACTCCAACTACTACTTGCTTTTAATTTTAACAACTCCAGAACAGTCGAAAGTATTGAAAATTTCTTACAACCATCATACACCGGTTTCTCTGCTTCATCAAACAATTTTTGTAAATCTTCTTAATTAATATCACCATTAGCCTCTAAATCATGCAACATCTCATTTAAATTTTCATGGTTGTCATTATTGCAAGAATCATTCTTCTCATTAGCATTTGATACATGACTCGATGTGCTATTATCAACTAGTGATTCCCCATGTTCTGACCAACAAGTATAGTTACGGACAAAACCAAATTTGAGCAAATCGTTTTCAATCGCTTTGATATCATTATGTGGTACAAAATTTTTACATTGCGAACAAGGACAAAAAATCTCAATATCTCCCTTAGCCACTCGGTTAGACTCAGCAGCGATAAGAAAACTTTGCACTCCATTTACAAATTTTGGGTCATTAACGTTCACGCCGTACATCCATTTTCGTTCCAACTAAAAATTTAAAACAACATAGTAAAGCATATGCATGTACGAATGAAACATATGTGGTCACATGTGGCACATCCTAACCCACCTTTTGAATATTTTATCTCATATGCGTATACGTTATAGCGGGTTGACTATTTAGGAAAAAAATCGGCAGCATTTCCCCTCAACTCCCCAAGTAGGTGTATAAAACGCAAACTCGAAGGAGTAAAGAGAAATGTATACCGATTTTTTTCTTAAATAGTCAACCCACTATAACGTATACGCATCCTAAATGAGACAAAATATTCAAAAGGCAGTCCCAAACGGGGACTGCCCGAAATTAATCTCTATTAGATTAGTTTCGGACGGGTATAACTAATTTCATATAAGGATTTATTTATAACATCTAGATGCACACATGTTATACATACACAAATAAACATATTAACTATGTATGTATATATATATATATATATATATATATATATATATATATATATATATATATATATATATATATATATATATATATAAGTTTTAGATCTAACAACATAAAGATAAATAATGTTACAAATAACAAAAAAATTTATAAACTCACCTTGTGATCCAAACTTTTCTAAAATGAGTTGAAAGCTCTAATTTAGATACATGATTAAGAAGTTTATACCTATACAAATATGAAAAATATATTAGTTAAGCATAACATAAAGAAAAATCTAATGAGTAAAAGTAAATAAAAATATAAGTATTACCTTTTTTTTTTTTTTTTTTTTTTTTTTGTAGTTTTGTGAGTTTTAAGATAAATTTATTGTGGTTGTTGTTGGAGTATTTAATGTAATAGAAAGATTTGAGTTGAGGATAAGTGAATATGGTGTATTGAATGTTGAATGAGAGTGTGTGTGGGTGTTGGGTGTTGGGAGGTAGGAGACAACGACAACATGGGTCCGTTGTGGGGTAGGTAGGGATTTGGATTTTGATTCTGGTGCGGTTTCTAAAAAACCGTAGCAAAAAACGATAATTTAGTGCTGTTTTTATAATAACCGTATCAAAATGCAATAATTTGGTGCGGTTTTAAAAATAACCGTACCTAATAACAAAAACTACATCCATATACGTATTGCTTGGTACGGTTTTTATAGGAACCGCACCAATTGGTTTTTTTGGTACGGTTTTTCATCTAACCGTATCTAAGAAGCGTACCAAAATTTTTTTTGTGTAGTAGTGTCAACCAGCGGGATCAAGTCCCCTCGCAAATGAAAGATTTAGAGTGGGTTGAATTTTGGAAGTATCCTATTTGACCTTTAAGAGCATTTGCAATGCCATCTAATAATATGTTTTTGTATTTTTAATAAGCAAAATATATTTTTAGGATAATCAATTTAAAAAATATTACTTGTCATATTTTTCAGTTCTATGTAGCAAACTAATTTTTGTGCAGATTGATGTACCAAACTTGCCATTTTCGTCAGTTAGATGTATTTTTTACCTTCTTAAACGGTTGCAGGTTATCATACACCAAAATGAAAAACATGACAAGTTTTTTTTTGGGTAAAAGGTTAAAGACCCGGTAAATATATTATTCAAAAAAATATTTAAGTACAAAGGAGATGGGTGAATCCCATATCGCAGCCTGTTACATAAGCGAAAAAGCTTACATAACAAGATACTTCCTATTCTCTTAAACAAGAAAATAAACCACTACTCAAAACAAAACATTAGACTCCTATGAATATAAAATTACTTCCTACCAAGGCCTTTGAGCTTGATACCATACATGTCATACAAATCATCCAAATTCTCTCAAAGATCGTATACCTGATCCGCATAGTCATCAAAATCATAGCCATAAAAACATGACAAGTTAACTACATTTATAAATGATTATCCCTGAAATTTTATTTTGGCCAAATCAAGATTTGGCATGATTGTAATTTGGGTTATTTGGCTAAAAATCAATATAACTAAATTTAAAAATATATACATAAATTAGGTAATTAGAGTCAACCCGAAAACCGAACGGAATTCAAATTCGGTTTTCGGTTTAGTTAAATTAAATATAAATTCGGTTCGGTTCGGCGTTCATGTATGCTCATTTGTCAGGCTAAACTTAAACGAACGAACATGAACACGAACAACACTTCATTCATATTCGTCAGGTTCTTTAATTTACAACTCTAAAGGTTTGGATTTGGGTGAGGTTGATTAGGGTTTGTGATGTTGGAGTGATAAATGGAGGAGATGGAGTTCGTGTAAACGGAGTGTTTGCATGTCTGCCATTTATGAAAGCTTGAGCTTTCGAGGTTTGGGATCGAATGGTATGGTTTTAATTTAGTTCTAGCTAGTTTGTCCTAATGGGGGAGGGAGGAAAACAATCATGTACTTAAACTAATCTATATCTAAATATAAAGGAAAAACAAAAAAGTGAAAAAGTGAAAAGTTGAAACTAAAAAAAGAAATGTTAAAAACACATGTTTTAAAAGAAAACTATTAATACACATTGAAAACTAGGTTGACCCGAGACATTTCAAACCCGGGGGGGTGACCCATTTTTTCGACCCAATCCATCGGGTTGACCCTGTTTAAATTGACAAATTTTTTCGACCAGAATGGTTCAACTGATTGAACCATGCGGGTTGAACCGGGTTTCAAAACATTATGTTTAATCCCTAAATCCTCAAACTTTTATTATTTTTCGGTTATAACCTATAAACTTTTTTTAATCACAAAACTATATGCCACTATAAAATCTCGTTGCTATGCATAGGTACTTTTCTAGTAATGAAAAAGGATAATCATATTTAAATGTATCCTAGTTAATAACTTTTTCAGTTTTGTGTACGAACTTTTTATTTATTTTTTTTATTATTATTATTTTTTTTTTGTGTGTGTGCATATTGATGTACTGTAACTTGTTTGACGTGGCTAAGAAGGTAAAAAATAAAATAAATAAATACATCAAACTCACGAAAATGGCAAGTTTAGTACATCAATCTGCAGAAAAATTAGTTTGCTACACAAAACTGAAAAATATGACAAGTAAAATACATTTTTAAATTATTATCGCTATATTTTTTTATAACAAAGACATTTTCTTGCAGTTATTTGCACGTTGCATTAATATAAGCTCATGAATAGAGAGTTTATACAAAAGATTATTCAGAAGCCTCATTTTAAAACTTCGCTTTAAAGCCTTTAAAGGGGTTGAGCTGCGTGTGCGTTTTTGTGAGCACCACTTTTTGGTGTCTAATCTTTCAATTTAGTGACCAAAGTATGTGTGACAACCGGTAAATTAGGGAGCCATTTTGAAAATCCGCATTACGTTAAAGTTCGTTTATAAATTTTTATTTGGAATTTTATTTGTAACGAACTTGTAAGACCTATTTTATGGTTGATTATATTTAATATCGTTATGGGATTTGAGATTTATTTAATGAATTGTTATGGAAATATATATGGTGATTTATTTTTGAATTCTCACTAGGTATTACATTGACTCCGGCACTAGTATAACCTAACAAAAACTTTATGACTTGATTTTACGAGTTCGACAATATTTATTTACTTACGGAACGTTTCGCGAAATATTAAACGTTTTGAAATGAGTTTCAGGTTTTGGACCGTGTATTTTACACTCACTTTTATTACCCACTATTATTATTATTATTATTATTATTATTATTATTATTATTATTATTATTATTATTATTATTATTATTATTATTATTATTATTATTAAAAAGAAAAAATTTTTTTTTAGAGTAATATACAAAAATCGTCTTTGTGGTCATCTCACCACACACACAACACAATCACACTCACCCTCACCAAACTCTCTCTCTCTCCCCTCTTCTTAACCCTAGCCGCCGAACAAGAAAACCGGCCACCACCATCACACCGCCGCCCTCACAACAAAACCACCACAACCATCTTGTTCCTCATCTTTTTCCCTTTCATTTG
Organism: Artemisia argyi; assembly: GCA_030686995.1. Taxonomy (NCBI): domain Eukaryota; kingdom Viridiplantae; phylum Streptophyta; class Magnoliopsida; order Asterales; family Asteraceae; genus Artemisia; species Artemisia argyi. Next base: position 2,870,045 of record CM060690.1, read on the forward strand.
GTATATAATACGCGCCATATAACCCACCCTAACATCTCGAAATCTTATCAAATCCGATCCAAATCTTATTGTTTTTAATAGATCCGTGAGATTCAAGGTACAAGAAGGTGAGTAAGCTCGATTTTGGCGTTTGGGTGCCTAGACTTGGTGTTAAATCCGTGGGTACATGGAGTATTTTCATGGGAATCGAATTGATATGTTGAGAAATAATGTTTTTGATGATTAAAAATGGGTTTGGTATCCTGGTCTTGGTGATTATTCAATGTATCGAGTGAACCGTGAGTCTTGGACTCATGGCTTGATGTGGGTTCGAGCCTTGTGGCTCGTTATTGTGCTTGTTGTGGCCTTGGATTCATGTTTTTCATGTTTGTTTGCGTTGGACCTTTGCTAGACTCGATTGAGTCTTGATATTTTGGTCGATTATGGTTGTTGATGCCGCGACCCAAATGGGTCGAATTGGGCAGCTTTGGGTGGCTCGTTGGAGCTTATTTTTTGTGACCTCTTGGTCATGGTTCGAGTCTTTGTGACTCGTGTAGTGAGCCGAGACTCAAGTGAGTCGAAGGGCTCGGGTTTGGTTTGGTAAACCAACCCGAAATTTGACCTTGTTGATATTTTTATTTCCTTGTTGTGTTTCATGTGGACTTATATTGTTGTGGTACTTTTGATTCGGCCGAATGCTTTGTTGAGTCGAGATCCTTTTTGGTCTCGACAAGGGTATTGTAATATTGAGAAGTTGTTGACGAATGGTAAAGTGGGGACCGATTGTGAGACGGTCACTTAGATTGACGGAGATAGGTTAGTCGGGTGCCGTAGTCGGACTCTATTGTTGTAGCACGTGTATTGGGATTGATTTGGACGGAGATTTGCTTATTTATGACTTGCTTATATTATTTTGGACTTGGACAATGAGCCGAGAGTGATGACTCAGACATGTGACCATTTCGTATGACTCGATAATTATTTACAATTTAAAACGCGAATAATAAAACTCGTAATAATATTATTGGTAATATAAACGTTTATATAAATATATAGACGTGAATAATGTATATATAAATATATAAATGCGTATATTAATAATAACAAAAGTCACGAGTGGTATTATAACAATAACGCGACTAAATATATTATGCTACGAGAGTAGAGTAATATTATTGGAAGCGTTATTATGAATAAATATTATAAATAACGAGGAATTCTCGACGTTAACTAAACATTAAATGAAATAATATCTTTTACATATAACGAGGGAAAACTATCGAGTTATGCGGAATCGTGGCCACTTGAGTCCAAGTGGGATATTGTTTGTGACTTTTGTGTTGACACGGATATATGACGATTAATATAAACATTTTCTATAACTAAATAACTTATTTAATCGACAGGTTAAACCGAGTTATTTGGCTATATGAAATGAGTATATTAATAGGCATCGTATCCCACGACGCCCGTAGGTTGTGGTATATGTATTAGGATAATAAATCACTATATATATATATATATATATATATATATATATATATATATATATATATATATATATATATATATATCGTGGAATCTGGCCAATTTGACGATGTATATAAGGAATTTATTAGACTACGATATATACCATATAGTATTTTTGTGCTATGTGCTTTAGGTTGGGTGTAATCTTGGAACGGTATGTTACGTAAATAAATATGGGGATTATCAAATCGACGGATTTGATAAACTCCGATAATTTATTTAAATAATATATTGGGCTAATATTAGATCTATAATTTGTTTTATTATTCTTTTGTGAGACTTTTTGGTTTGTTTGTGTCGACCCACCACCCGTATGGATACCAAACGTAAAAACTCCAAACTATTACGAGAAATGGATTTTCGGAAAATAAAACGAAATACGTTCGGGTTTGGGAATATTCGATTTTGAGGAAATGATTTCTGAACGAGTTGATATTGTTAGGTCGTGCCGAGTCCGTAGTTGCCGTCTTGTGAGTTACTATTCGTCTTGCTTCTACCGAGTTCTTATTACTGATTTCTGGACTTGAGGTGAGTCATAGCCCCACTTTTTCTCTTGAACTATGTTTTCAATACTTGGGTTGAGAAACGTGCAAATTGTTTTATGTGGACTATTATCGCTTTTACTTTTCAAAACTTGCTATGCTTATGGAACTAGGAAGATTTGTCAACCTTAGTCACATAGTGAATTATCGCGTGTGGACTAGTTATGGTTAGACGAATGTTACAACAACGTTAGTCACATAGTGAACCATTGCATGTGGACTAGATTTGGTTAGATGAGTTACATCAACCCTAGTCACATAGTGAACCATCGCGTGTGGACTAAATAATGGTTGGATTACGAGATTGGATTATTTGAGGATTTTGGATACTATAGTGTGCACCTAAAGGTTATTGATACTTCGGAGGTTATCCGAGTATTTATGATGGAGCGGAGTGTATCCGCAGGTTTGTTACGGAGGGTATCCGTGTTTTATGTTGGAGCAGTGGGTATCCGCAGGTTTTTAGTGAATCCCTAGTCTAGCTAGCAAGCGTTTTGCGTATATGTCCACTATATTGAATTATGAATTTAAACATATGGTCTCACCAGCGAAAGCTGACTTTTAACACGTTTTCTCAGGTAATTAAGTGATGATTTGGATGCATGGATTGGAAGGCTCGGCTAAGGCACCTGGTTTTTGGATCTATTTTTCTAAAACTCTGATATTTAATTGTGGACCTACGTTTATTTCTTTTGGGCCTGATTCTGAATGATGTTGGGATAAATATAAACTTTAAAACCCCGTTTTGGTTGTGTTTTTTTTATGTTTACTTTTTCTCGTTCTGTTTTGTCTTGTGTTGGATACCAATCCCCGTAACACCCCGAAAGCTTGTTGAGTCTTCCGCTGTACCAAATTTTGGGGGTGTTACAGTATGGGTCGTCAACAGGTCACTAAACATGTTTTTTCCTTGTAGTACCTAGGGCTCCAAGTAGTTGAAGCATCCTCAATGGGAGGGAGCCAACGTGTCAATGGCGGCTCGCGCATTGCATGACTAAAAAAAATTCGCTGGCGAAACTTTTCCACATGTATAGGACTTGCTTACGTGTGGAACAGAAAGTTCAGCAGTAATAGTGGAATGGGAAATTGTGGAATTCCTAAAGAAACTAGAAATTTATAAAACTGCAATGGATGATCAAGCTCGATCTAGTGATGGGCCGACAGGCCCGGATATTAGGGTGTGCATTATGTGCACTTGCACAGGGCCCAAAGTTTTGCAGGGGCACCAAAATTTTTTTTTGGTAAAAGGTCAACGACCCGGTAAATATATTACTCCAAAAAACATTTAAGTACAACGGATATGAGTGAATCCCATATCTCAGCCCGTTACATAGGCGAAGAGCTTACATAACAAGATACTTCCTATTTTCTAGACAAGAAAACAAAACCACTACCACATAATATTGAAAAACTCGGACAAACATATAAACTACTTCCTACGACCTTGGAGATTAAAGCCATAAATGGCGTTAAGAGCATCCAATTCTCCAGGAAGATCGTAAATTTGCTTCGAGTAATCATCATAGTCATCAAGCTAATCTTCACGTTCATGACCTCCACCAAAAAGATTTGCTGATTCGTCGAACGTGTTAAGAACCTCCTCCTCCTCACTATCAGAAACCACAACCTCACCCACCTTGGAAAATGGGTTAGCCCTCTTAGTGACAGAGGCGGACGGAATAGGATGACCTTCATCATCCACAAGAGTAGCTTTCCCATCGATAAGTAGCTTTTCAAGCTTACTAATCTTATCAACTATAGGAGTAGAACCAACTTCCTTAGTTCCCATTGAATCACTCACAAGCGGTTCTTGTGATGTATTACCAGTCTCAACCGACTCATCCTCATTAACTTCCATTGAACGGCCAGCATCCACATCCTTGTTGGTGTCATAAGTAGGAATACCAAACGTATCCGTATCATCCATATTAAGAGCATCAAATTGGTTAGATGTAGAAATATTAGTACCACTTGAACTAGCCACATCAGAAGTCTTCTTCTTAGTGCCACCAGCTTTCTTAGGTTCAGGAGGAGTCTTTTTGGGTTGATACTGAAACTGCTTACCCACAACATGTTTAGTAAACCCCCTTGACCTGGAATTGTAGAACCTCCTTGCTTTCCTTTCTTCTTGTGATTGACAGTCTTGAAACTATCATTAACAGGCTTAGTAGGCTGAACAGGAGGTTTAACAACTGTAGGACAATTAGTCAGAGTATGACCAAATATCTTACACTTGTCACAACGGGGTGGTTGCCACTCGTATTCAACCTGTATCTTCTCAATAGTCGAACTAGTACCATCAAGTAATGGTATCTCCACAGTGAGGCTGTCCCAAAGCACCTCATCCGATCTCACTTCTATCATGCATCTTGCAAAACTACTACGGCCCCACGATTCCTTACACATTTGGCTTGTAAAGGCATCTAACCTTTTGGGCGTTCCAATCAGTGTGGCAAGAAGACTGAGGCCGTCATCAGAAAACATTGCAAGGGGAACATCATGGAATTTAACCCACACCGGGATGTTAGTCAAATCCTCTTTAAGTAGATTAGTGTTCAAAGTCCATGGTTTAAGAATAATAGGAACATTTCTGATCAACCAAGGACTATTTTCAAGCACATTATCAACACCTTTCTTCGAATTGAATTTAAAGAAGAAGAATCCCTTTGCATTCATCATAACCTTTTGCACACCAAACTTAGCCCATGCGTTGCGTACATAGTAATCAACAACAGGAAAAGCAAGGCGTTGGCCAAGGAAATAACCGTAGAGAGTATTCTCAAACCTCGTGTTTACCTCTTTCACTACTTTCAATGGAACTGAAAGGTCAACATCATCCTTCTTTTTGCTACATTCCAACCTCCGAAAATTAGATACATGTTTCTGATGTTCATTAGAAGTAGCAACCACGTACGAAACCGACTTCACTCCACTGGTAGTATCATCCTTAGAAGCATTAGGACCAGAAACTTTCGAATTAGAATTATGCCCAGTACCACTTGACGAGGAAGCCTTATTAGCAACAATCTCCCGTTGAATATTAGTCATGGCACCAAATTTTGTGTAGTTATATTAGGGATATAGGCCCAATTCTCGATTCAAGTCCAAAGTCAATTGCTATAAAATCAAGGCCTTTATTTGTTTTTGGGATGTGTTATAGGAACCCTCCCTATATTGTCACATAAATAGGTTTTAGTCAAACCGTACAACCCGCAATGCACATGGTACAAGCCGGTGATGCACCCAGTGATTGGATACCCTCCCTATGGGAGGGTGTGGATAACTTGTCCCTTGTTTTTTATTCATTGCTTCATTAGAATACATAAACTGACATATCGATCTCCCAAATCTGTCAAGTGATTGCACGTATCTTTTTCTATTACAGTACTAGTAATTCTTTTATGCTTCTTTTTCTTTTTTTCCTTCCCAAGTTAAGTTGGTATAAGGTATTGCCATATTGGCCTATGATTTACAGTATATTTCCAAAGCATTGTAGTACTAACCTTTTTGTCAAAGTTTGCAACTTTTAAACATTAGTCTATTCGTTGTATATTTGTATGGATCTTTTTTTTTTTTTTTTTTTTTTTTTTTCTCCTTGAAGTATAGGGATCTTTTTCTATTTAGATCTATGCATAAGATGATAAGAAAAAGTGAAAAACGCATTAATGATTAATTGTTGCAACTTTTAAACATTAACAATGTAACAGTAGTTTTACTTGAGGCCCACGATCTCACAAGAGAACGGACTATTAGAAAGCGTTGATTATGAAGCTTTAATCAACAACTTTGCTTCAAAGAATGCGCGAAGAAATGCATTTTTCAAGCAATAAGTTACCACTATATATTGCTATTTGATAGAGTGATTCACTAATTTTTCATTGGTTTCTTTTTTATATATTTTTCTCACATGTTTCAACTTTATCAATTTTAATAAATTTATACTAAAGTATTTGTTTTTAAGGGGCCCAAATTTTTTTTATTGAACAGGGTACCCAAAATTCATGGGACGGCCATGTGGGCCGATATAGATGGGTGCAGTGGAAGAGAATGACATTCCCAACCTTCCATACATAAGGGCAATTGGAGATTATATTACTACTAGAAAAAATGCCATTAGCAACAATTATTTTAGCAACAATAGATATTGTTGCTATTGTTGCTAAAATAATTGTTGCTAATGGCATTTTTTCTAGTAGTACATGTATCCCGTGGCACCAATGTTAGCTCCAAGAAAGACACTCGAAGACTGTAAAGTTGATGGTTATGATCTTCCAAAAGACATGTGCATAATGGTTAACGTAAGGACCATTGGAAGAGATTCACAGTTGTTGATTAACCCGAAGAATTTTGTCCCAAGAGATTTATTGGAAAGGATATGGATGTGAAAGGTAATAATTTCGAGTTATTGCTTCTTGGTGCAGGGCGAAGGATGTGTCCTGGTAATAGTTTAGGACAGAAGGTGATTGAGTCGAGCTTGGCTAATTTGCTTCATGGGTTTAACTGAAAAATACCCCGTAAAATGACAAAAGATGATCAACAGATGGAAGAACTGTACGGGTTAACGATCTAAAAAACACCCACTCATCACAATTGCTAATCCAAGGCTTCCACTGGAAATGTGCTCATTGTGATCATATAAAGATGTGGTTCTATCAGGTTGAAACTAGAGTTTTCACACAATATATCAATATGTACAATGTGTTTGTGTATAATAAAGCTTTGCTAATCAACTTTATAAATTTTCTGTTTTATTTGCTCATTTTATTTAGTGCCTAACTATGATCTGTTATGAAGTTTTACTATCAAGTGATGATCAGTAAGGTCTTGATTGCATATTGTCTAGTTATAATCTAATCATTTTTCCACTTTTTCTCTTGGTTTAAATTCGTTGATGTTAGTAGTTTTACATCAACCATCTCACGGAACATTTTAACCGTGAACGCTTCTTTTGCATAGTTGCATTGCATGAGTCTTCTTGTTATACGTCTTCATTCAAATACTTCTTTATGTAATATGTCTAGTCACACAACATTTTCTAACAATAATGAATTCACCATCTTTAAAACATGATAGACGCAATATAATAATTCAAGCAACACGATGAATATGTACAATGGAGTTAAAGAAAAATGACAAGGTGTCGTCTAAAAAGAGATTCAACAAATATTACCAAGAGAATATATCTATATTTATATTACACGTATTTGTTATTTATGATTTAACTCACATTACAAACTAAATACATGCAAACTGTTTAATTTAGTAATTTTTATGAAAGTTGTTTTAAGTCGTGAACAGGGGCGGAGCCAGAATATTTTTCTAGAGGGGGCAAATTTTTTTTTGCCGCGATAACAACTTAATACGTCAAATTAAGCTAAATCAAACCGAAAATCTTATACTGAGGCGTAGGTGGCATGGTAGTGTAAAAAATTATTCGTTTCACAAATATGTGATCTTTTTTGCAAAAAGACTTATTATTATGAATAAAAATAATTAAGTATGTAAAGTTTAATAATTAAAAATGTTTACAAATTTGTTGATTTTATGACTAGATTGCGACCGGGAAAACGATGATTAGTATGTAATTGGATTTTTTTTATTTGCATTGAAATATCGACTACGATAGTGTGTGAAAAAATAAAATAAGTGTAAAATGGTAGATAACAAAACAAAAATACAATGACAAAAGTATTGAATGAACTTAAGATAAATTTATAAGTACAGGATAATGATATATCATTATCATAACAAAAAATAAAATAGAAAATAGAAAAACAAAATCAATTGTTTTCCCATTATGTATCACGTGACATGACCAACCATACAAGAAAAGAGAGAGAAAGTGTCTTTCTCTTTATTTTAAGCTTCACTTTCTTCAACAAAAATGGTCTCTTCCGTCAATTGTGATTATTTTTCTCCGGCAAGATTTTGTATTTCCTCTTCTTACGATTCAATACTCAATATTCAGATTTACTGACTTTATTTCATTCACTTGTAAGGGGGGCAAAATGACGAAAAACACAAAAATTACTGAAAAAATGCACTACGCCGGAAAGTTTTAGGGGGGCACGGTGGGCAGCTCCGCCTCTGGTCGTGAACATATTAATATTTATATTACTCTTAATAAATTTTAACAAGTTGATGTATTTTAATTGACGTGAAAAAATATAAATTTATATGTTCGGTAATACTGCACTTGATTTATTCAAATGTCCGGTATACATTAATACATGACCTCATGGTTGTTAGTTGTTACGTCCACGTATAGGCCCACAAGGGAGCCGGGTGTGAAACCGGTCATATATGTCTTTTGTTAGCACGTGTAACCCCTTAGGGTGTGTTTGGTTTATAAATGGGATTGGAATCGGATTTGGATTTGAGAAATGTGTGATAGAAGCGGAGGAGAAAGAAAATGTAAAATAGTACATATTTTATAAATCAAAATTAAGTTTAAAAGTATTATTTTTAAAAAAATATGAGAAAAAAATAAATATTAAATAGTAAACTAAAAAAATATGTGGTTGATATTATTTGTACATGTGGGGCCATTGGTGAAAGATGTAGTATTTGATAGAAACCCACCAAGTCATAGTGGAATCATTTTTTTTTCATGAATTTATTGTTTGATTCCTATATTGATATACCAAACAACAAATAAATGTCACATCATTTCAAAAGCCATTCCAAACACCCCAAACAAACAGCAACTTAATTTAGCTAATAAATTTTTTATGATGCAACTTAAGTACTTATAAATCATAAACAACAATTTGTGCATCACACTTTATAGACTTCTAGGTCCGTCTCTGGTTACTGGTTATGTCACCTTTACGACATTCAAATAGTTCAACAATTTAACTAATGAATATGTCAACATTTATCCTTCTTTTACGTACACCACCATAACATAACATGGAGCAATATACCATTCTTACATCTTATGTACTTGCATGGCTAGCTATAGCCACGGTGGTGTTCCTCCTCTTTGCCTGTCACCCCGTCGTCCCACCACCAAGCTCAACCTACACCTGGCCCGAAACCATGGCCTGATATTGGCAACCTTAACCTCATGTGCCCACTTCCACACCGTTCTGTCCATGAACTATCTAAAAAAATATGGTGAAACCATGCACCTTAAATTTGGTTCAAAACATGTCATCATAGGTTCCTCGGTTGAGATGGCTAAAGTATTTTTGAAAACAATGGACGCAAACTTTGCTTGTCGTCTAAAAAACGCTGCTGGAAAATACACTTACTTATAATTACTCCGACATCACATGGTCTCCTTATGGACCTTATTGGCGACAAGCACGTAAAATGTGTGTTGTGGAGCTTTTTAGCGCGAAAAAGTTGGATTCATATGAATACATTCGAGTGGAGGAAATGAAATTGCTTTTGAAAAAGGTTAAAGAGTTGTCGGGTGAGGAGATTGTGTTAAAAGATCTATTGGCGACAGTGAGTTTGAATGTGATAAGCCGGATGGTGTTAGGAGAGATATATTCGGACAATGAATTAGAGAGTGAGAGATCGATTGTGAGTGGCAAGGAGTTAGAAAAGATGATTGATGAGTTCTTTTTGTTGAATGGAGTGCTTAATATTGGAGATTGGATACCATGGATGGGTTTCATGGATCTTCAAGGGTAAGCAAGAATTAGTTTGATCGGTTTCTTGAGCATGTGTTGAACAAGCACGATGCAAGGTGGAAAGCGGAAGGGGAGAGTTTTGTCCCGAAGGACATGGTTGATTTATTGTTACAGATTGCTGATGATCCAACCCTCGATGTTAAGCTCGAGAAACGTGGTGTAAAAGGATTCACTCAGGTATTTTGTATTATGTTACATATCACATTGAATGATTTCAAATATATATATAAAAGATGAGACATTAGGAGTTTTTATATATGTTTTTATAGGACTTGCTAGCAGGTGGGACTGAACGTTCAGCGGTAACAGTGGAATGGTCAATTACGGAACTACTAAACAAGCCGGAAATATTTGAAAAGGCAACGAAGGAGCTAGACCGAGTGATAGGTCGAGACAGATGGGTTGAAGAAAGAGACATGCCAAACCTACCGTACATTAGGGCAATTGCTAAGGAGACAATGAGGTTGCATCCTGTGGCACCAATGTTGACTCCTAGAAGGACACAAGAGAATTGTGAAGTCGACGGTTACGATATTCCAAAAAACACTCTAGTGATGGTTAGCGTATGGAACATAGGAAGAGATCCCGAGTTATGGGATAAACTTGAAGAGTTTTGTCCCGAGAGATTGATTGTCAAGGACATCGATGCAAAAGGTAATAGCGTTGAGTTATTGCCGTTTGGTGCAGGGCGAAGGATGTGTCCTAGTTATATTTAGGACTAAAAGTGATCGAGTCAAGCTTAGCTAACTTGCTTCAGGGGTTTACTTGGTCATTACCTGGTGCAATGTCGAGAGAGGATTTAGATATGGAAGAAATATTCGGGTTATCGACTCCTAAAAAGATCCCACTTGTCACCGTTGCTCTCCCAAGGCTTCCACTCGATATATACTCTTTTTGATCATATTTAAGTCTCTCTTTCAAGTTGCTACAGTAATCACATCATAACATGTTCTCTTGTACTTAGTTGCACATTAATGTGATTCGATCTATTTTTAATTGGTGTGAAGCTTTTGGTCTTTAGTTGAAGTGTTTATTAGTAACCGCGAATCTTAGATTTCTAGTCTGGCATATTGAATCAGATAAACTATTACTTGTTTAGTAGTTGCGTCAGATTACTTTCTACGGAGTAGTTATTAAAATTGAACTGGGAGTAATACATGGTGCAACTTGAAGTTCGTTAAAAACAAATTTATTATTTGTACGGTATCCACTCGAGACTTGTTCATTACTGTACTTTTTAAAAGAATCACCACTAATAAGTGTGATACCCTATACCTTGTTTCGAGGGTATTGGATATTGTTGTTGTACCACTAATAACTGTGATAAACAAACCCTAAACAACGGAAGATGAGGATTGCATATACATTTTTCATCATTAATATAAGACTTCTAGCTTGTATGCAGGTTACTTGTGAATTATGATTGCGAGTTTAAGTTTCAGTTGAGATATAAAATGTAATTCTGTTTTGTAAGTTTCTTTAAAATTTAAAAAAAAAAAAAAAAAAAAAAAAATGCTTATAAGATCACGAGAAATATACTGGAAAAGGATATTGACGTGAAAGATTAAAACTATGAGTTAATCCCATTTGGTGCATGACGAAGATTTTGTCCTGGTTATAGTTTAAGACGAAAGATGATCGAATCAAGTTTGGTTAATTTGCTTCATGAATTGTTAAGTGAAACAGGTTTTTAGGCGTTGCTTGATATGACTGAAAGCATGTCATTATTTGATGAATAAACTTATCAAAACTGATATGTATAAGCTAGTAAAACTTATCAAGTTTTTAAGAAAGCCCTGATATCATACAGATACATATTGTCAAGTGATTAACAATAAACTATCACATTATTGTTTCAAAGCAAATGGCAAGCTTGATCATAATGAGTATTTTTTTTATATCACACACGTGTCATTATTGGACTTAAACCCACAACACTAGATTGAGGACCAAAGTCACACCACTTGGGTAGCTTACGTTATGTGATTCTGCTAATCATAACCTAATAAACACCTGTAATAAAATAGGTTATATGAATATTTGGAGGTGTTTTAGCTGTTTGAGGTTGTAATAATTGGAGGTGTTAGATAATAAAGGCCCATAAGCCCGTTGGGTTTGTCTCATTTAGTTGCTAAGGTTAGATTAGTTTGTCTTCTATTTAATATCATGCAAGCTTCATTATTTAGTGAATCTGAATAATAAAATTTTTGGTACTCCCACTGGTTTCTATAGGATGATCATCAAGTGTTTGACAAACGTTAATAAAATGCATTTTTGTGAGAAAAATAGAGAATAATGATAGATATGCCTAAACACATTTGGCATTAGTCCATGGGTGCTAGATAAAGAGATCATTCCTAAAACACTCACGGATTAATGCCATGTGAGATAGGTGTAACTCTGAAGTTAGGATAAAGAAGGTGTAAATAGGTAATATTGTTTTAACCATAGATAATAAGTTATGTTGCAGTTAGTATGAAAATGATTATTTGACACCCTAAATATTCAGATAACGGCTTATTCCAATATTAAAATCTAATTATCCGGATATTATGTCATGTTATTATGTTCTGAAAACAATTCCAAACACCCTCAAAGCTGCTTAACAGTTGTATTAAAAAAAAAAAAAAAAAAAAAAAAAAAAAAAAAAAGAGTTTTGATTATACGTCCTTAGTGAATGATAAATTGATAATATCAAAGGTTAAGATTTATGTGATTTATTATATTTACTTTGAAAAGAATGAAACATGTAGTTTGGCATGTTTGGAACTTTGGATTTGTGTGTTGAAAGTGATTATTAGTGGTTTCAAGTTCTTTTTGTTCAAAAGCAGTGTTTTAATGGCTACAAACATTTCTTGTGCACTGGCAACTTTAAACATTTCTTAAATGCTCTGAATTCGGAATACTTGAAACTATGGCTTAAAGTTGCACTGACCTGTTTAGATGTATTTCCAAACACACTCTTAGTTTTTAGAGAATTACAAGTTGTAACACCCCGAAAATCGAACTGAAGCAGCGGAAGTCTAATTGGGGTATTACATTTCGGATCATCGTCATAATCATAGAAAACGACACAAAAGAGTCGTTTTGAGAAAATTTGTTATCATTCATTAAACATAAAATCAGAGTAGCCACAACGGGTTTAATGAGTTTAGCAATACACAATGAAAACGTTTTGAATAAAAGTGAATGATAACATTTTGGGTGAAATCCAAATGGGTGCCTTGATCCACTCCGTGCCATAGATGCTAATCTGTTACCTGAGATAAAACATGCTAAAAGAGTCAACACAAAGGTTGAGTGAATCCACAGTGTTTAAATTGTAATAGTTTGAACACAAGCCAAATAGTTGTAAAATAGTAACATCGTAACGTAAGATATTGCACTAAGCCTCATGACACGCAAACCTTAACACTGTTATGCTGCCATAAGAGATATATAAAATCTTATGGGATAAAAGCCTACACATAATAATATGATGCAGGTAATAGGGCCCTCGGGTAATTAGGAGTTTGCCAGTTCCTAAGTTATTCGAATATAGTGCATTCGGTTACCATTCCAGGCTAACTTCAAATGGGGCGTCAACTGCCAATAGATCTATTCACTATATTCGCGTTCACTCGCAAGTGATTAATGGGTCATGATATGAGGGACTTTTGGCAAAAGCGGGAACTTAGGCAATATCAATCAGGATAGCATACAGAAAAACACTTGTGTTCAGATTTATAGCATGTATCTCCCCACGGGATTTGAAAACATAGTAAAAAGTGGGACTATGAACTCACCTTAGCAATAGTAGCAGAAAAGTAATAGAGTCAAATGGTAAGTGGTAGCTCCGACGCGTGACCTAGATTAGTATGACATAATTTAGTTTACAATTCTAGTTTAAGACTTGATGAAACGCAAATAAGTTTAAATGTTTTCAAAACGTTCTTGGTTATTGTTGCCTGTGTGGCATTATTTAGGTTTTAAAAGAGTTTGGCAGATATTGGCTCACGGAAGTGCTTAAGTACCAAGTAGGACTAAGATTTCGGTTTGACGATAACGGAAAGATGAAGTGCGAAAGGTAATGAAGGTTACATGTTGGCTAAGAATATTATTTTCTTAGAGTTTTTTATATGTAATTATTAGCTCATAACGAGTAGTGTGAAAAGATATTTTTACGTAAGGGTTTTATTTAAAAAAATGCTTGTATTTAAACTATACTTGTATGATTTTGCAAAATTGGGCTAGGCCCGAGTTTATATATATATTAGTTGTACTAGACTATTAAGTGTCAAAATATAGGTAAAATAGGTTATCATAGAGTTTAGGTAAATCATTATAAGTCGTCATGGTTTTATGGCTTGTGGAATATTAAGTTTTGACTATTAGTATAATTTATAATACGTTTAAAAAGTATGTTTAGTTGATTGTGAGTATGTCACGAATAAGGTCATGGGCGAGTAAGGCTAGTGAGTCGAGAATAAACGCGAGATAAATTGAGGTAAACCCATATTGAGACGCGCTTAGAATGGCGACTTGAGAATTATATTACTTTAGTTTACACTGAATTTTCATAGTAAGGTTTGGCATCTATTTGTGTTATTCGAAACGTTTCATTTGTATCAGTATTTGTTTTAATTCGTGGCCTTGGCCCAACAATTGTAAGCGCATCCAGGCCTATCACCAAGGTAGCAGACTTGGGCTTGAGGCCCAATTACACCATAATGAAATCTGTTTCAAGGAATGAGTGTTCGAGTAATTTTGACGCGAGGAGACCAGTTAAAACACAAGGTTTAATATCTATTTCGACTATGACATTTTACAAGACTCAAGAAATCAAGACAAGGACAAGTTTTTAACACCTTTTGATTTGAAGTGGGTTTGAAGTCCAGGTGAAATAATATTCGGTACAGTGGAGCTGGGGGAAATATTGGTGATGAGGAGTTTGGCATCCAAACGTACACCCAAATGGAGGACTTGGGGTCCTTCAAACCGAGCAACATAAACACTGAAGTAGGGCCACAACTCACTCTATATGAGTTGGTTGAGTCAAGACACGGTACGAACCTAAGACCACCCTTATGGCTTCCGTTAAAGTGTTACCAAGGCTACATATGGAACGAGCCACAAATCCGTTTATATATCTTCAAATGAACTTAACGATTTGTACGAGACTTTAACCTACGGACAGGTTTTTACTCCAAACCAAACGAGCTGGGAACTTGACAGAGTACTAATCCTACGACTAGCAACCAATTCAACCCCGAGTAGCACTAACAGCACTTCCCAACAACGAGCCAATATCGTCCGATTTCATTTATTTCTGTTTCCCAGTTAAATTCCTAAATCACACAAGGTGTTTAACACAACATTTTATTCAAAAATACTATAACCATTTTAAACCTCAAGGCTTAGTATCAAATCGATTCACTACAAAAATTTAACAAGGCAATATAGATCAACACCAATTAACCCATATCAAGATTACATAAGTCAAACTAATAAACATAGTTACAGGTTCGTATTTTAAAGAACAACAACAAAGAAAAGGAGTAAATGGGTTACCAATCAAGGATCGATTGAGACAGAGACCTACAACGATTGAGACCCGATTCTGATTCCACAAGCGATCCACACACCTTCGTCACCGGAACGTTAACCCTTTTTGAGAACTAACAAT
Source organism: Artemisia argyi (assembly GCA_030686995.1). Classification (NCBI taxonomy): domain Eukaryota; kingdom Viridiplantae; phylum Streptophyta; class Magnoliopsida; order Asterales; family Asteraceae; genus Artemisia; species Artemisia argyi. The sequence continues at coordinate 2,885,401 of CM060690.1, forward strand.
AACTTTTGTTGTGAAGATTTTTGAGTGTGTGGAATCACTTGTGGGTCGAGTGGTTAATATAAAATTAATACAAGAAAGATTGATTCCTCCTCCCATTTGGGGTCAGTCGATTTGTAGCCAAAAAGGGTATCACACCATCATCATCTAGTCAGCTCTTGGCTCGGGGTGTTGACCTTCAATATGTAGACAAGGTAACGGTTCTCCAACTGAAACGCTTGGACTATCTGAACAGGGCATCGTGGTCGCCAGGGTGTCGGACCTGCTATGGCAGTTGGTGGGGGACGATTTGTAGCATGAGTAGAGATGGCAGGAGCAGCGTAGCAGCAGGATCAGATGAAGAGGGAGGAGACAAAGAGGAGGCGTGATTTGTGAGGTGTGATGGTACGGTTTAGGGTAAAAATATATAACCGACCTTTTTTTTTTTTTTTTTTTTTTTTTTTTTTTTTTTTTGTAATAGTATAAAATTAGTTTTATGTATAACCGACCTTTTTTTTTTTTTTTTTTTTTTTTTTTTTTTTTTTTTTTTTGTAATAGTATAAAATTAGTTTTATGCATTGAGTATTTAATTTAAAAGGTGAAAGATTAAATAAAAAGTGATGTGCGGGGATGTTTTTGAGTTGCGTAATACTCGAGAGGGAATAATGAATCTCGGGATTAAAATGAGTCCGATATTAAATTATGCATATGTCATACTATCACGGTGTCGGTACGCGTGCGGTTTTAGTAAAATGGAATGTGAGTTCACCACATTTGTTTGTTTGGTAATAGTCGTCGTCGCTTTATAGTATCAACGAAAGTAAAAGTTTAAAGCAAAAGTTTAAATGTGGGACTAAGTGAAATTGCTGAATATCACATTAAATAATAAAATTTTCGGTCTTACGGGAAATAAATAACTTGAAATTTTCGGGTTATTACACAAGTTAATAATTAACCACCTCTACCAAAAGAAACAATCTGTAACATAGTTTATAGCTTGCCACATATATAATTTTGAGTTTGAATTACTTTGTACCAATTGAGTATATTAGTATATTATAATTAGGAGTACGTCAATAATGTTAGTGGGCTTATTTGTATTAGATTGGTATTAGTATTTGTGTTATATTTGTATCAGTATAAAATGTTCGGGTATATATATTGGGATATATGTAATCACATAATTCATTATTAATATATCGAGGTTTAAAAATACAACATGTTCGCTGAACAATCGCTTAAAACCAAAGTTGAACACAATGAGCCGGAAGAAAACATAAGCCGATTGAATTGGTATGTTTAGTTGTGAAATAATAGGGTGGTAATATTGTGGTGCAGTTTTGTTTTGCTACTAACCTGAACCACATAGTGTACACCCCATATTCCATGCTAATATTGTCACTGTTTGTGATGACTGAAGAGTACAAGTGATCTTTTTTTCCGAATATGTGCTAGAACACGAGAGAATAATGGTGAACACATGAGACTAATGGTATGGATTGTCTTTAGAGATAAACACAAAGTTTAACTTTGTATGTCATTGTTTTTGGTACTAGTTCTTTACATGTTTAGTTAGTATTAATGTTTTTGAATCATAATCTATAGCTTCATGAAGCTAATTATGTAATCCTTCCTAAACCGATAACAGAAAACATTCGTGATGGAAAAAAGTTACTCACATAATTTCGAAAAAGAAATTGGATTACAATAATTGTACTAAATATGATTCAAGTCACAACCCCGTACGTGCATCCTAACTTATCTAGAAAACTGATTTGAAGTAGGATACGAATATATCAATCATATATGTAGATAATTAAGTAAGAACTAACTTTATACATAAAAGAATGAATATATAAAAACTATCACAAAACTTGTGATTCTAACAAGAATGCTAGGCCATCCTCCAAAAATGCTGAACTTATGATAATTGTAAGTAGTCACTAAGTAATCACATACATCACTTTTGTTTATCAGCGACCATTGTCTATGTATACATAATAAGCACAAACTATGCAATTTAGTTGCAGACCAAAACAAATAATTTGTATGCTAAAACTAAGAAGTATAAATAGTTAGACTTTATAAGGTGTGTATTTTAGTTGTAGAGAAAATGAGTTGAGCATTATGGAGTAGCAGAGAGAGGATGATATTACCAAATTAGTTCAATTATAAGATCCCAGTGTCTCTTTGATTTCAAACTTAGGATATTCATACGAAACTTATGCATTTAACAAATAAAAACATTTCTCAATCAAGTGATTTAACATTTGCATTTTTGCTTATTTGTGCTTTGGTTTATGCATTCTTATAAGTAATAATACACAATTAAAAATGTAAGAAAAAACCTTGTGCATGCACGGGTATTATAGCTAGTTTTTTTATATGCCATATCGTAAAAGTTTTTTTATCAAGCATCTCGTGAATTTCTTTTTACCTTGAACGCTTCCTTGTCCTCAGGTATCCACTTGCATGAGTCTCCTCATCTCCAAATTCATTCAAATACTTCTTTATGTAATATGTCCTGTCACATATCATTTTCTAACAATAATGACTTCACCATCTTTAAAAGATGCTGATGGACACAAGATAATAATTCAAGCAACATGATGAATAGATGCAAATAGGGTTAAAGAGAAATGACACCGTGTCGTCGAAAAAGTGATCTCTAACAAATATAAGAGAAGACTTTAATTTTAAGGCAAGAGCAGTGTTTTGAAACCTGGTTCGGTCAGTTGAACCGATTGAACCGTTTTTCTGTCAAAAAAAGGCTAAAATAAACCGGTTCTTCGAGGCATGAAAATCGAGTTTGACCCGCCGAGTTTTATGTGAGCCAAGCAGTGGCGAAGCCAGAAACTTTAACAGTATGGGGCAACGAGCCATAGTGTCGGGTTCGGTTTAACTTAAAACAAGTCGGGTCGGGTTCGGTTTAGCTTAAAACAAGCCGGGTCGGGTTTGGTTATGAAGCAAAAAATAATCGTAAACATCAAAATTAAATAAAAGTCGTTGGTACCAACTGGGGCTTAACATTCCCCTTTCACAAACGCTAAATTAACCAGTCATAGATGGTTATTTGGAAACTAGCCCGGTTTCAAACTCAACTCTTGTCTAATTAGATCACTAGGACAGAAGCTCGTTGCCTGAGTCGGGTCCTTTAAGAAGGGTCCGGTTGACATTAAAAGATGCATGAGATCGTGGTGTTCGTACCGATTTACACCTAATTACCTAAACCTTTTGGGAGATAAAATTCGTTGGTTTCCATATAAAAACAACTTGGTTAATTAAGGTTCACAATATTTTTGAATGTTTTATGACAAAATTACTCTGCATAGCAATTAACCAAACACTTCTAAACAAAACGCATTAAATGCCGCTCAAATTATATAAGAACTATAAAAATCAATAAAATAGCTAAACCATAATTGCAAAAAGAAAAAATAATATATATAATTAGATAAATCTCATGTTGCTAAATTATACTAGTACTTACCAGTTACCAAACGTATCAACAGTGTTCATTGCAATGTATATTGAGTAGTACATTATTGAGTGGAAATAAAATATTAGTAATTCAGTGCACCATTATAACTCCGTACTACTATCTTTTTGTTACTGTATTGAAATAAAATATTAAAACAATATAGCTACATAATAAAGTCAATATATAGTACCATCTCCTTTCTCTCACTTTCCCCGTACCCAAGACCAACTTAAATCTCATTTCCACTACATTTTCTCACCGGAAAAACCAGTTTACCGGCGATTTTGGAGCACTTGAATTGTTGAACTCACTCGTTTATGAGGGCACTCGAATTTCAATGGCGAGGGCACCGGACATTTTCCCAACTATATTGACTCTTTTCCTCAGTAATTTAGTCTTTCCGCTAGAAGTTCGTTGAGGGCATCGCCCCCCAGTCCTTTCCATGTGGCTCCGCCCCTGGAGCCAAGTCAACTCGCTTCACTAAAGTTGGCCGTGTTTGATATTCTCTTTTAACTTTATTATAGAAAATATATATGATAAGTTTGCATTGATCGTGATGATTAATAATAATGTTTTTAAGTTTAAAAACTTGTATTCTTGTTAAATTGTACTCCCTCCGTCCCATAAAAACTGTCCAGTTTGACTTTTCAGAGTCAAACTGGTTCAACTTTGACCTTAAATATTTTTTATGTGTTATATAATACTTGATAAAAAATTATACCAATGAAAAATACACTTAAAACTCAATCTATTCATACATTTTGCATCAAGTATTACATAATAACCACAAAAATAAATAAGGTCAAAGTTCAACCAGTTTGACTTTGAAAAGTCAAACTGGACAGTTTTTATGGGACAGAGGTAGTATGTGTTTTGTGTTATATAATATATATTTTGGAATTGAATTTTTAGGTTTTATAAATGTTTGATATTAAATAAAAACATATATTATTAGATAGGCTTTCGAATCACACAATTCAACTTTCAAGCAATTACTCTCATTTTTTTCCGACCAATTCACTTGTCACTGGTAACTATAAAACATTCCAACTATTTTAATTTTAATTTATCTCATTTATTAACTATTTTATGCATAATTATTTAATACTCTAATTAATTGATAGATATATTTAATTAGTTGCATTTTTATTCATTTAATACTTTATTTTTTTTTAAGAAAAAATAATTAAATATAGTTAAGACTTAGATACTTGATCTTTTTTTACAAGATGAATTAAAGGGGTTTTTAGGACTGTTCCGAATGTTTTTAATAGTTGAATTATAATTTGCTCGTTTTAGCCCGTGCCCGTTTGGCCCAATTTATAATTTGTCCGTTTAGCCCGTACCCGTTTTAATCCGTGCCATTTTAGCCCGTGCCCGTGCCCGCCCGTTTTGCCACCTCTAATAAAAGTTTGAAAATTTAGGGATTAAATGTGTTGACTTATTGACTTATTGACTTTGTTGACTTATTGACTATGATACTTAAGCTCATGTCAACATAATGTTTTGAAACCCGGTTGAACTGTTCTGGTCGAAAAATGGGTCGATTTAAACCGAGTCATGCTTTTAATAACTGAACCCGTCGTGTCCAATTTTCAAAACTATATGTTTTTCCCAGTTGAACCCATTGGTCCGGTCCAGTTTTCAAAACTATATGCAACATCAACTTGTTAGCTTGTATGAAGTTTTGTGTGTTTTATTAATTTGTATAATGTGTATAATAACATATACTTTTCATTTTAGGGTGTTTTAAAAATAATATTAATTAGTGTGTTTAATTATTTTATATTTTATATTATGTTGTAGCTTGTTTAAATTGTATATTGTGAAAATTTTATTGTACTTTTTTAATAAGGGGTGTTTTAATTGATTGTTTTTAATTTGATATAGATGCTTTTAATTAGTTGTACCATATAAATAAATTATTGTAATTTTAAGTTATGGGTGTTTTAATAAGAGCATTAATTACACAATTCATTTTCTCTCACCCTTTTAGTATAGAAGGGCAAAATGAGGATTGACTGAAAATTCAGTTTTTCACTTTTCCCCTTTGACTAAATCTACATTATAAGTAGTTAAGATAACAAAAACAAGACGGGTAAGAAAGAAAACTTTCATTTAACGCTTTCATGGTTAATCAGCTGAAAAAGTGGCTAAACCCTGTATATCGGATCTAGTTAAGAAATGATATTTCACGAAAGCACGGTAATGAAAATTATCTTTCTCACCCATCTTGCTTATACTAGGTGAAAAAGCTAACTTTAAGGTGAAATCTGCTTGTTTAGTCAAAACAATTTTTTCAAAAGATTTTTAGTTTATGGTCAAAACTACTTATTCAATAATCCAAACCTGTCAGAATGGCTTATTGTTGCAGTAAAAGTGCTAATCAAATAGTCTAAAAGCTAATAAACTAGTGATATTACGGTCAAAGCTGAATTTCTTGGCCAAAAGTGCTTAAACATTTTAAGATTCAGAAGATAAGAGAAAAGGTGTTAAAAAGCATAAACAAGATATTCTTCAAACAAATAACAAAAGAAACAACAAAAAGATGTTAGTTCGAAAAGATTATTAAAGTATCAATTCATCATAAATCAAGAGCAAATAAATCAAACAATGTATCATTTTGAATAAAACAAAATAAATCCTTACCACAACGGGCCCTCAATCGAAATCATATATATATATCAAACAAAGAAACAAGAAATGGGTGCTTAAATTGAGTGAAAGAACAACAAGAACAAAGAACACGACATTTTGACACTTAGCAAATCGAGCATTTTTATTGGCCAATTGAAATTTAAATTGATAAAAATTTGTCAAACTTTGATGAATTTGATGGAGAGACAAAAAAACATAAAAATATAGGTGTAAAATTGTGAAAACAAAAATTTAAAACAGAGGGGTTAATTAGTCAGGGTTAGTGCTTCGTATGGACCAAAGGTTATGGCGGTTCGACGTGCTTATGAATTAGATAGGGGTGTATCCGGTAGGATGCAGGCTAACCATCACGGTCCTTGGAACGTGCCTGTTCAAGCTAGTGTTCCGACCACCAGATGGGACACACCGATTCGGTTGATATCGGGTTAGTGGCCAATCGTTATGACCCATCGATTCAGGCAAGGGTTTCGACTATCATGAATGGTCGTGTTGGTTCAGGTAATGATCCGACCATGGTGAATCTTCAAGGGTTGTGACCGGTGTGTGTTTCGAATGGGTATTGTGACTTTTCAAAAATTCACGACATACCCTATATAAAGGGACACATGGGCCAACCATTTTAATCATCCAAAACCCAAAAAAATACCACATACAAAAACCTCTCTTCTAATATACTCGATTACCATAAGTAATATTGCTATAAAAATATTATTTGTAGTATCTAGGAATTTTTGATATCTCAATAGTTCATCCGGATTATCACCACTTCGTGTAGTGTTGATAATTGCTACATATGTTACTTTCAGGGACGGAGCCAGGGGTTCCCGCGGGTGCCTGGGCACTCTATGAATTTTTTCGATATAGTGTTAATTTTTAGAAAAACATCGATTTTTTCTAAAGTCATCTTAAATGCACTCGGTCCATCGAAATGTGTTTCTAGAATTACTGTTCAAATTTTTTTGTGCACCCAGTCATATTTGGTCTTGATCCGTCCCTAGTTACTTCATTGTAACTTGGAAGGCAATTCATTGTAACCCAAAACATGATTGTTCGAAAGAATGATGGGGCGAGATTACTTTAACGATAGAGAGAACCTGTCATGAATTAACAATTAGCGGTATGAAACACATTGTCATTCAAACATCTTTATTAAACCCCATAACTAACAATCTTAAAGCAGTTTGTATGAAGATGGCGTCCAAGAACTTGATGCAGATATCGACCGACATCGTGAAGCAAGACCGTTTCGATGGTTGAATTTAAGTGTTGGCAAAAGAAAATGCAATTTCTTTTAGCTACATTGAACGTTGCGTACGTCCTGACCACAATGACTATATATGAATTCATATTCTTAGTTTTCATTAACATCAAATGTAGAACCGTAAGGCGGGGGTGAATACGGTCTTTTCGACAAAATTGAAGTTTAGCAACTTCTAGTCTCAAAGATCAACAAATGGTTATACAACAATTATAATCACAACCATAATATATAAAGCGAGTAAAGAGACTCCACGATATATACAGCTTCGGGATGGGGCTTTATACCGTCCATACGTCCAGTTACGAGTCCACGACACCGATACTATTACTAAGTATAATCCTGATGGTAGATTACAAACCATTACAACTTCACTCCACCGATATGCACAAAGATCGATGCTCACAAAGAAGAGCTACTCCCAATGGTATTTCGCCCTCGGAAACCACCTACAAGAATCTTATGATTCGACTTAACCACTAAGACCACAAAGACTTCCCCACAAGAATCTCGCGATTGGACTATATGTAGTTTTTGTAATAAGCTCCTTTTTGGAAGGAGTAAGCCTCACAAGGATGACATATTTGATGATATTCACTATTTCTTATTTTTGGATTAGTAATATACGCAAGAAATGTAAGATGTCATAGGAACGGTGGTTGTACCTCCCTAATATGGTTACTTCATTATAACTTGGAAGGCAATTCATTGGTAACCCAAAACATGATTGTTCGAAAGAATGATGGGGCGAGATTACTTTAAGGATAGAGAACCTGTCATGAAATAACAATAAGCGGTATGAAACACATTGTCATTCAAACATCTTTATTAAACCCCATAACTAACAATCTTAAAGCAGTTTGTATCAAGATGGCGTCCAAGAACTTGATGCAGATATCGACTGACATCGTGAAGCAAGACCGTTTCGATGGCTGAATTTAAGTGTTGGCAAAAGAAAATGCAATTTCTTTTAGCTACATTGAACGTTGCGTACGTCCTGACCACAATGACTATATATGAATTCATATTCTTATTTTTCATTAACATCAAATGTAGAACCGTAGGGCGGGGGTGAATACGGTCTTTTCGACAAACTTGAAGTTTAGCAACTTCTAGTCTCAAAGATCAACAAATGGTTATACTACAATTATAATCACAACCATAATATATAAAGCGAGTAAAGAGACTCCACGATATATACAACTTCGGGATGGGGGTTTATACCGTCCATACGTCCAGTTACGAGTCCACGACACTGATACTATTACTAAGTATAATCCTGATGGTAGATTACAAACCATTACAACTTCACTCCACCGATATGCACAAAGATCGATGCTCACTAAGAAGAGCTACTCCCAATGGTATTTTGCCCTCGGAAACCACCCACAAGAATCTTATGATTCGACTTAACCACAAAGACTTCCCCACAAGAATCTCGCGATTGGACTATATGGAGTTTTTATAATAAGCTCCTTTTTGGAACGAGTAAGCCTCGCAAGGATGACATATTTGATGATATTCACTATTTCTTATTTTTGGATTAGTAATATACGCAAGAAATGGAAGATGCCATAGGATCGGTGGCTGTACCTCCCTAATATGGCTTCTAGTATTTTATAAAATTTTTCTAGCATCTTGCTAGATTTTTAACATATCCTTGTTGTTCCAAAAAAAAAGTTGAATCTTATTATCAAGAGTTCAAGGTACACAACTTTTTTTCTTCTGCGAGAAAAAATCCCGATTTTGTAAACTTTGACGTTATAGATTCAAATAAAAAATTAGTCATTTAATAACATTTATACAATGTGTTCCAAACTACCAAGACTTAAAATATTTACATAGAATTAGATTATGCTACTGAATACTGATAGAATGAGCGTGGTTAGCAAAATTAAAATTTCAATTCCAAGCAAGTGTGGTTCTAGTGATCAATATTGTCTTTTTGTTAAGAAAAAGGTAATAAAACGTTTAAACTGAAGCTCGATTTTGAAAGCTATCTCCTCCTTTACGACTTTTCATTTGTGCACATTTTTTCTTTAAGCAAGTATTATATTAAGGAAAAAATGATTACAAAATAATCGTGACCCACCAAAATCACAAGATGCATAGATATAGAGTAAAATAATATTGTACGCATATAATAAGATAGCAACTTTTGTAAATAAAGTGGAACAATGTGATAAACACAAATAATAGAATATATCATGACATATACTTTTAGATTTGGGAAAAAAAATCATCTAAATACATGGAGTAACTAGGAGAGCCTACTCCTTTAGGGCAAGGAAGTCATATGATCACATGGATAGAGCCTCTTTTTGCAAGATGCAAACCAAAGACTGCTTACAAAGGCTTCCCTCCCCTACCTTTGCAAGGTTGAAGAACCTTTGTGGTTCTGTATACCAACCTACCAGGGTGGTCCCTTTGTCAATGCTGTGAAAGTGAAGGCGAAAACCATAGCAACAATATCTTAACTGGTCTAGATCAATCAGGAAGGCAAAAAAAAAAAAAAAAAAAAAAAAAAAAAAAAATAAATAAAAAGAGATAATTCGCAAGGTAACATAACTTGCAGTAAGATAGATGTAACTAGCATAAATGCCTAAACATGAACAACTATATATTTAACTTGGTTTCCTAAGATTACCTTCAACTTCCAATCTTTTTCTAGTCTATTCATTCCATCAATATACACCAAATCCACCGGCTTTACTGGGATCCGGGATTGCGAATGAAGAGGTGATCTCAGCATTACTGTGAGTAGCACAAATGATAAGAAGGGAAACTTCATATGCTCCTCTAGAAAAGGGTGTCACTTTCAGACTTATTCCTAACTCTCCCATCCCAAGTTTTGTATTAATTAATCCTTTTAGTTCAATATAACATCTTCTATGTACGATTCTTAACCGAAAGTTAAAAAGCGTGACCTTTGAAATGCTCTTGGTACTGCTCAACAAGTTCATAATGCATAAGGAAAATTACCTAGCGTTTATTGAAGTAATTTATTTTTGAGATAACTTCCTATACGCACAAATGAACAATAGTGATAGCTTCTTCAACATCATTAATCTAAAATTTTGGGTAAAAGGTTTTACCCCGGTAAATATATTAAATCTAAGAAAATAAAATAAAATAACACTAACGTACAAAGGAATATGGTTGTGTACCATGTTATTCTAAACGCTCTAACTAAGCGTTACAAGATTAATCTAAAAATTCCATTAACAAAATCTGGAAATTACCCCCCCCCCCCCTCCTCTTACCCGTCGTCTTTCTGCCAACCATTGCCATCGTATTCAGTGGAACATAGGTTCTACTTGCCCTTATCTAGAACATAACCATTTTACCACTTAAGTTGTATTCTGGATGTCTTTCTGTGGAGGTATGACAGTCTACATAATATTAAGATTGGACAAAAGTTCTTTACGGATATTTTTTCTCTAAAGATCAAGGGCCCGTTTGGTTAATTGGTTTTGAATTTAGATTTAGGATTGACGGTGAAAATTGTTATTTGGTTAGAGGCTTTAGTTTTGAAATGTGACCTTTTTATCTTTAAATAATAAGTTTAATTAATTTTTTTTTTGCTACCTTGTTAACATCAAGAAATAGTTTATGGAGGTTCATGATTAATTCTAGAGAGAGAAAAATAAAAAAAATGTGTTTATTATAAATGAATAAATGAATAAGCTTACACAATTTCTTACACCCCTCATGCAGAGTCATGAGGGGTATTTATAGGACCTTTACAACACTAGTTTGCCCCGTGAACATTATTACTCCATGCGGGTGCAACTATATTACGTATCTAGTCCAATTCACGTGTAAGACGTTATCTTTATAAAAGGCGAGGCTAACAATCTCCCTTCAAGATATCGTCACACGTTAATAGTTACAATGAGACCTATAAACAAAGTAAATTACAATAATAATCAACAAAGTTGACGTTGTTGAAGTGCAGAGTCTATGTAGTCTAGATATTGAGGCAGACTTAAAGTTCCCTCTTTCGATGATCTCGACATTTGATCTTTGGTGCTCTGAACTTCAGCTGTAATGGTCTAGTTAGGTTATTACTCCCTCCTAACTAGTGAGCCTTTTTTCTTTAATTTGCTCCCTCCTGAACTGACAACTCTCTTTCATCAAATCTCTTTAGTCTTCTAACACGCAGTGGAGAAAGTAAACACTAAAGTGTAGCACTGTGGTTGTCGTTCTAGGAGCATCATAACAACATAACTCACTTAGTATTGTATCCAAGTTGGTAAATAAGCCCCGATGCACACACACTACTTCTCCCTCCAAGATATTAAGCACAGTTCCCTCAATCAACCAAATCAAGAAAGACGAAACACACTTCTTCCTTCATGTACTTCTCCCTCTTGATGGTTGCGAGTTATCGGAATCATCATACTGTTGTGTACATGTCATAGAATTACCTTTTGCTTGATGCAATATTAAAGCCATAACAGCCCATTTAAGCATAATTCCGTGAGAATATGTCGAAAAAATATGACTCTCTTTTTCTACAATCTCATTACTTATCTTCAACCTATAAGCAATATCTTCGAAATCCAACCAACTAGTAAATGACCACTGAATGGAGACAACCCAATATAACCGATCTAAGAATGAAGTAAACCCTTAGATATGTGACTTAATCTTGTACGAAAGTGTGACTAAGAACCTATACTGAGCACTGCAACATAACTCCTTAAAGCATATGTAGTGTCATATACCCAAACCAATAGAACAGTATATGAAATATCCACCTCTTTGACAATCCACAACTCCATGTGACACTGAGTACTACAACATAACTCCTTAAAGTGATAGCCAATGTGAGCATTAAGAACCGACTTATGCGTTTATAGATCACACATTTAGCTAGATGTCCAAGTCTTAATCACTACCAGTGTATGCCCAAACAAGTATCTCTGAAAGTTATGCATCCATCCAACCTCTAAACTTTGAGATAAATAAGTACAAATGCCCGTGAAATGAACTTTAAACCCAAATAACCAATATCGTACAAAAACTTCGTAGTCACAAAAATCCGATACTAGCTGTTGTCATTTGGTTGTGATTCTTGATCAGGATCTTTTAAGCTATACGTGGTTTGTTTTGAAGTAGGATAAATTGGTATAAAGATAATGAAATGAATCATGTTCTATTAAGTGTAGACCAATAATACATAAGTGTTTTTGGTGTGATGGTTGAGTTTGGGATATGCCCAAATCTTTGGATAACCCCTGTTTCAGTAAATTAGGGTTCGAAAACTAGGGTTTTGTATGTTAGATATTCAGCAAAACCTTAAGAAACTCAGAAGAATTTCACTTCTTGATGCTCAGTAAATACCCTAGAAATTCGGAAAATCACTCCTTACTCAAAGTTTTCCTTGCTCGAAGAAATTTCCTAACTCAAAGAATTTCCTTACTCGAAGGATCTTGCTCGAAGGTTCTTACTCGAAGATTCTTGCTCGAAGGTTCTTACTCGAAGGTTCTTGCTCGAAGGTTATTACTCGAAGGCTTACTTGATGTTTCTAACTCGAAGAATTAAATCCTTACTCGATGAAAATTGCTTACTCGAAGAATTTTCTTACTCGAAGTATATAACCTCTTAGTAGAAGGATATAAGAGAAGAAGTTCTGATTTCCTAACTCGGAAAATATAAACATAACTTAAAGTTTCCATACTCGAAGGATTCCTTACTCGAAGGATTACTAACTCGAAGAAACTCAACCTTACTCGAAGAACGACAACCTTACTCGAAGAAAATCAACCCTTTACTTGGAAATCTTCAAATCCTTACTCGAAGAACTTCTCCTAACTCTAAGAAATACATCCTTACTCGAAGAACTTCATAAATGTACGCACTTTTTCCAAGAAAAAACACCAAAAATCACATTTTTTCCACCACAAACCACCACGATTCGCCCCTAGTTAGCTCTGTTGCCACTTGTTAACATCCAGAAACGGTTTCTGGAGGTTGAGGTTGATCGAAATACATGATTAGTTATAGAGAGAGAAAGTAGAGAGAGAAAGGTGAAGAAAAGGTGTTTATTATAAATGAATAAATGAATAAGTTACACAATTTGCCACACCCCTCATGGAGAGTCATAAAGGGTATTTATAGGCCCTTTACAACACTAGTTTACCCCGTGAGCATTATTAGTCCCTGCGGGTGCAACTATATAACGTATCTAGTCCAATCACGTGTAATACATTATCTTTATAACAGGCGAGGCTAACATACCTAAAAAAAATCTAATTCAAATTCAAATCCAATTCTAATCTCGTATACAATCCAAATGCACCCCAAGTCTTTTAATATCCACTATCCAAAATCTTTACAAACGTTCATTACGAATAATTATTATTTTAAATTAATTAATTAGCTAAAAATAAATCAATTTTTACCCTTTTATTTAAATTAAAATATTCCACAAACCATTAATCGTTATGTGAAATTAATTATATCATCATGACGAGATTAAATTATCTTTCAAAAGATAGGCATTCCTATATATACTTTCAACTAATTTTTATTTCAGAATTTCTACAAAAGAAAAAATCACGTGTGATTCAAAAAACCACATGTGATTTATTACTTTAAAAATCACAGTTAAATTATATTATGAAATCACTTGTAATTTTTAAAATAACAAATTACAATTAATTTTTACAAATCACGTTTAATTTTTCTGGACGAATATTTCAACACTAAAAAATATCAAAAGTATATTAATGTGTCTATCTACTGAAAGATAAAACTATTCTCTTCACGATGATGTATTTTTCGTATAATCACGATTTACCGTTTGCAAGAAATGTTGTTTTAAAAAAGAAAAAAAAAAAAAAAAAGGTAAAAAAATAGATTTTCTTTTTGATGAAAAAATGAATAACTAAAATTCACCCATTTAATCTTTAAAAAAAAAGTGTCTATGTCGATGTCATCTCATTAACATTGATCAATATCTAGTGATGAGGATTACAAAAAGACAATCATCACATCATTTTAAACGTTTATTATCATCATATCATTTTACGTTTATTAAAATATAATTTCGCATTATTTATTGAATATTACTAGATCCACTAAAAGTTTACAAAAAATAATCCACTCGCTGACGTGGCAGAGTGGTGATTGGTTGGTTTTCTGTGGGCCACAGAAAACTAACCAATCACCACTCTGCCACGTCAGCGATTGGATGATTTTTTGTAAACTTTTGGTGGGTGTAGCACTCCTCTTATTTATTATCCTATTATGTTAATTCAACTTTATAACCCAATCTCTTAACAAACTTTTCATGACATAAAAATGGAACACTATAACTTGATATACTATGCGGCTGCATTGCTAGCCACTGTGGCACTCCTCCTCTTTCCCCGCCACCTCCGCCAGCCCACCACCAAGCTCAACTTTCCTCCCGGCCCCAAACCATGGCCCATTATCGGCAACCTCAACCTCATGGGTCCACTTCCGCATCGTTCAATCCATGAGCTCTCTAAAAAATACGGACAGATCATGCACCTAAAATTTGGGTCAAAAAGTGTGGTTGTGGGATCCTCAGTGGAGATGGCGAAAGTCTTCTTGAAAACAATGGACGCCAACTTTGCGTGCCGCCCACAAAATGCTGCTGGAAAATATATAGCTTATAATTATTCTGACATCTCATGGTCCCCTTATGGACCTTATTGGCGACAAGCTCGTAAAATGTGTGTTGTGGAGTTGTTCACTGCGAAAAGGTTGGAGTCATATGAGTATATTAGAGTAGAGGAAACGAAGTCTCTTTTAAAGACGGTTTATAAGTTGTCAGGTGAGGAATTTGTGTTAAGAGATGTATTGTACACGTTGAGCTTGAATGTGATTAGTCGGATGGCGTTGGGAAAGAGATATTTAGATAAATTGGACATCGGGGAGATTAGTGGGGAGGAGTTTACGAAGATGATTGGTGAGTATTTTGTGTTGAATGGGGTGCTTAATATTGGAGATTGGATACCATGGATAGATTTCATGGATCTTCAAGGGTACGTGGAGAATGAAGGCGGTGAGCAAGAAATTTGATCAGTTTCTGGAGCACGTGTTGGATGAGCATGAAGAAAAGAGGAGGGCGGAAGGAGAGAGTTTTGTTCCTAAGGACATGGTTGATTTGTTGTTGAAGATTGCTGATGATCCAACTATTGATGTTAAGATCGAGCGACATGGTGTGAAGGGTTTCACACAGGTACTGTCACCTTCCGGAAATTAAAATATGTGTTTATGAATATTTGTCGTCAAATAATCAGTTTTGACCCGACATCGTTCACTTATGTTTTCATATCAGAATAATCAACCATTATAAACGCAAATCTAAAGCCAATGATATATCTGTTAGTTTATATATCTTAGCGAGCAATGAACATTTTTCCGCATGTATAGGACTTGCTTACCGCTGGAACAGAAAGTTCAGCAGTAACAGTGGAATGGGCAATTGCGGAACTCCTAAAGAAACCAGAAATTTTTAAAACTGCAATAGATGAGCTCGATCAAGTGATAGGTCGAGATAGATGGGTGGAAGAGAATGACATGTTGAACCTTCCATACATAAGGAGACAATGAGATTACATCCAGTGGCACCATTGTTAACTCCAAGAAAGACAATCGAAGACTGTAAAGTTGATGGTTATGATATTCTAAGAGACACGTGCGTGATGGTTAACGTATGGACCATAGGAAGGGATCCGCAGTTGTGGGATAAACCCGAAGAATTTTGTCCCGAGAGATTTATTGGAAATGATATGGATGTGAAAGGTAATAATTTAGCGTTCTTGCCTTTTGGTGCAGGGCGAAGGATGTGTCCTGGTTATAGTTTAGGACAAAAAACAATCGAGTCAAGCTTGGCTAATTTGCTTCATGGGTTTAATTGGAAATTGCCCGATAAAATGACAAAAGAAGATTTAGAGATGGAAGAAATATATGGATTAACGACTCCTAAAAAAGACCCACTTGTCACAATAGCTAATCCAAGGCTTCCACTCGAAATGTATTACTTCCATGTACTACTTTTAAAAGTTAAAAGCTATAGTTATCGCAATAAAGCTATACATGTTACAATATTAGTCTCTATATTAAGCTTACGAATAAGTCTAGGGGTCTTAGTGTTAAACTCTATTTGCTATGTATGTGTCGGTTTGTTTGGCTTGTGTCCCAAGCCCAAGACCACCGTTTCTTTCCTTTTCATTATATCAACCGACTAGATTCCTAGGCGGTTTAGGAGTCGGTCGGTTTCTTACCCCCTCATTCGCTATAAATAGAGATGAGGGGGTGAGGGTTTATGTACGTCATTCTTTCAATACTTAATCAAAAGTCGATTAAGGGATATTACCTTGTGTGATTCTTTCTTCTTTTCTGTCGACATCATAATCTGTTGTGGTGTGTTCGACTTCACGATCGAAGTCATCTGCTCTAGTAAACCAGGTTGTAGGGTGTCGAATCACTACAAGTGGTATCAAGAGCTCAGGTCGCGGAGTTTCGCTGGTTACTAGGATCGATCGAGAAGAGTTTTTTTTTTTTTTTTTTTTGGTGCTCGTGTTTCTGGAAGGAGCAGAACTTACGTTCTATTTGGGCTACCGGTTTTTCGATTACCAAAAGGTGCTTGTTGTTCAGGTTCTTGATCGACAAGGAGCAGCAGATTGAATTGTGTTTGTTTTTGGTCGACAAAGAATATTGGGTTTTTTGGATCTGTTTTTTTTTTTTTTTTTTTTCTTCTGGTTGTCGGCGTACAAAGGAAGAAGAAAAGGTTTAGTCATCAATAATAAAGTCAACAACAGTAAGGAGATTGCTTTTTATTGGTGGAATCCAATACCAATATTTTAAAACATAAATTTTGTTTTTTTTTTTTGTTTTTATTATTTATAAACAAAAGGATTAAAAAGGTATTGCATAAGGGACTTTATTAGTTTGTGATTGTGGGGTTTTTTTCACAAGGTTTAGCAAATTAATAAAGGGATTCAAGAATGATGGGAGCCAAGTTTGAAATCGAGAAATTTGATGGAACTGGTGATTTCGGGTTATGGAGAGTCAAGATGCGTGCTTTATTAATTCAACATGGATGTGAAGCAGCTCTGGAGGTTTTACCCGAGAATATGGATGCTACAGCAAAAGCTGAGCTAAACAAGAAAGCTCATAGTGCCATGATTTTGTGTTTAGGTAACAAGGTTCTGAGAGAGGTTACCGGGGAGACGACTGCAGCGGGGGTTTGGACCAAGCTCGAGACTTTGTACATGACAAAGTCCTTGGCCAACAAGTTGTACCTGAAGAAGAAGTTGTATACATTCTACATGCCGGCTGGACGTACGATGTCCGAGCATATAGATGAGTTCAACAAAATCGTTCTTGATTTAGCAAATATTGAGGTAAAATTCGAGGATGAAGATCTTGCTTTATTATTACTCACTTCTTTACCAGCATCATACGAACACTTTGTGGATACCTTGCTCTATGGACGGGAAGCATTGACTTTGGAGGATGTGATGGCCACACTGAATTCAAAGGAAATCAAAGAAAGGTCTAAGGCGAAGGGGGATGATGGTGAAGGGTTATATGTGAGGGGAAGAACTGATCGCAGGAATTTGCATCAGTCTAGGGGAAAGTCAAGATCGAAGTCTCGAGGTGGAAGACTCAAGTGCTTTATTTGCCAATCTGAGGAGCACTTAAAGAGAAACTGTCCAAAGAATAATCGCAAGAAGTCAAATAGTTTCGTCAAGAAAGAAGATCAGCCAAGCTCCAGTGGTTCGGTTTATGACGGTTCTGAGGTGATGATGGTTATGAGTGCAGAGGCTCTGCTAGATTGGATCATGGATTCAGGAGGTTCATACCACATGACACCCAGGTTAGATATATTTTTTGATTTTTTGGAATGCGATGGGGGCAGGGTACTGTTGGGTGACAACAGGGAGTGCAAGATCAGAGGTATTGGCAAGGTCAGGTTACAACTAAAAGATGGGTCAAGTTTTGTATTAAACAATGTCAGGTATATTCCTGAATTGAAAAGAAACTTGATATCGCTGGGAACTCTTGAAAAAGAGGGATATACCGTAAAATTGCAGTCGGACAAAATCAAGGTGATTAATGGTTCTAGGGTTATTTTATCTGGAACACGAAGGGATAATTGCGTATACTCTTTGGATGGCCATGCAGTGGCGGGTGAGCTTAATGCTAGTGTTGAAGAAAAAGACAGTCTTGCGCAGGTTTGGCACAAAAGACTGGGACAAATCAGTGAGGCGGGACTTCAGGTGCTAGAAAAGCAGGAGCTGTTTGGCAAGAAAAGTCTAGGTAAGCTCGATTTTTGTGAGAATTGTGTTCTGGGAAAGTCACATCGAGTCAGTTTCGGTGTAGGAAGGCACACTACTCAGGGAGTGATAGACTATGTTCATTCAGACTTATGGGGTCCGTCTCAGGTGGAATCATTGGGAGGTAAGAGGTATTTCTTATCTATTGTCGATGATTATTCCAAGAGGGTATGGGTTTATATTCTCAGGTTCAAACACGAAGCATTTGGAAAGTTCAAAGAGTGGAAGCAATTAGTAGAGAATCAGACTGGGAGGACGGTTAAGAAGCTGAGGACAGATAATGGTCTTGAGTTCTGTAACCGAGAGTTTGAGCAGCTATGCACTGAGAGTGGGATTGCTAGACATTTGACAGTTGCCGGGACGCCGCAGCAAAATGGATTAGCAGAACGGATGAATAGAACTCTCATGGATAAGGTACGCTGTTTATTAATTCAGTCTGGATTGCCCAAGACCTTCTGGGCGGAAGCGACATGTACGGCTGCATATCTTATAAATAGGTCACCATCGACAGCGATTGAGAAAAAGACACCTATGGAGATGTGGTCGGGACATCCAAGTGATTATGGGATGTTGAGGATTTTCGGCTGTGTCGCATATTTACATGTTAAACAAGGTAAGCTCGAGCCGAGAGCGGTAAAATGCGTTCTTTTGGGGTATCCTGAAGGTGTGAAGGGGTACAGACTATATAGGCTTGATGATGAATCACCTAAAATAGTCACTAGCAGGAACGTGGTCTTCAATGAAAGTGTCATGTACAAAGACACGTTGAAGGATTCTGGTGCAGGTACTGATAAGTCTGTTGAGGAATTACAGGTTGAGGTGGAACTGAAGAGGTTAAATAATCATTCGCTTGAGGAAGATCTGATTGATGGTCAGGAAGATGGCGATGATGAAGATGCAGGGGATCAGGATCATGATCAAACACCGGATCTCACAGATTATTAGTTGGTTCGGGATAGAGAGCCAAGGACAAGAATGAAACCTTTGAGGTTTCGAGATGAAAGTAATATGGCTGCTTACGCGTTTGCTGCAGCAGAGGAAGAAGATACTCATGAACCATTGACATACCAGGAGGCAGTTACTTGTAAAGATAGATTTAAGTGGAAAGCTGCTATGGATGAAGAGGTGGATTCTCTTAACAAGAATGAGACGTATGAGTTAGTGGATCATCCAGCTGGGCAAAAGCTGGTGAGCTGCAAATGGCTGTTCAAGATAAAGGAAGGGATTGAAGGTGTTCAAAAGCCTAGGTACAAGGCGAGGGTGGTGGCTCGTGGATTCACACAAAGGGCAGGTATTGACTATACTGAAGTATTTTCGCCGGTAGTTCGACACACATCTATTTGGGTTATACTTGCATTGACTGCGTGTAGAGATTATGAGCTAGAGCAGCTTGATGTAAAGACGACATTTTTACATGGGAATCTTGGAGAAGTAATCTACATGAGGCAACCACCGGGTTATGAACAAGGTAACAAGGTATGTTTGTTAAAGAAATCCCTTTATGGTTTGAAGCAGTCACCTAGGCAATGGTATAAGAGGTTTGATGAGTACATGCTGAGCAACGGGTTCAAGCGTAGCAGTTACGACAGCTGCGTATATTACAGGAGTTATGCACCAGGTGAGTATATCTATCTACTGTTATGTGTAGATGATATGCTGATTGCTTGTAAAAGCAAGGCTGAGATTGGGTCTATCAAGTCTTTGCTTAAAAAGGAGTTTGACATGAAAGAGCTCGGTGAAGCAAAGAAGATTCTTGGTATGGAGATCATCAGGGATCGGAGTCGCAAGATTCTGAGGGTGTCACAATCCGGGTACATTTCTAAGATTTTAAATAATTATAGAATAGACAATGGGAAATCGGTTAAGATGCCATTGGGTGGGCACTTCAAGCTGTCGTTGAAGGATTGTCCGGTTAGGGATTGTGATGTTGAAAGGATGAGTAGGGTGCCATATGCAAATGCGGTTGGGAGCTTAATGTACTTGATGGTGTGCACGAGGCCAGACATAGCGTATGCGGTAAGTGTTGTTAGCAGATATTTGGCGAATCCAGGTAAAAAGCATTGGGAAGCAGTGAAGTGGATTTTGAAATATTTGCGGGGTACTGCAAACGTGGGTTTGGTGTATGGGACAGATCATAGCAACCATGTGGACGTAACAGGTTTTGTTGATTCAGACTATGCTAAGGATCCGGATAAAGGTAGGTCAATCACGGGTTACGCGTTTTTAGTATAGGGATGTGTTGTAAGCTGGAAGGCAACGCTACAACACGTGGTGGCTCTTTCAACTACAGAGGCGGAGTATATGGCCCTTACGGAGGCTGTGAAGGAAGCTATTTGGCTAAGGGGACTCTTGGAAGAGTTGGGCGTGGAGCTTATCATCGTGGCAGTTAATTGTGATAATCAGGGCGCGATTCACTTATCGCGTAATCATGTTTTTCATGAAAGGACTAAGCACATCAATGTGCGTTATCACTTTATCAGAGATGTCTTGGAAGCAAAGACGGTTGAAGTTCTGAAGGTAGGTACTGAACACAATGCTGCGGATGCCTTGACGAAGGTGGTACCTGGACTTAAGTTTCAGCACTGCTTGGAGTTGCTGAGCGTCGGTGTAGGCTAATATAAAGCCTATGGTGGAAATTGTTACAATATTAGTCTCTATATTAAGCTTACGAATAAGTCTAGGGGTCTTAGTGTTAAACTCTATTAGCTATGTATGTGTCGGTTTGTTTGGCTTGTGTCCCAAGCCCAAGACCACCGTTTCTTTCCTTTTCATTGTATCAACCGACTAGATTCCTAGGCGGTTTAGGAGTCGGTTTCTTACCCCCTCATTCTCTATAAATAGAGATGAGGGGGTGAGGGTTTATGTACGTCATTCTTTCAATACTTAATCAAAAGTCGATTAAAGGATATTACCTTGTGTGATTGTTTCTTCTTTTCTGTCGACATCATAATTTGCTGTGGTGTGTTCGACTTCACGATCGAAGTCATCCGCTCTAGTAAACCAGGTTGTAGGGTGTCGAATCACTACAATACAAATAAACTTTACTAAGATCTTGTTTTTATTTGCTTATTCTATCAGGTACTTTGAGACCTACAATGAGTTATATCAGTTATATTATAACTCTATGTTGTCTAATTATATCTATGTTTTTACTGTATACAATGAACTAAACACAATCTCTCCTTCTACACTTCAAAGCTTTCAATTAATAAAAGGTATTTAAAGCAGTATACAATTATACATGCTAATGCAACATGCATGCACAATGACAAAAACATCTTAGAAAGATGTACACTATCAACCAAATTTCTTCTATAACCCTACTATTTACTAGGTTTATAAAGTGAAAAAAAAAAATAATAATAATAATAATTAAAAAAAAAAAAAAAAAAAAAAAACAAAAACAAAAAAAAAAAAAAAAAAAACATTACAGGGGTAAATGATTTTAATGAAAACAAATTATGTTGTGAAATATGAAATGATATATTTGTAGAATTGTAGTATCCGAATATAAAAGGAATTAAGTTTTTGAAATATTGAAGTCCAAACATGTGAATCCTTTAAAGAATTCTCCAGGTTTTAAACATTTTTTTAAGTTACTGATAAGAATGTTATTTGTATGAAAACATTGTTAATGTACAGGCCGGTCAACCAAACCTGGTGTCTGCATTTTTACAAACCGATCGTTTGCGAGCACACTACTTTACCTGGCCAGACCAGCCAACTTACTTCAGTTTTTGAAGATCTTGTGTAAACCCCCCTGTCAACCAATGGATTGGGTGTTATTCAGGTGATGCTCAAGTGCTCAACCAGCGGGATCAAGTCCCCTCGCAAATGAAAGATTTAGAGTGGGTTGCATTTTGGAAGTATCCTATTTGACCTTTAAGAGCATTTGCAATGCCATCTAATATGTTTTTATTTTTTAATAAGCAAAATATATTTTTAGGATAATCATTTTGAAAAATATATTACTTGTCATATTTTTCAGCTCTATGTGGCAAACTAATTTTTGTGCACAACCAAACTTGCCATTTTCATCAGTTAGATGTAGTTTTTTACCTTCTCAATCGGTTGCAGGTTACCATACACCAAAATAAAAAACATGACAAGTTAACTACATTTATAAATGATTATTCTTAAAATTTTATTTTGGCCAAATTAAGATTTGGCCGGATTGTAATATGGGTTATTTGGCTAAAAATCAATATAACTAAATTTAATATATATATATATATATATATATATATATATATATATATATATATATATATATATATAATTCGAGTCAACTCGAAAACGGAACGGAATTTAAATTCGGTTCGGTTCGGCATTCATGTACGTTCATTTGTCAAGCTAAATTTAAACGAACGAACACAAACAACCCTTTATTTGTATTCATCATGTTCGTTTACAACTCTAAAGGTTTGGATTTGGGTGGGGTTGATTAGGGTTTTGTGATGTTGGAGTGATAAACGGAGGAGATAGAGTTCGTGTAAACGGAGTGTTTTCAGGTATGCCATTGATGAAAGCTTGAGCTTTTGAGATTTAGGATCGATTGGAAAGGTTTTAATTTAGTGCTAGCTAGTTTGTCCTAATGGGGGGAGGGAGGAAAATAATCAATTACTTAAACTAATCTACATTATATATAAAGGAAAAATAAAAAAGTGAAAAGTTGAAACTAAAAAAGAAAATGTTAAAAACATATGTTTTAAAAGAAAACTATTAATACACATTGAAAACCGGGTTGACCCGAGACGCTTCAAACCCGATAGGTTGACCCGGTTTAATTTGACCCATTTTTCGACCTAACCCGTCGGGTTGACCCGATTTAAATTGACCCAGTTTTTTGACCGGAACGGTTCTATCGGTTGAACCATGCGGGTTAAATCGGGTTTCAAAACATTATGTTTAATCCGTAAATCCTCAAAATTTTATTATTTTTCGTTCATAACCTATAAACTTTTTTTACCACAAAACTATCTGCTGCTATAAAATTCTGTTGCCATGCATGAGTACTTGTCTAGTAATGAAAACGGATAATCATATTTAAATGTAGGGCTAATACCAAATTAAAGCATCATACTCGTCAAAAAAAGTTCTTTTGAGTAGCGAACTTTTTTTTCCTCATTGGTGTACTAAACTTGCATTTTATTGCCAAAAATACGTACTTTGCCAAAAATTTGTTTGCTACACAAAACTGAAAAATATGACAAGTAAAATACATTTTTAAATGATTATCCCTATATTTTTTATAACAAAGACATTTTCTTACAGTTATTTGCACGTTGCATTAATATATATATATATATATATATATATATATATATATATATATATATATATATATATATATATATATATATATAAGCTCATGAGTAGAGAGTTTACACAGCAGATTATTCGGAAGCCTCATTTTAAAACTTCGCTTTAAAGCCTTCAAAGGGCTTGAGCTGCCTGTACGTTTTAGTGAGCACCACTTTTTGGTGTCTAATCTTCCAATTTAGTGACCAAGTAATGAACACTATTTAGTTTCCGTCACTAGTTTGGTTCTTGGACAAAAATTCGCTGGCGAAGTGGCGAGTTATTTTGTATTCAGTTAGTGACCAAACTATGGGTCGTCAATAGGTCACTAAACATGTTTTTTCCTTGTAGTGCCTAGGGCTCCAAGTAGTCAAAGCATCCTCAATGGGAAGGAGCCAACGTGTCAATGGTGGCTCACGCATTGCATGACTGAAAAAAATTCGCTGGCTAGTTATTTAATTTGTTTATATAACTTAGCGAGCAATGAAAACTTTACCACATGTATAGGACTTGCTTACGTGTGGAACAGAAAGTTCAGCAGTAATAGTGGAATGGGAAATTGCGGAATTCCTAAAGAAAATAGAAATTTATAAAACTGCAAAGGATGATCAAGCTCGATCTTGTGATGGGCCGATATAGATGGGTGCAGTTGAAGAGAATGACATGACCAGCCTTCCATACATAAGGGCAATTGGAGATTACATCCCGTGGCACCAATGTTAGGTCCAAGAAAGACACTCGAAGACTGTAAAGTTGATGGTTATGATATTCCAAAAGACATGTGCGTAATGGTTAACGTAAGGACCATAGGAAGAGATTCACAGTTGTGGATAAATCCGAAGAATTTTGTCCCGAGAGATTTATTGGAAAGGATATGGATGTGAAAGGTAATAACTTCGAATTATTGCATTTGGTGTCGGGCGAAGGATGTGTCATGTCCTGGTTATAGTTTAGGACAAAAGGTGATTGAGTCGAGCTTGGCTAATTTGCTTCATGGGTTTAACTGGAAAATACCCCGTAAAATGACAAAAGATGATCAACAGATTGAAGAACTGTACGGGTTAACGATCTAAAAAACACACACTCATCACAATTGCTAATCCAAGGTTCTATAAGGTTGAAACTAGCGTTATCACACGATATGTACAATGTGTTTGTGTATAATAAACTTTATAAAATTTCTAACTATGATCTGTTATGAAGTTTTAGCATCATGTGATGATCGTCTTGATTGTATTTGTCTAGTTATAATCTAATCAATTTTCCATTTTGTCTCTTGGTTTAAATTCGTTGATGATAGTATTTTTACATCAACCATATCACGGAACATTTTAACCGTGAACGCTTCCTTTGCATAGTTGCATGAGTCTTCTTGTTATATTTCGGGTGTGTTTGGCGCAAAGCGTTTAATAGCAATTAGAAGCGGTGAATGTTGTGATTTTTAATGCCCGTTTGGCAAACTGCAAGTAGCGTTATCTATTTTTTTTAAATGCTCATTTTTCAACGCTTCATAACGTACCATTTAGGAGTGTTTAGCATTTAGATGCTGCTTTAGACATTATAATTACAACTACAACTACTTTACTAAACATTATTATAAAAAAATACAACAACAACTGCTTACAGCTACAGCTACAACTTACTCTGCTCAATGCTACTACTATTTTTCCTAAACACACCCATTTTCATTCAAATACTTCTTTATGTAATATGTCTAGTCACACATCATTTTCTAACAATAATGAATTCACCATCTTTAAAACACGATAGACACAATGTAATAATTCAAGCAACACGATTAATATGTACAATGGAGTTAAGAAAAATGACAAGGTGTCGTCTAAAAAGAGATTCAACAAATATTACCGAGAATATATTTATATTATAGATATTTGTTATTTTAAGCTCCACATGTTAAGTTATTTATGATTTAACTCACATTACAAATTAAATACATGCAAACTGTTTAATTTAATAATTTTTATGAAAGTTGTTGTAAGTCGTGATCATATTAATATTTATATTACTCCTAATAAATTTTAACAAGTTGATGTATTTTTAATTGACGTGAAATATTAATTTATATGTTTGGTAATACTGCACTTGATTTATTAAAATGTCCGGTATACATTAATACATGACCACGTGGTTGTTAGTTGTTACGTCCAAGGATCGACCCACGTAGGAGCCGGGGTGTGAAACGGATCACGTCCCGATTACTCGATGTTTCTAACTCTAAGAATTAAATCCTTACTCAAAGAAAATTGCTTACTCGAAGAATTTTCTTACTCGAAGTATATAACCCCTTAGTAGAAGGATATAAGAGAAGAAGTTTTTTAATGATAAGGTTGTGTTGGATGATTTGGAGCAACTCCATGATATACCTGCTTCTGATTCGGCCTATAATGGTTCAAAACAGCCAAATGTGGAGCAATTGATTGCTAATGCACATATGAATTTTGATGAAGCCATGAATAAAATTCAATGTGATATTAGTGCTAATATGACTTCCTCTTCTGATTTGCACAATTCAAGTGGTAGTGGGCTTCAATCTAATTCGAGCTTTAGTGCTGCTATGCAAACCCAGAAGTTTGAGACTAATGTGAATATGAATAAGAGTGCAACTTCTGGTCCTAATGCTCCCAAGGTTGATACTACGAGTGGTACTGGTGTGAAGTCGGTTTCTTACGCGGGTGATACTTCTAATGGACCTCAGAAACATGTGTCTAATTTTCGGAGGTTGGAATGTAGCAAAAAGAAGGATGATGTTGACCTTTCAGTTCCAATGAATGTAGTGGAAGAGGTGAACGAAAGGTTTGAGAATACTCTCTATGGTTACTTCCTTGGTCAACGCCTTGCGTTTCCTGCTTTTGATTACTATGTACGCAAAGCTTGGGCTAAGTTTAGTGTGCAAAAGGTAATGATGAATGCAAAGGGGTTCTTCTTCTTTAAGTTCACTATGAAGAAAGGTGTTGATGATGTGCTTGAAAACGGTCTTTGGTTGATCAGAAATGTTCCTATTATTCTTAAACCATGGACTTTGAACACAAACCTACTTAAAGAGGATTTGACTAACATCTCGATGTGGGTTAAATTCCATGATGTTCCCCTTGCTATGTTTTCTGATGATGTCCTCAGTCTTCTTGCCACACTGATTGGCACAATTTCTTGCTACCGGTGGTGAAGAAATTGAATCAACGGCATCGAATGCAAGCTCTGATAAAGTTTGATTCTTATTTATGGACTACAACGACCTAAAGTAGCTAAATAAGTAGTTAAAGTAAGCTCCTGGCTAAAATGAGTCTTGGTTCTACCCACCGGCAAGAATTTTTTGACCTGATCAAAAGTTTGATTGTAGATTGGCTATTTCGGGGTTCCATGCCCATGGATTGCCTTATTATAGCTAAAAGGTTAAATGCTTTTACAAGCCAAATGTGCAAGGAATCGTGGGGCCGTAGTAGTTTTGCTCGATGCATGATAGAAGTGAAGTCGGATGAGGTGCTTCGGGACAACCTCACAGTTGAGATACCATTACTTGATGGTTCGGGTTCGACTATTGAGAAGATACGGTTTGAATACGAGTGGAAACCTCCTCGTTGTGATAATTGTTAGATCTTTGGTCATATTTTGATTGATTGTCCTAAAGTTGTTGTACCTCCAGTTCTGCCTATTAAGCCTGCTAATGATGGTTTCACGACTGTCAATAATAAAAAGAAAGGTAAGCAAGGTGGTTATACAACTCAGGGTAAAAGAGGGTTTACTAAACCTGTTGTGGGTAAGCAGCTTCAGTATCAACCCAAAAAGAATCCTTCTGTACCAAAGAAGGTGGATGGCACTAAGAAGAAGGCTTCGGATGTGGCTAGTTCTAGTGTTGCTGGCACTAAGAAGAATGCTTCTGATGTGCCTAGTACAAGTGGAACGAAGATCACTACATCCAATCAGTTTGATGTGCTTAATATGGATGATACAGATGGTTTTGGTATTCCTACTAATGACACCAACATGGATGTGGATGTTGGTCGTACAATGGAAGTTAATGAGGATGAGTCGATTAAGACTGGTAGTACATCACAAGAACCGCTTGTGAGTGATTCAATGGAAATTAAGCAAGTTGGTTCTACTCCTATAGTTGAGAAAATTGGTAAGCTTGAAAAGCTTCTTATTGATGGGAAAGCTACTCTTGTGGATGATGATGGTCATCCTGTTCCGTCTACCTCTTCCACTAAGAGGGCAAACCTGTTAGGTCACCATTTAGTAAACACAAGTATGAGAATTTTCGTGTTGGGATTATAAACTTTGATCCTAACAAAACCCATTTTCTAAGGTGGGTGAGGTTGTGGTTTCTGAGAGTGATGATGATGAGGTTCTTAACACGTTCGACGAATCAGCAAATCTTTTTGGTGGTGGTCTTGAGCGTGAAGATGAGTTTGATGACTATGATGATTATTCGAAGCAAATTTATGATCTTCCTGGGAATTTGGATGCTCTTAATGCTATTTATGGCTTTAATCTCCAAGGTCGTAGTGTCACAACTCACCATTTCAGGTCATTTCAGGTCATTTCCCGAACTTTGGAAAAACACTATTCATCAAACACTATTCATCAGATTACTATTCATCATTTTTGGTGTCAGTTTGACATTCCGAGAAGCATTCAGAAATTTTACTATTCACGGAACACTATTCACTGCGGGAAAAGATTTCATCATTCACGTGCATTACACATTTCATCGTAAATTTAGTTTACGGGTATTCAAATTCGCGTAACCGTATTGGTTCAGGTGCGAATTCATGCATTATCAGTAATGACTTTTCATACGGACTGGAGATAGTCTGCATATCATCATAACAGCATTTTCATGTTATACCACTCTCAGGATTTTCAAATTTATATATTTGATACATTTAACGTTTTTACGTATAAG
This sequence comes from Artemisia argyi, assembly GCA_030686995.1. Taxonomy (NCBI): domain Eukaryota; kingdom Viridiplantae; phylum Streptophyta; class Magnoliopsida; order Asterales; family Asteraceae; genus Artemisia; species Artemisia argyi. The sequence continues at coordinate 2,914,323 of CM060690.1, forward strand.
TATTTATAGTAAACGTTAACACCCGGTTTATACACGACGAATATATCTAAATATTCCCACAATGGTCCCGACATATTTTTATATCCATTTTAACATCATAAAAGTTATAACATTCAGTTACCCAGTATTTTGGAAATTTATTTTATTTATAACGTACGCGTATGAATATAACGACGGTTTTCGTGAAAACTAAACAATAATCACCCGATCACTCAGTAAATGTACCCAACATATTTTTAATATGTTTTTATCATTATTATAACTTTGTTTCATCCCGGTTAACTTCGTGAACGTTTATTGCTATTAAACCCGGTACCCGATTTTAACGAATAACACGTAATAACACCTAACGTTACACTAATTTCCTAAATAAATACCAAGTACCCCTACCCCCCCCCCTGGCTCACCATGGCCGGTCCTAAAAGTCCTCTCCTAGGCAACTTTATACAAAATCTTAACCTTGTGCATTTATATGTGATTATTATACATTATAAACTAGTTACTAAATATCTACAAACATCATTTAACTTAAACACTTATCCATTTTAGATCAAAAGCTCATTCTCATCTCTTCTCCATCTCAACCCATGACCAAACCCATAATCCATGATCAAGTGATCTTTTTCCAAAAGTTAAAACACCAAAGTTGTTCCTTTTACTTGCCTAATCAAGAATCAATCAAGAAATACACAAGTAATCCAAGTTTTCTAGCCATCTAATCATCTCTTTTTATCAAGTAAGTTATCAACTTTATTTTTACATGAATCATCTTATATTTACTTGTATTGCATGAGTTCCATGCTAAAAACCATGTACAACTAGCTATACCACCATTTATTTTGTCAAAAATGGAACATACAAACCCTAACTTTTTATTTATGAATTCCCTTGCTATAATAACTTGGTTAGGAGCCCATGGCACCTTAAGAAGGTGTATGGTAGGATTAGATTAGCTATGTGGTGATTACAAGAGGTTTGGTGATGTTAGAAATTAGTTATAAACCTTGAAAACTTGATTTGGAGCATGTTTTAGACATGCTGTCCCATTTTGTGAAAACCTGGAAAATCAGTAAACACCAAGGGAACTTTGGCAAAATTTTTAGAAAATACTTTCAAAAACGAATCCGTAGGCGAAAGAACGGATTAAAAAGAGTTTATAACGAAGAAGTTATGATTTTTGCAAGATTGTTGACGAAAAGTATTTTTCTGAAAAATGTTTGCTGTTGGACGATTTTCATTGGACAAAAAGAGACTTTAGACGTAACCCGGAGGAGCCGAGCTTTCCAAAATATATTACTACATACTAAGACGTAACCGTGGACATAAAGAACAAGTAAAACGGACAAGTAACGACAAAGATATTCACGTTTGAATATCGGCTAAACCCATTTTTATTTGACAGCTTTTAATAAAAATTGGCACAAAAACTACGAAGTACTTTTATAAGCTAGAAATAATATTAAGTACCAAATTTTATAACTAATGAAGTATTAGTTATTACAAGTATATTTTCATCATTTCAAGGCGATATTTCAAGGATTACAACCCGAGGATTTCAACACTAACATGGAAACATACGATATATATATATATATAAGTATATATATATTGCAACTAGCTTATTATATTTTCTAATAGCAATATTTTTCCAAATTCTTGGATTATATATTTTGATAACACAAGTGTTTTTACAAAGAGTAGAGTGGTATAGGAACATGAGCATGGACATTCATAACATCATTTGGTGATCTAAATGAGATCATTCATCATTCATATTAGGTTGCGGCTAGTGTGCGCGCCTTGTTTTTCAGCTCATTACATGTTCATGGTACCATCATATTGGGTTGCGGCAACTAATTGTTCATTGGTGTTCATTTCATTTCATCACAGTTTCATCAGTTAAGGTGAGTTTTCATAGCCCCGTTTTCAATTCAACATTTTTGATTGTTTTCAAATCCCACGGGGGGAATACATTGCATCAATCATTTTAGTACGAGCCCAAGTATTCAAACATGTACATTGCTTAAGTTACCTTGCCATGTGATAAGTCCCCTGTAACATCATGAACCGTTAATTTACCGTTAAGCGAGAGTGAGTGGATAGATCTATCGAGGGTGACGCCTCCATCCGTGGTAGTGATTACCAACAGTAAGCGGATGCATGTCATGTCTTTTACATTTGAATGTTTCGGCAGAACATTCGGGAGGGGCATAGAGTTTCATCAGTCATAGCTTCGGTGTCATGAGCTTAAGGCTATTGTACAATTTTCATGAGATTTTTATCTTGCACTTTTACTTGTGGTGGCCGTACATCATTACATTTTACAAACCTATGGAATTCACCAACATTCGTGTTGACGTTTTAGCAATGTATTTCAGGTTATTAAGGTAGCTCATGAGACATGCATTTGGACTTTCATGGAGTCGCGGAGTCGACGCGTCTCATCATTAGTTCATGCACTTATGTAAACGTTTGATCTAGTATGACTTGTTTTCATAAACTTGCAACACATTTTGGGGACCTCATTTTGTAAACTCTGGATTATTTCAATGATCAAATGCAGTATTTTCCAAACGACACTTTAGGTCGTTCAATGTAACTGTAACTGTGGTGCTATGACAGACACCCCCAGGTATTCCATTCCGCTGCAAGTCAGGTAAATTGGGGGTGTGACAGATTGGCATCAGAGCTAAGGTTATAGCGAACTAGGATGTATCTTGGACCCTAGACTATAACCACATCAGCATAGCATCTCATCATTTCATCATAAGTGCATAATCATGATACATGTTGTTTCATACATACCCTGTGCGAGTTATTTATACTCATATCCGTATATGTACATCATTTTATTGACCTGGTTCACAAGTGACATGTCTTCAGATACTCACCCTGACATCCTATTATCGGATTCCGACATTGAAAATGCCTTGTCATCTTCCACTACCATTATACCACCAGTTGCATTTACACCACCATTAGTACTATTGATTTGCCATAGGAATAGGGTTTTCCTATCATTCAGCCCGTACATAGAATGCCTTTTGGTAGTGTATCCAGAATTAATCTTAATGGACTTATTAGGATGCTTATTGCAAGGAAGATAGTGTGTTTTCTTTCCATCACTAGTAGGGCACTTACTACTCAGGTACTATCACCACCGTCAGTTACTTATTACACTATTGGCCTTCCCACAGTGTGTACTTTAGTTTTACCTTTTGGATGTCGCGAGGTAGCGCGAAAGAGGGTAGTATTCCATTCACTAGTACCATCATTGTCATTTCCTTTTCCATTCCCACTTGCCATGAACTAGATGACACCTAGTGGATAATACCAATGTCACGGACTCAACAGAAACATCCGCAGATTCTTCAGGAATGGTTCAGAACCTACATTATCTAAGATTTGATAGATGCACAACTTCAGACACCACTTCAGGACTATCTCGACCTTATGATGCCACAAACCTGATTTCACACAGAGGGACACCAGGAAGTCCCTAGACCAGACTTATATCCTCACTAGCTTTTACTATTATCCTAGCCACAGAAAGTGTGGGACATAGTCTAAAGAACTTGTTGTCTTTTGATTGTTGTACAAACAAATATATCAAGTGTGACTCTACTAAGTAAGAAATGGTTGTGCTATTTGTGATACCGGTTCACGTAGACCGAAATTTTCATGTATTATATTCATGTGTTGTGAATATGATGGCTTTGATTAACTATATACCCTCATGGTCACTTATGATTTGATGAAGAGAGATCTAAGCAAACCACTTCAAGCATGACGCAAGCTACTGTTGGACAAGTCATTGCCAAGAACATAACCACCGCCCTCACTAAAGAACTTACTCACGTGGAATTTATGGGGTGCAATCCTCCCTCCTTTAGCGGAACTAGAAACACAAAGAAACTTCTCAAATGGTTCGAAGACATAGAAACAATATTTCAATGTGGCGACTGTCGTAAGGAATACAAGGTTAAGTTCGCCACATGCACTTTTCAGAATCATGCCCAGGAATGGTGGACGAAACATATGAAGATGGTAGGAGTTGATACTGCCTACTCACACTCTTGGGAGAAACTAAGAAGGATGATGGGTATAACACTTTGTGTAAGAAGTGAATTACGAACAAGGGAACAGGAAACACAAAACTTTATCATGGTAAGGAAATGATGTTGACAAGTACACTACTCATTTTTATGAATCAACATGACTAGGTTCTGCAATGGATGAACCGGAAAGTAAGAAACTTGAAAGGTACATTGGGAGACTCTCAAATGAAATTCGTATGTTGGTCATCGCATGGGAACCCGATACCATGTCTGAAGCCATCAAAATGGCGATCGAGGCAAAGGAAACTCACAAATCAGAAAATCCCAGGGAGTTGCTTCAAATGTAGAAAGTTAGGGCATTTCAAGAATGACTGCCCAGAGCTAAGGAACAAAGAAAATCAGGAACTTGGAATCATGACTAAATCGCTCGAGGAATAGCGTGAGCTATTGAAAGAGAACCGTCAGGATATTAGCAACATCAAGGATAACAACAATGCTTCAGCAGGAGGAGCTTTGTTTCAATATATAAACCGTAGTTCGAGCCTTTAGGGTTGTATCTTTCCTTTTGTACTTACCGTTGGTACGATGACATAACCTAGTTGTATTAAGCACTTTCCAGTCCAATGTAGTATCTATCCTTTGTTACCTCTGTGATAATCATAACCATTGTTTACTCCATTTACTACCCCAAATTGCTCAGACTTCAATCGTTTCGCAACATTTTAGCATTGTCTTATCAGGAATTAGGTTGATTTCGTTTTTGACGAATTAGTAGACTATTACCATTCGACAAGATTCACCCACGTATCCAATACACCATTCAAGCTATTTTACTATCATATGGGGAAACTGTTTTACAGAAATATTTCTGAAGTAAGCTATTCTACTACCATCCTATAAATTGATTTTCTGTCATTACACCAAGTATTTACTATTATTACGCGAAGCAATTTTCATGTTACTTGAAAGAAAACATATAAACATAACTTAAAGTTTCCTTACTCGAAGGATTACTAAATCGAAGAAACTCAACCTTAATCGAAGAAAATCAACCCTTTACTCGGAAATCTTCAAATCCTTACTCGAAGAACTTCTCCTAACTCGAAGAAATACATCCTTACTCAAAGAATTTCACCTCCTTACTCGAAGAACTTCATAAAAGTACGCACTTTTTCCGAGAAAAAACACCAAAAATTACATTTTTACACCACAAAACACCACGATTCGCCCCTGGTTAGCTCTGGTGCTACCTGTTAACATCAAGAAACGGTTTCTGGAGGTTGAGGTTGATCAAAATACATGATTAGTTATAGAGAGAGAAAGGTGAAGAAAAGGTGTTTATTTTTTTTGGGTAAAAGGTCAACGACCCAGTAAATATATTACTCCAAACAGCATTTAAGTACAATGGATATGGGTGAATCCCATATCTCAGCTCGTTACATAGGCGAAAAGCTTACATAACAAGATACTTCCAATTTTCTAAACAAGAAAACAAAACCACTAACCACATGATATTAAGAGACTCTGACAAAAATATAAACTACTTCCGATGACCTTGGAGATTAAAGCCATAAATGGCATTAAGAGCATCCAAATTCCCTGGAAGATCATAAATTTGCTTCGAATAATCACCATAGTCATCAAACTCATCTTCACGCTCATGACCACCACCAAAAAGATTTGCTGATTCGTCAAACGTGTTAAGAACCTCATCATCATCACTATCAGAAACCACAACCTCACCCATCTTTGAAAATGGGTTAGCCCTCTTAGTGACAGAGGTAGACGGAATAGGATGACTATCATCATCCACAAGAGTAGCTTTCCCATCGATAAGTAGCTTTTCAAGCTTACAAATTTTCTCAACTATAGGAGTAGAACCAACTTCCTTTGTTCCCATTGAATCACTCACAAGCGGTTCTTGTGATGTAGTACCAGTCTTAATTGACTCATCCTCATTAACTTCCATTGTACGGCCAGCATCCACATCCTTGTTGGTGTCATTAGTAGGAATACCAAAACCATCCGTATCATCCATATTAAGCGCATCAAACTGATTGGATGTAGTGATCTTCATTCCACTTATACTAGCCATTAATACAAATATCGCCTAAAAACGTTATTTATGTTTTACGATCTTTGCTAAGTTTTGTTAACGACAAAATGTAAACTTTAGTTTCTAAGTAAATCATAATCTTAGTTTTAAAGACTTGCATAACTAAACATTTGCTACATTCTACATTTTATAAAACACAACACTTTTTATTTCTTAAAATAGAAATATCACATCACATTTATGGCAAGTTTTGTCAATATACATTTATGGAAAGAAAGTGTGTTTGACTAACCATATGTTTGCTTGCACAAGTTTTGTGTTTGACTAAGTGTTATGAGATGTGACATTGTTTGATTTGCATGATTTATTGCAAAACCAACTGCAAGCCTGGCGGAACCTTGGGGGTACACGAGCGGAACCCATCTGAGGGTTCCGCCGCATCCGCAAGACCTACAGAAGGTTTTGCTATAAATACTAAGCTACAAGTATGATTTTTGGTTATCACTCTACATCATATTTTCACACACATTCATTCATTCTTTCATCTAACCCTTTAACATCTCATATGTGAAGTTTCTTTTTGTAGCAAAGAGGTTCATGAGTTCATAAAAAAGTTACAAGTATTCAACACAACGTTGCAAGACTTGTTAGCTTAGCATTGTGTAGACTTGTGTAGTTTACACTTCTTTTGATTGTGTATTTTCAGTAGTGATCGGTTAGTATTTTAGTCCTCAAAATACAAAGTGTGACGGGAGTTGTTGTACCCTTGTAAAACAACTAACGGGAGTGGTTGTACCCTTGTAAAAGAACTCGACATCTAGCTTAGTGTCGGTAAAAGTGTATAAGCGACGTGTAAGGTTTTCTCCGCCGGTGAAAGGAGCTTGTTGACTAGTGAAAGAAACTCTCGAGTTGGATACTCGAGGCGTGGACGTAGGGCAAGGAAAAAGAGTCCTTGTAGCCAAACCACGATAAATACTCGTGTTGTGGTTTGATCGTTTCTTTCTTTATACTTACATGTTATATATTGTGTTTGTGTATATATCTTTGATCAAACGGAAAGTTTCAAAAGATAATTAAACAAGTTAAAAAGATTTTAAACGGTAAACTATTCAACCCCCCTTCTAGTTTTCCACAATTGGCATCAAGAGCTACGTTACTCAAGCTTTTAAAATATATTGTATTTTAAAACTTGAAACGATCCATAGATTTTGAAAATTACAAAGAAGGGCAATCTATGCAAAGACCACTTTTTGAAGCAAATGGTTTTATATATTGGAAAAACCGTTTTGAAACTTACGTGAAATCTAAAGATATGGATTTATGGTATATAATAATTGATGGTGATAATATAACTACTAATATTAAAGATGATGATCAAAAGAAATTGATTGCTAAAAATAATGAAGCTAAAATGATGCTTTACAATGCTTTGCCTAAGAAAGAATATGGAAGAGTCTATATGTGTAAAACCGCCAAAGATATTTGGCAATCTTTAATAGTCACTCATCAAGGAAACTCACAAGTTAAGGATAACAAAATTGATCTTCTTGTTCAACAATGTGAACAATTTGTTATTGCCGAAGATGAGATTATTAATAATGCATTTGCTAGGTTTAACAATATTATTACTTCACTTAAAGCACTTGATGAATCTTTTTGTAGTAAGAATTTTGTCAGGAAATTCCTTAGAGCACTCCCTCCGAAGTGGAGAGCAAAAGTGATGGCAATTGAAGAATCCAAGGATCTTTCAAGCGTGTCACTTGACGAACTAATTGGAAACCTTAAAGTTTATGAAATGGTAATGGAAAAGGATTCGGAATTAGTTAGAGGCAAGAAAGAAAAAGTCAAGTCTATTGCCTTGAAAGCTAGAGTCCAATCAAGTGATGATGAAGAATCTACTTCGGATAGTGATGATGAGGAATATGCTATGGCCGTAAGAGACTTCAAGAAGTTCTTTCGTAGCCGAGGGAAGTTTGTAAGGAAACCTAAAGATGACAAGAAAACCTTCCGAAAAGATCGTGATGATAGGAAAGGAAATGTTGAAAGGAAATGCTATAGGTGTGGAGACACAAGTCATCTAGTAGGAGAATGTCCAAAACCACCCAAGAGCAAGCCTCAACAAGCGTTTATGGGTGGTGCTTGGAGTGACTATGAAGGAGATGACGATGAGCCAAAGAATGATGATATTGCTCTCATGGCTTACGACTCAAATGAGGTACTCTCCGACTCATCTTACTCCTCTATTGATGATGACACCTTACAAAAAGAATATAACAAACTTTGTGAATTGAGCTTGAAAATCATAAACAAAAATAAGTTTTTGAAAACTAAAAAGGAGTTTTTAGAAAATGAAGTTTATGAGCTAAAAGAAAAAGCTAAGAGATTAGAAAAGAGTAAAGGTATTGACACATCTTGCAAATCATGTGAAGAGCTTAAACTCGAAATTGAGAAACTTAAAATTACTCAAAATGATCTAATAAAACAAACCACAAAATTTAAGAAGTTCGATAAGAGCATTTCTTGTGCGGATGAAATTATGAAACTTCTAAAGTCACCATTTGATAAAACAGGACTAGGTTTCATGAAATTAGAAACTTCAAAGGGTCAAACGAAACAAGAAAAGAATGCACAAGAAACTAACAAAACTGCTACAGCAGCCCGCGGAACAGACGGAACCCAATTCAGGGTTCCGCCTGTTGAACCCAAAGGTTCCGCCAAGTCTGCTGTAGCAGTAACACCATCCACATCGGATCGTTCAAAATTTGTTAAAGTTACATATAAAAATGGAACAAAACCTACCTTTAAAACTAGAGTAGGACTTAGTAAAAATGAATTTAGAGCTAAGACTACTTAACCAAGACCTAAGACTCCAATTCCCAATGCCCCTTTCCAAAGAGCAACTTCAACACACGACCAAACTACCAACATGTATGGAACCAAAACACTCCTGGAAATTACCAAGCTCCAAATTACATGTCATGGAACCCTTATGTTCTACTTTCATACTTGGAACAAGTTAATGGTATGCTTAACCAAAATGGACCCATGAGAAATTGGGGACCAAATGTTTGAGTGTTTTTCATAAAATAGATGTGCCTCAAAGTTTGTTTGGAACCGGATGAATGGATTAAAGATAGCGCTCGTTCAAGGCACATGACGAGTAACAAAAGCCTCTTCACTACTTATCACAAATGTGATGGAGGTAATGTTACGTTTGGTAGTAAAGCTAAGAGCAAAATCATCGAAAAAGGTACAATCTCTCATGACTCCCTTTTTATAGATGATGTAGCTCATGTTGATAACTTAGGTTTTAATCTTCTTAGTATTAGTCAACTTTGTCGTAATAAGTATAATGTACCTTTTAGTGAAAACGGAAGTAAAATACTTAAAAATGGCATAACCATAGCCAAAGGTGTTCTTAAGAACAACGTATATGTCATGAAGATGGATCCAACATCTAGAGACAAACTTTGTCTTACTTCATTAGATGAATCTTCAACTTTATGGCATAGACGTTTAGGACACGCTAACATGAGACTTATTCAAAACCTCTCCTCCAAAGACTTAGTTCGAAACCTACCTAAGTTGAAATATGACCAACACTTTTGTGATGCTTGCAAAGTCGGTAAACAAGTCCATAGTAGCCATAAGGCTAAAAACTTGGTTTCAACATCTTGGTGTCTAGAACTTTTGCATATGGATTTATTTGGTTCATCCGCTATACAAAGTTATGGAGGTAACTTCTACACTTTGGTCATAGTCGATGATTACTCAAGATATACGTGGACAAAATTTTTGAAAAGTAAAAATGAAGCTTTTGATAAATTTGAGATTCTAAGTAAGCAAATTCAAAATCAAGTAGGGTCTAATATTGTGTCTATTAGAACGGATCACGGTCATGAATTTGATAATGAATTTCAATTTGGAAACTTTTATGATATTAATGGTATTACTCATAACTTTTCGGCTCCACGTACCCCTCAATCTAATGGTGTAGTAGAACGTAAAAACCGGACGTTGCAAGAGATGAGTAGAACAATGCTTAATGAAGAAAACATTCTACAAACGTTTTGGTGTAATGCCGTTGACACATCAACGTACATTTTAAATCGAGTCTTAATTAGACCATTTTTGAATAAAACTCCTTATGAACTATATAAAGGCAAAAAGCCTACATTAGGATACTTTAGAGTGTTTGGGAGTAAATGTTTCATTCTTAACACCAAGGATTATCTCACCAAATTTGACCCAAAGTATTATGAAGGTGTATTTCTTGGATATTCACAAAATAGTAAAGCTTACATTGTTTTGAACAAAGAAACCTTAAGAGTCGAGGAATCATTGAACGTAACATTTGATGAGAGTCCACCTCCCACTAAGACATCACCTTTGGTAGATGATGAATTAGTTGAAAGCCAAGCAATAGAAAGTCAAGAGATCTTAGGTAATGACAAGGAAGATGAACTATTAAACAAAGAACTTGTCAATGTCAAAGAATCTAAAAGTCATCCATTAGATGGTGTCATAGGCAACATTAACGAAAGAACTCTAAGATCAAAAGTTCAAAATGAAAGCAACTACTTTTGTTTCGTGTCAACCATTGAACCGAAAAACATTAATGAAGCCATTAAAGATGAGTCTTGGGTAATTGCAATGCAAGAAGAGTTAAACCAATTTGTTAGGAATGATGTATGGACATTAGTTCCTCAACCAAATAGTCAAACTATAATTGGAACAAAATGGGTCTTTCGTAATAAAATGGATGAAAATGGAATTGTGTCTAGAAACAAAGCTAGGCTAGTTGCACAAGGATATAATCAACAAGAAGGCATTGACTACGATGAAACTTTTGCTCCAGTTGCTAGGCTCGAGTCAATTAGAATCTTACTTGCATATGCATGTGCACACAATTTTAAACTCTTTCAAATGGACGTCAAAAGTGCATTTCTAAACGGAGTCATAAATAAAGAAGTGTATGTTGCTCAACCACCGGGCTTCATCGATTTTGAAAAACCAAATCATGTCTACAAACTTAAAAATGCCCTTTACGGACTTAAGCAAGCTCCAAAAGCATGGTATGATCGACTTGAGACCTTCCTAGTTGACCATAAGTATACCATGGTCTTAGTTGATAATACTCTCTTCACTAAGAAGAAAGATTCACATATTATCATAGTCCAAATCTATGTTGATGACATTATATTCGGATCAACTTGTCAAGAATTATGTATGGATTTCTCAAAAATCATTCATGACGAGTTTAAAATGAGTATGATGGGAGAACTCAACTTTTTCCTAGGACTCCAAATTAAACAACTAGAAGATGGTATCTTCTTTAACCAATCTAAATATATTAAGGACATGCTTAAGAAATTTGGATTAGAAGATTCGAAACCAATCAAAACACCCATGTCCACGGAAACTAAACTCACCAAGGATGAGGAAAATGAATCCGTAGATAGCACTAAATATAGAGGTATGATTGGAAGTCTACTTTACCTAACGGCTAGTTTATGTTTAGTGTTTGTTTATGTGCTCGTTTTCAAGAAGATCCTAAGACAACTCATCTCGAAGCCGTTAAAAGGATTTTTAGGTATATTAAGGGCACTACACATTTAGGTTTATGGTATCCCAAAAGAACGGGAATAAACACCATAGTGTATGCCGACTCGGATCATGCCGGTGACTATGTTGATAGAAAAAGCACAAGTGGTATTTGTACTTTTGTTGGACATTGTCTCACCTCATGGTTCTCTAAGAAGAAAACGGCTCTTGCTATCTCAACAACGGAAGCCGAGTACGTTTCGGCCGGAAAGGCGTGTCAACAAGCTCTTTGGATGAAGCAAGCTCTTGTCGACTACGGAATTCAACTAAACGACATTACCATTCTTTGTGACAACAAAGGAGCTATTGATCTTAGCAAAAACCCGGTTCAACATGCTCGTACCAAACATATTGAAATCCGTCATCATTTCCTTCGTGACAACGTTCAAAAATGAAATATCTCAATTGAGAAAGTTTCTTCCGAAGACAACATAGCCGACATTCTCACAAAACCCCTTAAACGAGAACCTTTTAACCTTCTTAGGCTAGGCTTAAGAATCATGGAACCTACATTGTAGTTCTAGACATTAGACAAAAATCACAAAAATCAAAACAAATCCAAAACCCTTTTTCTCAGCAGAGTTGGCGGAACCCTCAGACACAACGGACGAAACCCAATTTAAGGGTCCGCAGTATCCGCCAACCTGCAGAACCAATTTTTTTGTTTACATTAAACCAAACACCTATTATCTTATACCACCACTTCCAAACTGCTACTATTCACTTTACCATTCATCCATACCTACGATTTCTTGGTCTTCCTTTCACTTACATTGCAAATCAATCATCATTGTAAGTATTCTAAACTTGATTACATTCCTGATCTGCGTCTAGGAATTCTATTTTTGCACAAAAAACAAAAACTTGGGGTTATGCATTAACTTGAAAAACTCATGCATAAAATTAGGTGTTTAACAAAACTAATCATGTTCCCCATAGTTAAGAATTGCATTCTTACTAAGTGTAAATATGTTTGCTAAAACACTCCATGTTAAATTCTTCCAAAAATTTCTCACAAATAGGACAAATATTTTTTCGTCTCACATTGTGAATACAAAATCAAAACGTTATGTTTAAAACATCACTTGCATAATGTCTCTTGAATGCTAAAGGGAATACATTACCAATATGTATTTTCGGGTACATTCAAACGAAGCTACATTGAACTAGGAGCGCTTGGGTTATCTTTTGTTTTATAACAAAACTTGCATTATAAAACGTTTTTGAAGCATCAAAATGGGTCAAAATAACTGCACCTCCACATTGTTTTCATATAGGCACACACTAGAACACCCACATTATAATAGTCATTTACTTAGACTAAAATGTGAAATTTTGTTTTTCTAGGAATCATCATGCCTCCTCTAACCCACTAAGACCACAAGGACACCATTAAGTACCTACCAAAACACCACAAAACCAAAGGCCTTACCCCAACTCAAGTCAATGTTTTCAAAGCCTTAGAAAAACATTATGTCCATGAGGGTAGAACCATTGACCCGTCCTTCCTAGAAGGCACAAACCTCTACACAGAATTTGCCACAATCAACTTTGAGTGTCTTTTAGAAATCGACGAGCCTATTTGTCCTAGGTTCATTTTGGAATTCTATGCATCCGTCACCCTCTCCACGGATGATTATGGTCAAATGTCTATTAACTTTAGGGCTAGTAGTCATCAATACTCCTTTACTCTCGAGGAGTTTGCTCTAATCCTAGGTGTCCCAAACCGTGGTACTTGCATCTACTATGACTTGCACTCCCTCTCAACTCTTGATACACTCTTTGACCGCATCCATCCCTAAGAAACTTCTCTTGTGTCAAAAGATGTACTTCGTGACCACCTCTTTGTTAGGACAACCAACACTGGGAGAACCCGTTCGGGAAATGAGGTCAATAAGGACCCATATGGAATGGAAATGAATGAACTCAAGCCCCAATTCAAGAAATGGGAGGAAGTCCTTAGAGCAAATGTCATTAGCACCATAGGAAACCGAGATCATATAAATCTTTGCCTTTGCTACATGCTCTACTCTTTGTCCGTTAGGCAACCCTTCAACCTTGCCTACTACATGGCCAAGAGAATGGCCGACATTCCCGTGCATGGCACAACGGCTATGCCGTATGGAATGCTCTTGACCCGTCTCTTTAGGTTCATCTCTCCCATTCAACCAACTCCAAACGGTCTTCGTCTTGACTACTCTCTCATTCCACACACCTTTTTCCCACTTAGTGATAAGAGAGTTTACAAAGCCCAAGGAAAACGTCCTCATCCTCCTACCTCCTCATCATCTTCCTCAATGAGTGAAGATGACACTTTGCCCAACTCTAGACTCCCACCTCTAGAATACCTTTCACAACTTCCGGATATTCCAAATGAGTCAGCAGAGTTCAAGCAAACAAAGGGGATGTTTAAGAATCTTGGAAGATTCCTTGGAAAGCTCAAGAAGAAGATTGACCGTCAATGAGTGCGGGTGTGTAGGAGTGTTCGGCACAAGGTGCTATTTGAACAATTTGGTCGTTTAGACAATGTTTGTGATGTATTTGTGTGTTCGTACAATTTGTGATACTATTTGGAACATGTCTTAACTAACAATGATGCAGGAAGACAACGTTTGGAATGTTGTCAAATTTTCAAGTTTATGAATTTTTCACTAAGTATAGTGAAATTCGCTAGCCCCCGTTCAAAGTCCAATGGTATGCGTGTTTACATGTCCATTTTTTGCATTTCCTAACCAGATATGAATTATATTTTTGATTTTAGGAGTTTTCGAAAAATTTGAAAATCGTCTCGCGGGTCAAAATCGCGGACTGTCTAAATTTTCAGGTCTGGCGGCACCCTAGATTGGGTTCCGCCAGTGTAATTTCTGGGCAACCCAGAAATGGCCCAACGGATCGGACAGAACCCTCACACGGGTTCCGCCTGTGTAATCCAAGGGTTCTGCCAGATTTCCTGCATATTTTTTTTTTTGTTTTTAACATTTCAACATCCACTCAACAGCATACCATCCTTTTAGTTAGAAACCTATTTCCTGCAATTTGCTAAACACAATAGGATAGTTCTCATTCCTTATAACTCAAAGAAAACCATTTCCCGCCAAATTTCAAAAATAGCCATAACAACCTCAAGGAACCTTCACACATAAAGGAAGGAACCCTTCCAAAGGTTCCTTGAAATCCATGAGACATATATCTTCAACAAATTTGCCAAAACCACTAAGCATTTAGTGCAAATCTTGTCTTCTCACTTCACCATTTTCATTGGATTGACTTCCATGATTTGACAACCCACATTAGTCTTCCAAATCATTAGGAAACTCCATTTTTGTATGGCCAAACATCAAATCCAAACACTCCTTCCCACACTCCTTCATCACTATAAATTGAAGCATCCTAAAACACTATCAAATCACACCTTCCCCATCACAATCTCTGATCTTTAAACCATTTTAACCATGACTAAGTCCACTATCACCTCTCAACCATCAAGACCCGTTCGAAAAACCGCCCGGATAAGTGTCAAACCACTTTGGTCTAACCAATCCATCAACCTAAGCTCCTCATCCTCGGATGAATTCACCTCACCTATAAAAAATGAACATTTTCTAAACCTTGCATCTCCATTTCCATCACCCAATGAACCCAATGAGCTCACTCCACCACCAACTAAATCACCCATTGACCCAACTCCACCAAGTACTCCAACCCAACCATCCAAAACTCCATCACTATCACCATTACCTAAACTTGAACCTATGGAGTTATTTGGGTCTCCTCCAACATCACCACACCCTTTTATCCAAGATCTCAATGATCTTCTACCAAGACCAACACAACCACCACTTTTTGCAAATGAAACACAAAGATCATTCCTTGACCAAAATGAGCATTTTAACCACAACCAACCACCACAACAAGAATACCACCAACCCAAACCATTGTTGTTTCACCCTATCTACCATGACATCCATGGTCCTCCTTATGGAAAACCAAATTTTGAAAACCATGATCACCCAACTCCACCACATTCTCAAGCCCAAAGCTTTGAGTCTTTCTTTCCTTCCTATGAGGAAATTCAAAGCATGGTCGAGAACCACCTCCATCAAGCAATGGAATTTCAAACCACCTTGCTTGACTCTATACCAAACCCATCCTCCAACCAAGAACAAAAACCAACCAACCCTCAAACCAAGAAACCAAAACCAACCCATTTCCACCCACTCATCCTCATGTTTGCTCACATTGTGAGCAAATGGGTAAAAGCATCAAATTGCTGCTTCACTAATTTCAAGACGAAACCCGTTTTGCATTCCAACATGTCATAGAACGTTTGGATGCTCTTTCCCACCCAAACAAATCGTAGACGACATTTGGAGGCCTTTTGCCCCATTTAGGAAAGTAGGTTTTGATTTTTTTATATTTCTTGGTTATTTTTTATTTTTTTAGAAGTAGGAGGATCTTTTTCATTTCTTGTCTTTATTTACAAGTCAAATTTTACTTGGAATGATATCTTTTTCTACTTACTTACTTGCATTGTTGGTTGATCATTTTTGAGTTGTCATTGTGGTTGCAATGTTTGTGGTAACTACAAGCTTGATTATATATATCACCAACTAACCAATTTTTTTGTAGGATCAAAATCCATGTTTCCCATCTTGGCACTCCTTTTAGGGGGAGTATCGACCAAGGGGGAGCACGTGCATTATTCCGCTTCGCTACTCTACTTTTTGTTTCGACAAAAAGGGAGAGAAATATATTAAACCTTTAAACTTAATATGATTTTCATCACTTAAGTAAAACAAGTTTAATATAATTTTTTTTAAGTCTTAAACACTAAGATTTTGTAGGTTACTTAAAAACAAAGTTTATGTTTTTTCATCAACAAAAAGGGGGAGATTGTTAATACAAATATCGCCTAAAAACGATATTTATATTTTACGATCTTTGCTAAGTTTTGTTAACGACAAAATGTAAACTTTAGTTTCTAAGTAAATCATAATCTTAGTTTTAAAGACTTGCATAACTAGACATTTGCTACATTCTACATTTTATAAAACACAACACTTTTTATTTCTTAAAATAGAAATGTCACATCATATTTATGGAAAGTTTTGTCAATATACATTTATGAAAAGAAAGTGTGTTTGACTAACCATATGTTTGCTTGCACAAGTTTTGTGTTTGACTAAGTGTTATGAGATGTGACATTGTTTGGTTTGCATGATTTATTGCAAAACCAACTGCAAGCCTGGCGGAACCCTGGGGGTACACGGGCGGAACCCATCTGAGGGTTCCGCCGTATCCGCCAGACCTGCAGAAGGTTTTGCTATAAATACTAAGCCACAAGTTTGATTTTTGGTTTATCACTATACATCATATTTTCACACACAGTCATTCATACTTTCATCTAACCCTTTAACATCTCATATGTGAAGTTTCTTTTTGTAGCAAAGAGGTTCATGAGTTCATAAAAAAGTTACAAGTATTCAACACAATGTTGCAAGACTTGTTAGCTTAGCATTGTGTAGACTTGTGTAGTTTACACTTCTTTTGATTGTGTATTTTCAGTAGTGATCGGTTAGTATTTTAGTCCTCAAAATACAAAGTGTGACGGGAGTTGTTGTACCCTTGTAAAAGAACTAACGGGAGTGGTTGTACCCTTGTAAAAGAACTCAACATCTAGCTTAGTGTCGGTAAACGTGTATAAGCGACGTGTAAGGTTTTCTCCGCCGGTGAAAGGAGCTTGTTGACTAGTGAAAGAAACTCTCGAGTTGGATACTCGGGGCGTGGACGTAGGGCAAGGAAAAAGAGTCCTTGGAGCCGAACCACGATAAATACTCGTGTTGTGGTTTGATTGTTTCTTTCTTTATACTTACATGTTATATATTGTGTTTGTGTATATATTTTTGATCAAACGGAAAGTTTCAAAAAATAATTAAACAAGTTAAAAAGATTTTAAGCAGTAAACTATTCAACCCCACTTCTAGTTTTCCACACTAGTCACATCAGAAGCAATCTTCTTAGTGACAGTAACTGTCTTCGTTCCACTTGAACTAGCCATACCAGAAACATTTCTTATTGCCATCCACTTTCTTAGGTTCCGTAGAGGTCTTTTTGGGTCGATACTAAAACTGCTTACCCATAACTAGTATAGTAAACCCTCCGTATCCGGAAGTGTTTGAGCCCCTTGCTTTCCTTTCTTCTTGTTATTGACAGTCTTGAAACCATCATTAACAGGCATCTGAACAGAAGGCACAACAACTTGAGGACAATTAGTAAGAGTATGACCAAAAACCTTACACTTATCACACCGTGGTGATTTCCACTCGTATTCAACCCGAATCTTCTCAATAGTCGACCCCGTACCATCAAGTAAAGGTATCTCAATAGTGAGGCTATCCTGAAGCACCTCATCTGGCTTTACTTCAATCATGCATCTAGCAAAACTACTACGGCCCCATGCATCCTTACACATTTGGCTGGTAAAAGCATCTAACCTTTTGGGTGTACCAATCAATGTAGCAAGAAGACTAAGACCATCATCAGAAAACATAGCAAGAGGAACATTATGGAATTTAACCCACACCGGGATAATGGTCAAATCCTCTTTAAGTAAATTGGTGTTCAGTGTCCATGGTTTAAGAATAATAGGAACATTTCTAGTCAACCAAGGACCATTTTCAAGTAAATCATCAACACCTTTACTCGAATTGAACTTTAAGAAAAAGAATCCCTTTGCATTCATCGTTATATTTTGTATACCAAACTTAGCCCACGCATTGCGAACATAATAATCAACAACAAGAAATGCAAGGCGTTGACCAAGAAAATACCCATAAAGCGTATTCTCAAATCTGATATTCACCTCTTCCACAACATTCATTAGAACAGAAAGATCAACATCAGCCTTCTTCTTGCTACATTCCAACCTACGAAAGTTAGAAACATGTTTCAGAGGTTCATTAGAAGTAGCACCCGCGTAAGAAACCGATTTCACACTAGTACCATTAGTAGTATCAACCTTGTGAGCATTAGGACCAGAAGTTGCACTCTTATTCATATTCACATTTGTCCCAAACGTAGGAGGAGTACTTGTAAGATTAACTTCATTAGCTCCAATCTCACTTTGAACTTTATTCATGGCTTCATCAAAATTCTTTTGCGCATTATCAATCAAGTGCTTCATAGTTTCAGCACTTATAACCGGCTCCAAGTCGTCACCATGTGATGTATCTTTCGTAAGTGGAATCGGCTCCACTTTCTGAGTACCATTATTAGAACAATCAGATGCATCATCCACATTCAAACTAACACTACTAGGGTTCATCGTTGAGGGTGTACTCAACTCACCAGAACTAGTAGTGGCCGTTTGAATATTACCAAGTGAAACCGGCTCCACCAGGTCATGTTTGCTCCCAACCAAGTTAGTTTCAATCGTACCAGGTTCAAGACTAGGGTTCTCCAAAACCCTAGCAGCTTGTCGAACTTGAGGTGTACCCAAAGTACCATCACTTGACATACCCTCATCATGTTTCATCAATTGGTTCATACTAGCAGTTAACTCATCAACATCAACATGACGTACATTAGACGTACCCTTATTCAAAGTTTTAGAAGTCAAAAAACCCTTGTTCATATCTCAAAACCACAATACCAACGTAAACTAATAGCAACCAAGAATCCAGCCACAAGCACTATCACGAGAAAGAGAGAAAACCCTAATCTAAGCGATTAGGGTTTAAAGCAAATCGAACCAGAATACTAACCTCCCATCATGTGATCGTACCAGGAATTACTATAAGTCGTAAAAGATAGCAGGTACAATAACAAATCGTAAAAGCAAAACCCAAAAAGAGGATCTGAAAGTATTAATAATCGATCTTTAATTGATCGATCAGTCTTAGAGATTCTCGAAGATCACGTTTTTGAAACCCTAAAAAACAAAAATCACCAAAGTCTAAGATTTGTGTAACCAACACCGAATCTGAATCAAGATAATGAATAACCACGAATGATTATCACTCTCCTTAACAGATCGATGCAAGAAACAAAGAAATTAGAACGATTTGGATTGAAATCGATTAGAGGTTAGGGTTGTAAGGTTTTCGTGATTTTCACCAAAGAGATGTTATCGAGGTTAGGGTTTTTTAAATTTTGGTAACTATAAGAAAGAAAAAAATGGTAACTATAAGAAAAGGTGTTTATTATAAATGAATAAGTTACACAATTTGCCACACTCCTCATGGAGAGTCATGAGGGGTATTTATAGTCCCTTTACAACACTAGTTTACCCCGTGAACATTATTAGTCCCTGCGGGTGCAACTATATTACGTATCTAGTCCAATCACGTGTAATACGTTATCTTTATAAAAGGCGAGACTAACATACCTCAAAAAAATCCAATTTAAATTCAAATCCAATTCTAATCACGTATACAATCCAAATGCACCCCTAGTCTTTTAATATCCACTATCCAAAATCTTTACAAACATCGATTACGAATAATTATTATTTTAAATTAATTAATTAGCTAAAAATAAATCAATTTTTACCCTTTTATTTAAATTAAAATATTTCACAAACCATTAATCGTTATGTGAAATTAATTATATCATCATGACGAGATTAAATTTTTTGGGTAAAGGGGAGTAATCCTGCACCCTGGTAAAGTATATTAACCAAAAAAATATTGAAGTACAATGGATGAGAGTGAATCCCTCATCTCAGTTCCTTAGGACACGACCTAATCACTGTATAAGAATGACAGGCCATTCTTATAACTTACAAATCCAAATAACTGACAATGACTAAAAATAAAATACAATACATTACAACTCAAATAAACACTTGAGTCTTCTTCGTCATCTTAGCTATCCATATCTTGTACATGAAGAAATCCATAACCAAGTTTCCCAACTTCCAAGTGCATATTCCAAAACAAATCCATTTGCGACTTCTATTAGTATTATGCATGAAGCATAATCTAATAACCTGATAAGAATGGAATCCATAGCAAAGCGAATTTGATCGAACCAAGATGATGATACAAAGGGTTTTGAACAAGACCCTTCAAACTTAACTTCCAACAAATAACAATACGGCAGCACATACCACAACTTGATTAGAATATACCACATGCGCTTAACCGAACTGCGATCAAACCAACATAGGGTTTACAAAAAACCCCAACCGCCATAACCAACCAGCAACACTTCTGAAACGACAGCAACACCATGGAGTAAACCATGCCAAAAACATGCAGCCACAATAGTAATCATTGAATCCCAACAGAACGCGTTGATGGCTATGATAATGAAAAAAGGGTATTGAATAAGTTACCCAACAAACTAATCTTGCAAATCATATCACTCTCTCAACCCACTTCCAATAAAACGTACAACATCACAGAAGATAACAAGAGTAGCATGATCATAACCAACCTAGGGTTTGCAATAAACCCTAACTTCCTATAGCATCATAGTACAAACCGCAAAAAATTAAAGCAATCCAATATGCGACATCATAGTAATATGATTACCAACCAATACTGGGGTTAAACCCTAACTTCTTTTTATCCATCACACGACCAAAAAGAGTAGGAATTGAATACAGATCGTTAGTAGAAAAGAAAGGTTTTTGAACAAGTTACCTTCAAACTTGATCACTTGCATCTCTCTATACCCACATACATCATACGAACATCTCGGATAAAACAAGAGTTGACAAACAACACACTAATGGACACGTGACATGCAGCAGCAACGAACCACACCATCAAGATTACTAACAAAAACCAAGCGGCTTTGATTATGCAATTAAGCCCACACAAAGATATAATCGAAAAATAATAAAACCTAATATACTAGATCGATTATAATCACCAAACAAACCAGATCGCACCATATACTAGATCGTTTTATAAAAACCGTCCTATAAACTTGTTGATCCCAATTGAGCTTAAACGATCTTGTATAGAAGTTAACTTGATTAAACACTTAAGCTAATATGCGGAATATAAAAGCTTAACTTAAGAAGAATAATGATTCTCTTTCAACACTTCAATATTATTAATACGAGCACTCAACAATGCTAGGGTTTTACAACCTTGAAGTGAATAATAATACGTACATAAACTAACCCTAGGATCCTCCTTTTATAGACTAAGGAGTCCTACTAGGTTTACAATACCTTTCTCTACACGATAAGTATATTCTAGATAAATATAATATTTACACAATCTATTATGTATTTATCTAAACCGTAGACATCCTTATCCCATCAGCAGTAGATTCTGTCAGCAGCATTTAACCTTAGCAGCACTTTGACATTAGCAGCAGAATCATTACCACTAGCAGCAGTTTCACTTATAGCAGCAGTTTCACTCAGCAGCAGTTTCAGACCCAACAATCCTCCCCTAAACTTATTATTTATTTCTAAATAAGTAAGTTTCTTCTAAGCACAATTAATCACTTGGAGGATGCTTCCAAACACTTCAAACCTTGAGAATCCAATTGATCAAATATCTTCTTATACTTTGACAGCAAATTGAATGCTTAATCATCAGAATCATAGTCTTTCTGCAACTTAAGTGATTTATCACCATTAACCATCTGATTGACAATATTCCAGCTTCTTACCACTGGGTAATCCATTTCAGCTAGCATATACAAAGTAATTGGTCCAATATCTAACACATGAACTCCAGAATCTTGAAAGAGTCTCCATCTTCTTACTTTGTAATCTACTATCTCTGTCCATTCAGAATCATCCATTGAAGGTTCAAACATAAGTTTAAGAGCTCTCCACATAACATTATCAGAAGAAGTTATGATGTGATCAATTTTATCTATCTCATACTTTTTACCATCAAACTTCTCAGCTCCAAACTTTGCCTTGTATAACTTCCACAAGTCTTCAACATCCTCTCTATCAAAGTAATGTAGCATCTGTTGAAATCTAAGAAACCTATGAGTCTTACCATCAGATCTCTGGACATCATGAAATGCTCCAATATTAGTATCATATCCTGTAGTTACTTTGATAATAGGATATTTGACACCAATTGGTTTAGCATCAACCACTTCAGGATCTTCCATCTTGTCAACCATAGTGTAAACCTTCAATTGTTCTTTTAGATGCTCAGGAGGAATATGATCAAGATCATGTTTAAACTCATCACCTTCAGGCATAGAACTGCTTCCTTCCCCAATCTTTCTCTTCTTCTTTGCAATTGATTTTTGAACAACACCTTTTCTTTTATCACCTTGCACAGAAGAAATAGTCTTTGCTGCATCAATATCAAGCTGTTTAACAACATCAGCTTCTTGAATATGCTCTGCTTCAGCTACCTTTTCAGGTACCAACTTCTTGTTCATCTGAGCAATTTGTTCCAAATCCTCAGCACATCCCATAGCATAAAAAGTATCTGTTCTCTTCTTAGTTTGTTGATACAAGTCAAAAACTTCTTTATCAGAATAAGGTTTCAACTGTACCAATGTCCATCCACCCATATTCTTTAGATACCTTTCATATTCTTTCCTTTGTTGTTTAACAGTTGGACCTTTAAATATCTTTATCTTTCTTCTAGCAGTAGCATTTTCATTTCTCTTCTTAGTAGTAAAGTCCATGTACCAAGATTGCACATCAAAAGTTGGAACTTCATTTTCTTCAATCTTGATCAGCTTATTGAGTTCAATATCAGCAGCTATTCTGATTTTCTCATTTACCCATTCATCATACCTCTTTAAGCCCTCAGCCTCTTTCTCAGCTAACTGTTGTTCTTCCATATTAATCAACTCTTGTTCTCTAAGTGCAGCAGTTGTATCATGTTCAACTTGCAATGGCTTAGGCCAAGAATCAAAAGGTACATCAGTGAAATCAATCCCCTTATACATAATCCTTGGTTTTTCAACTTGCTTGCCCTTGCCTTTATCAGTAGAAGATGAAGAAATAACCTTCCTTTGTTGAGCAGTAGGTTCTTTTATAACAATCCCTTTTTCAAGTTTTCTAGGTGCTGATAATTTAATTGTTGTTGTAGTTTGTTGTGGCAGTGAAGGAGTTGATACTGGTGTAGTTTTCTTGCTCAACAATACCATGGCTTTAGCAGCAGCTTTGTCACCAGACCCAGCAGCAGAGTCTTGTGCATTAGCAGATCCACTAGCAGCAGAGTTAGTAATTTCCTTAGCAGTAGATTCTTGAGCAGCAGAGTCAAGACTTTTGTCTTTCACCAAATCTCCCAACTTCATCAATGTTTCACCCATCAACCCTGTTGCCTTTACTAATTGCTCATGCTCCAAAGTTGTAAGTTGTTCTACCACCTTCTCTTGAGTAGCAATTACCTCTTCCATAACAACCTCATTCCCTG
The DNA here is from genome assembly GCA_030686995.1 of Artemisia argyi. Taxonomy (NCBI): domain Eukaryota; kingdom Viridiplantae; phylum Streptophyta; class Magnoliopsida; order Asterales; family Asteraceae; genus Artemisia; species Artemisia argyi. Next base: position 2,938,403 of record CM060690.1, read on the forward strand.
ATTTATCAGCAACCACAAACTCTTCAGCATCCTGAGGACTTTCAACATCCATATCACCAATCACTGGAACCTCCCCTGAAACCATTCCATCATTTAAACCTAGAGCACCATCAGCCTTTTCCAAATTTGCCTCCCCTGAACCCATTGCCTCTTCATTCCTCCCCTGTTTGGAAGCATCATCTTCCAAGTGAGTAGAGACATCAGGAGAACTAACAACCTGAGAATTGCCCACTTTCTTCAATCTTTTCAAGGAGGTTGAAGATCTGGATTTCTGTAAGTTCTTAATCTGTTTTTGCAGATTGATGATAGTCTTGTCCTGATCAGCAACAACAGATGAAAGAGTAAGAACTTTGTCCTCCAATGTAGTACATTTCAACCCCAAGTTGGTACAAGTAACCATCAATTCCTGAATGAGTTTCATAATAGTCTCATCACTTCGACCTGTGTTACCTGGTCCGAGAGGTGAATCATGGACATTGTCATCATGTACAAGGTTTTCCGTCAATTCATTGGTCACTGGTCTGTCCTCATCACTTCGACCTGTGTAACCTGGTCCGAGAGGTGAATCTTGGGACATAAACTCAGTATCAAGCCTAGTTTGATCATCCGAGCCCCCTGTATTTGCCATTTGGCTAGGGTTACCATCCTGAGAATTTAATTCAGAAGAATCATCATCTCTAGATGTTGCCTTGGTTTGGGTCTTAATGATGTTATCACTATCCTGCTCTGCTGCTAAGCTAGAAGCAGTAGTGACAACCTTTGCCAACATGTCCTCTTCATCACCTAGGACAGCCTCATCTGGTACAGCCATACTAACACTATCCTGAGGAAGATCAGTGTTCTTTTTGGTGTTCCTACGGGTATAGAGTATTTTAGGTTGTGTAGCAGAGGCACTAAAATTGGGTGTGTGATGGGAGTCAGTGGGATTTCCTGATCCTTCACCCTGATTGTTTTGCACAAGTTGCACCATTTGAGGTGTAAGATTTGTATGTGTGCCTGAAAAACCTTTTCCATGTTTAACCAAGAAAGTAAAAGTTTTAGAAACCAATTTTGGAGCATCATAAGTAGCAACATGGCCTCTAAACTTTGTAAGTTGTTTTTGAACAAAGAGTTGTATAAACCTTGGATAAAGCAAATATGAACCAGACTCTTTGATAGTTTGAAACATCCCTTCGAAAATCATTCTTGAAAAATTGAATGGCTGACCTGTGCTTATGCATACCATTGCAGAAGCAATAGTAGTACTAAACTCATGCCATCCAGAAGTTTTAGGACTCAAACAATGAAGAAGAAGATGTATCAAAAACTTGTATTGAGGACAGAGGAGAGATTTTTGAAATTTTAAATTTGTATGATTCCCCTCATATCCCAAATCTTTTAACCCAGCAAAAATAGTAGAATTAGCAAGACAAGTGGTCTCTGTTTCATCATTTAAGAGAAGAGTTTCTCTTATGAATGATTCAGTTACACGAACCTTTTGCCCATCTACGAAAGCACTAACATGTTTTTCCCCATTCATAGTTTTGATTTTAGCGGTAAGCCAAAACTGTTTGATGTGGGAAGCAAATATAGTAGGATTCACAGTGAGTGCATACCTAAGAGAAGTAGCATTCAAAAATTTTACCATGTCTGTGAATTCTTCATTAACTGATTCAGCATCCAAAACGACCACACTGTTGTGTTGCTTTGCCCAGGTACGAACGCAATCCATGAGTTAGGGTTTAGAGAAATTGGGAATAATTGACTTTGAGAAAATTGGAGTGTTAGGGTTTGTGATAACTTCAATTTGAAATATGAGAAAACCAATTAGGAAGATCAATTAGGTTTTAAACTGATTGAAGAAGTTACATATCCCACCCTCACACTTTCAACCGTAGTAGCACAATAACACTAGCAGCAGAGTTATATAACTAGTAGCAGAGTGAAATATTCCAGCAGCAGAGTTGACGAAATAAGCTTGGTCAAAAAGTCAAGTATCCTCAGCAATTAATGTGATGATATGCCGTAATCCCTATAAAAACGGACTAAATCTTTCCCCTAATTTATCACAATCAAACCCTAATCGCAATTAAAACGCCAATCAACCAAATCAAAACTTCAATTAACCCAAATCAAATCAAATAATCATGAAATCAACACCCGAAATCATCAATATCTCTTCTGATTCATCATCTGAAGATGAAACCCCCTTTGAAACATATGTGCCGCCCTTCCGTCCTCCTTATGATGGTTGTAGAACCAAGGAGCAAGTGAAGAAGAGAAAGCATGATCTCCCTGTGTTCAAAGATCTCCTCAGTTTGAATCAAACCCAAAGCACTTCCAGGGGTAAAGCTGTGATGTCCCCAAAATCTCCATCGTCTTCAGAATCATCAGAAGACACAGCTTGGATCCCTGTCAGGCAACCATCTCTAAGGGGGCTTGTGTCCCCTTTCATCTATACTTCATCAGATGAGGATGAGCCTCCAAATGAACCTCCTTCCACTCCAGAGAGGCCTCAGTCATCAAGGCCACGACCAAAGAAGTCCACCAAGACAAAGAAGACAAGGAAGGCAAACTCTCCTCTCCCTAAAGAAAGGAAAATTGTTCTTGGACTTCCATGCCCTAGGAAGTAGTGCTTGTAGTCTTTTAATTTCATCTTAGATTGTTGCACTCTTTTGTGGTTTCAGAAGTAGTCTTTGTAATTTCTCTTTTGATGTATAAACTTCTGAACTTGATGAATGATAAATGTGCTTCTTTTGTTGTCTTAATATTGTTATTGCAAATCATCATGTAGACTTATTCCTGCACAATATTAGACCAAACACCACAAAGCAAACAAACATATGTACTAGCAGTAGAGTTAGAAATAGCAGCATAGTACATTTCATCACAAACATATGATAAGCAGCAGAGTAACAAGCAGCACAATGCCTTTTCACATTTGTACAAAAACAAAGAGATAAGGTTTTCAAAGATTTATCATACCAATGTTTGCAATTAGAAATTGAAACCTTCCCACATCAAAGTGTTTAGTGAGAAGATCATCAACATTGTTATCAGTATGAACTTTAACAATTTGGATCAACTTCTTTTCATAGCAATCCCTGATAAAATGATGTCTTATCTCAATATGTTTTGTTTTAGAATGAAAAACAGGATTTTTAGTTATGCAAAGTGTGCTGTTGTTATCAATATGAATTTTGGTATTCATGAAATTGTACCCATAATCCAATAATTGATTCTGCATCCATAAAACTTGTCCACAACAACTTGAAGCAGCCACATACTCAACTTCAGTTGTAGAATTAGCCACCACTGTTTGCTTCTTGCATTGCCATGACACCAATCTGCTTCCAAGAAATTGACAACCCCCTGTTGTAGACTTTCTATCCAAAGAAGCTCCAGCATAGTCACTATCTGAATAGGAGACCAAATCAAATGGTGAATCCTTAGGATACCAAAGGCCCAATTTTGGTTGATGCCTCAGATATCTAAAAATTCTCTTCACTGCATTAAGATGTGATTCTTTGGGACACACTTGAAATCTTGCACAAGCACACACAGCAAACATGATATCAGGCCTTGATGCTGTAAGATACATCAATGAGCCAATCATAGACCTGTACAAGTGTATATCCACTTCTTTTCCATATTCATCCTTCAGCAATGATTTATTGGTTTCCATGGTAGTCTTGGCAGGTTTAGCATCTTCAAATCCAAACTTCTTCAAAATATCATTGACATACTTATCCTGACTGATAAATATACCATTTTCTTTCTATGTAACTTGCAGACCTAAGAAGAAGGTGAGTTCTCCCATTGAACTCATAGCAAACTTGTCCTTCATAAGCTTCTCAAAACTGACACACATAGCTTTGTTTGTAGACCCAAAGATGATGTCATCAACATAAATTTGAACTAGCAAAATATCATCCTTTTGTCTTTTGAGAAACAGAGTTTTATCAATCTTTCCTCTACTAAACCCAGATTCTAGCAAGTATGTTGAATAAGTGTCATACCAAGCTCTAGGAGCTTGATGTAAGCCATACATTGCTCTATTTACCTTGTAAACTTTGTCAGGATGATCAGGGTCTTCAAAGCCTGGTGGTTGAGACACATAAACCTCTTCTGTAATGGTCCCATACAGAAAGGGACTCTTTACATCCATTTGATATACTACAAAATCTTTGTATGAAGCATAAGCCAAGAATAATCTAATTGCTTCTATTCTTGCCACTGGAGCAAATACTTCATCATAATCAAGACCTTCTTGTTGTGTATATCCCTGTGCTACTAACCTTGCTTTATTCATTATGACTATTCCTCTCTCATCTCTTTTGCATCTGAAAACCCATTTTGTGCCAATCACTCTTTTTCCATTTGGCAGATCAACCAAAGTCCAAACTTCTTGCAGCTTAAATTGTAAAAGCTCATCTTGCATTGCTTCCACCCAACTTGCTTCTTGTAAGGCTTTGTAAGTGTTTTTGGGTTCAATTTGAGAAAGAAAACATGCAAACAGGCAATTTTGAAGATCTTTATGACTATTTCTTTGATGCAGAGATCTGGCAAAGAAACTTTGATGTTGAAGATCTTTCAATGCTTTAGTCATCTGCCTATTTTGAATAGATGATTGTGGATCACTTAAAATTTGATCTTTGGGATGATCCTTGTGTACTCTTGTGGTAGTTGTGGGACTAACAGGAATATTGAGTTCCAAATTAGTAAAGTCTGCAGCAGCTCCAAATAACTGACCATCAAGTGCATCATCATCTGTGTCATAATAAATATTCTCAAGAGGAGGCATATTTGGATCATCAGGATAGATAGAATCAGCAATAGGTCTACCCTGAGAGTCCAAATTAGGAAACATTGAAGTAGCAGTAGAGTTAGTAGGCTTGGAAGCAGAATGTGGTGGAGCAGTAGTTGTATCTTTTGGCCTAGCAGTTGAGTCTTCTGGCTTTTGTAGGAGAGACATCAACAACTACTTTGGGAGCCCCATTAGTTTCTTTTTCTGCTTCAATAGGTATTTCAATATCTTCTTCAGTTTCTTTAGGTTTCTCTTGAGTAACCACATCTTCTTTAGGACTTGGATCTGACTGAAAGGGTAGTAAGGTAGGACCAACCTTTAATTTCTCAACCAAAACAAATTCTTCTTGTGGTTTGTCAACACTGGCAATAACTGGTACATAGTTCATTGTTTTGGTAAGCATATCAACATTAAACAGCCATTCTGGTCCTTTTCCCTCAGGATTAGATGTGTTCTCAGAAAACTTGATATGCAAATTCTCCTCTACATGTTTGGTTCTCTTGTTATATACTCTGAAAGCTTTACTAATTACAGAGTAACCAACCAAATTCCCTTCATCAGCTTTTTCATCAAATTTGTCTAGCTGATCCTTAGTGTTTAAAATTGTAACAGGACATCCAAATGGTTTGAGAAAATCAATCAGTGGCTTCTTTCCATGAAATAACTCATATGGAGTCTTATTGTGAGGCTTGACTACCTTACTTCTGTTCTGCACAAAGCATGCAGTGTTCACAGCTTCAGCCCAAAAAGGGATATGTAGTTTTGAATCAGATAACATTGTTCTTGCAGCCTCAATAAGTGTCCTGTTTCTTCTTTCTGCAACACCATTCTGTTGTGGAGTTCTTGCTACACTATATTGTCTAAGAATTCCTTTCCCCACACAGAATTGATTCATTACACTGTTCTTGAACTCAGTACCATTGTCACATCTGATTATCTTCACCTTGTGATTGTACAGGTTTTCAACTCTTGTAATAAATGCCTTGAGTATTTCTGGAGTTTCATCTTTAGTGGCTAGAAAGAATACCCAAGTAAACCTGCTAAAGTCATCAGTGACAACAAGATAATATGACTTCTTGTTCAAGCTTTTGACAAATACAGGCCCAAATAAGTCCATGTGTAGTAGATGTAATGGCTCAGTATTTGTGTTCACTGTTTTGGACTTGAATGAAACTCTGTGTTGTTTACCCTTTTGACAGGCAACACAAGTTTCACAATTTTCAAAAGTCTTTGTAGGCATTCCTCTGACCAGATTTTCTTTTACCAATTTGTTCATGGTCTTGTAGTTCAGATGTCCCAATCTCCTATGCCATAATTTGGACTCATCAACAGTGGCCTTTGCAATTAGACAAGTCAAAGCCCTCTTAGGAACAATGTTCTTAATATGGTCACTGTATATATTCTCATTTCTAGGGACCTTCAAAAGCACATATTTGTCATCTGGCAATTGATAGTCAGGAGAAAGTATCATACACTCAGTGTCTGTAAAAAGAACAAAGTTCTTTTTGTCACACATTTGTGAGACACTAAAGAGGTTAAACTTAAGTCCTTTCACAAGAAACACCTTCTCAAAGTCCAAATTTCCAGTTTTTAGAGTTCCTCTTCCAACAATCTTTCCACCTTTTGGATCATTCCCAAAAGCAACATAACCACCATCAAAAGCCTCAAAGTCTTCAAGTTGAGACTCATCTCCTGTCATGTGTCCAGAACATCCACTGTCAACAATAACCATATCCTTAAGCTCATCCAGTAGATTGACCTGCACATGAAAAGTAGAGACATTAGTTCCTCTTGACGACCCAAGCCATTACTGACTTGGATCTGCCCTGTGCATCAACATAATCAAATTTCTTTAAATCACTTGATGCACTGCTATTCTTGGAAACAGAATTTGAAACATTAGTTTTTGGTTTCCAAGTCCAGCAAGCTGAGGCCTTAACAGCATAAAAGTGATACCAACAACTGTATTTGTTAAAACTTTTGGCCCAGAAGTAGAAAGTTTTGTACTAGCAGCAGGTTGCTTGCTAGCAGCAGAGTGCATACTAGCAGCAGAATGCTTACTAGCAGTAGAGCCAGTAGAAGAACTAGTTGTGGATTTGAAAACACCATTTGATTTAGCAGCATAAATAGATCTAGTAGCACCAGATCTCAACAAAATAGCTCTTGGAACCATATTTCTATTAGGATGTGGGTGAGTTTGTTTAGTTACATATTTGTGATTCACCCTAGTGTATTGATTCCAAACAGGCTTTTCTCATTATACCCAATTCCACTACCTTTTCTCATCAAGTTATTCTCTATAGATTTATGAACCAAATCAGAAGCATATTGTTGTTTTTGTACTCTTACTACATGTTTATCTTTTTCAGCAAGAGCTTCCTCTTTTTCTTTTTCAGCTTCTTCTAACTTATTTTTAAGAACTTCTACTTCACTGTTTTTCTTAAAAATTTCAATATCTCTGAGATTAAGTTGATCTACATATTCCTTCTCACACTCTTTGAGATATTCTAACCTCCTTTCAACATTTTGAATACCTACTTTGTAACCTAAGTTATCAAGTTTTAGGTGTTCAATTTCTCTATTTAAACTCTCATTCCTAGACTTAAGTTCTTCTATAGTGTCAGCACAAGATTTAAAAGAACACATAGATAAGTCTGAATCATTTGATACCTCAGAGTCAGGCATGATGAACCATAGGCCATAAGTGCAAAGTTCTGCACCTTGGGTTGAGCAATAGCTACCAAAGAGAAATTTGGTTCTTCTTCAGCCATATCACTCCAATCATAATCTCCCAGTCCATCACAAGATACCAGTGCAGTCTTTGATTCTTCAGTAACCTTCTTTGTAGCATCAGCATTCTTCTTTGGAGCTCTACACTCTCTGGCAAAGTGTCCCTTCCTGTTGCAATTGTAGCACTCTATCTTTGATTTGTCAAAGCCTGGACTGTCCTTAGCCTTATACTTGACTTCTTTTCCAGTCTTCTTCAAAAACTTTCTTGCCCTCAAGGTCAACATAGCCATTTGCCATTTAAGATCAATTTCTTCAAGATCATCAGGATCAATATAATCCAAGTCTTGATTAAGGACATGTGACCTTATAGTAGTTGTAAGCTCAGCCAAGAATGCACACAAAGCAATATCACTGGTAGAAATCTTATCATTTGAACTAGCAGCAGATCCATCAGCAGCAGATACTCCATAAGCAGTAGAATGAGCAGCAGAGTGAGATTCTTGAGATCCTTTTCCTTTAGAGGATACAAAGGCAAGATTCTGAGTACTGGAAGTTGAAGTAGAAGAGGTATATAGTTCTGATTCATACACTCTTAAATTATTGTAGAGACTCTCCAACTTCATAGTTTCAAAGTCAGGCTTATTCCTCCACACAATTGTGTGCATACTCCATTCAGGTGCAAGACTTCTAAGAAACTTTAGGTTTACATCTTCTTGTGGAACCACATAGCCAACAAGCTTTAGATGACTAACAAGTTGATTTAGCCTGTTATATGTGTCAATTATCTTCTCTCCACTTTCAGAAGTAAAATTTTCAAACTGATGCTTCAGCATGTTTTTCCTGGATTTCTTAGTAGCATCATTCCCTCCAAACCTGAATTCAACAGCATCCATCAATTCTTTTCCAGATTCACAGTCATCAAAATCCATTTGGAATTCATTAGGTATTCCCATTAAGAGAATACTATGTGCTTTGATTTCCATCTTCCTTACTGCATTAGCTTCAGCAGACTTAATTGGTATCTCTTTCCCATCAGCACTCTTCTCAGGTGTAGAGTCACCATTAACAATAACATTTCACATGTTGAAATCAATCACGCGAATGTACTGTCTGGTCCTTCTCTTCCAAAGCTCATACTCAGAAGGATTCAGCATGGGTACCCTTGAAGTAGTCACCATATGAGTTTCATCACCCATCGTAGCAATAGATTTGGAACAGCAAACTTTTAAGAAACAAAATCTTCTTGTTAATAACTTCTAGATCACAAGCTCTGATACCACTTGTTGATCCCAGTTGAGCTTAAACGACCTTATATAGAAGTTAACATGATTAAACACTTAAGCTAATATGCGGAATATAAAAGCTTAACTTAAGAAGAATAATGATTCTCTTTCAATACTTCAATATTATTAATACGAGCACTCAACAATGCTAGGGTTTTACAACCTTGAAGTGAATAATAATACGTACATAAACTAACCCTAGGATCCTCCTTTTATAGACTAAGGAGTCCTACTAGGTTTACAATACCTTTCTCTACAGGATAAGTATATTCTAGATAAATATAATATTTACACAATCTATTATGTATTTATCTAAACCATAGACATCCTTATCCCATCAGCAGTAGATTCTGTCAGCAGCATTTAACCTTAGCAGCACTTTGACATTAGCAGCAGAATCATTACCACTAGCAGCAGTTTCACTTATAGCAGCAGTTTCACTCAGCAGCAGTTTCAGACCCAACAAAACTTGAAACCATGTAGCGATCAGAATCCACCAAAGATATAACATTAATAGCGCATGAACCCAATGATCGTCCCTAGAAAACAAGGAATCGATCATTACCCAACCAAGAATCGATTAATAAAGAATAAGAATAGAACTGATAATCGATTTAAACGAATACGCAAGATCTCCAACCGCCTAAAAAATAAAATCTACCACCGACCCATGTGTCAATAGCAAATAATAGAATCAAAAATCAGTAGGAATACTAAAGAGATCATGCACATACGACAAAAAAAGATATTGAATAAATAATAGCGCTTGAAGCAAATATCATTGTTTTGCCGTAAAAAGAAAAAAAACTAGGGGTGTTAATGGGGCGGTTCGGTTCAGTTAGTAGGAAGATTTAAACTATCCATCACGGGGCGGGTAATTCATTTTACTACCCGAAACCGAACTGTGCTAGGCGGTTAACCAGATATGCGGGTACCCAAAATGAGTGGTTACCCACGGTTCGGTTCACGGTTATCCATTTTAGATGTCTAAACGTATGAACTATAACATGATCTAAAACGTAAAAGTCATTTTAGTATATTAAATAATATTGAATACGTTAAAGTAATTTTAATGTAATTTCGTTACAATAATTGCATTCAAATAACGATATATAACACATTAACAAAAAATATTTATTCAATTGTTATTAGCTTTAATCACATTAATCAATTTTCACACATAAATGTTTAGTAAATGTTTACATTAGGAGCAAAAAAATTGTTATACAATAAGAGTAGTGCAATAAAATAATCGATACTTGTACAATTATTTGAATATTTAGTTAAAAATCTTCATGTATGTTATACACAGTTCGGTTCGGTTAACCACGGATACCTAAATATAAAAACCGTAACCGATCCTTGATAAGCGGGTTTTTTCGGTTTCGGTTTTTTTGGGTTTCGGTTTCTTCGGTTTCGGGTTATTTCGATTTCGGATTGAGCGGTTCGGCTCGGTTTGTCGGTTTCTCAGGTTTTTTGAACACCCCTAAAAAAACGAATAAAGATAACCGACCCATGATTACCAATTTAATATTAATCCACCAAGGATTAAACAATAAAAGGTTTAGGATCGATTATGGAATCGCAGAAGTGGATCATTTTTTTCTTTTTTTCCGCCAGAGAGAATATTTTAGGGTTTCCATTTGAGATGAAATATACGGAGTAATTTGACGAGATTAAATTATCTTTCAAAAGATAGGCACTCCTATATATACTTTCAACTAATTTTTATTTCATAATTTCTACAAAAGAAAAAATCAAGTGTGATTCAAAAAACCACATGTGATTTATTACTTTAAAAATCACAGTTACATTATATTATGAAATCACTTGTAATTTTTAAAATAACAAATTACAATTAAATTTTACAAATCACGTATAATTTTTCTGGACGAATATTTCAACACTAAAAAATATCAAAAGTATATTAATGTGTCTATCTACTGAAAGATAAAACTATTCTCTTCACGATGATGTATCTTTCGTATATTCACGATTTACCGTTTGCAAGAAATGTTATTTTGAAAAAGAAAAAAAAAGGTAAAAAATAGATTTTCTTTTTGAAGAAAAAATGAATAACTAAAATTCACCCATTTAATCTTTAAAGAAAAAGTGTCTATGTCGATGTCATCTCATTAACATTGATCAATATCTAGTGATGAGGATTACAAAAAGACAATCATCATATCATTTTAAACGTTTATTATCATCATATCATTTTAAACGTTTATTAAAATATAATTTCGCATTATTTATTATCCTATTATGTTAATTCAACTTTATAACCCAATCTCTTAACAAACTTTTCATGACATAAAAATGGAACACTATAACTTGATATACTATGCGGCTGCATTGCTAGCCACTGTGGCACTCCTCCTCTTTGCCCGCCACCTCCGCCAGCCAACCACCAAGCTCAACTTTCCTCCCGGCCCCAAACCATGGCCCATTATCGGCAACCTCAAGCTCATGGGTCCACTTCCGCATCGTTCAATCCATGAGCTCTCTAAAAAATACGGAGAGATCATGCACCTAAAATTTGGGTCAAAAAGTGTGGTCATGGGATCCTCAGTGGAGATGGCGAAACTCTTCTTGAAAATAATGGACGCCAACTTTGCGTGCCGCCCACAAAATGCTGCTGGAAAATACATGGCTTATAATTATTCTGACATGTCATGGTCCCCTTATGGACCTTATTGGCGACAAGCTCGTAAAATGTGTGTTGTGGAGTTGTTCACTGCGAAAAGGTTGGAGTCATATGAGTATATTAGAGTAGAGGAAAAGAAGTCTCTTTTAAAGACGGTTTATAAGTTGTCAGGTGAGGAATTTGTGTTAAGAGATGTATTGTACACGTTGAGCTTGAATGTGATTAGTCGGATGGTGTTGGGAAAGAGATATTTAGATAAATCGGACATCGGGGAGATTAGTGGGGAGGAGTTTACAAAGATGATTGGTGAGTGGTTTGTGTTGAATGGGGTGCTTAATATTGGAGATTGGATACCATGGATAGGTTTCATGGATCTTCAAGGATATGTGAAGAGAATGAAAGCGGTGAGCAAGAAATTTGATCAGTTTCTGGAGCACGTGTTGGACGAGCATGAAGAAAAGAGGAGGGCGGAAGGAGAGAGTTTTGTTCCTAAGGACATGGTTGATTTATTGTTGCAGATTGCGGATGATCGAACTATTGATGTTAAGATCGAGAGACATGGTGTGAAGGGTTTCACACAGGTACTGTCACCTTCCGGAAAATATGTGTTTATGAATATTTGTCGTCAAATAATCAGTTTTGACCCAACATCGTTAACTTATGTTTTCATATCAGAATAATTAACCATTATAAACACAAATCTAAAGCCAATGATATATCTGTTAGTTTATATATCTTAGCGAGCAATGAACACTTTTCCACATGTATAGGACTTGCTTACCGCTGGAACAGAAAGTTCAGCAGTAACAGTGGAATGGGCAATTGCGGAACTCCTAAAGAAACCAGAAATTTTTAAAACTGCAACAGATGAGCTCGATCAAGTGATAGGTCGAGATAGATGGGTGGAAGAGAATGACATGTTGAACCTTCCATACATAAGGGCAATTGCTAAGGAGACAATGAGATTACATCCGGTGGCACCATTGTTAACTCCAAGAAAGACAATCAAAGACTGTAAAGTTGATGGTTATGATATTCTAAGAGACACGTGCGTGATGGTTAATGTATGGACCATAGGAAGGGATCCGCAGTTGTGGGATAAACCCGAAGAATTTTGTCCTGAGAGATTTATTGGAAATGATATGGATGTGAAAGGTAATAATTTAGCATTCCTGCCTTTTGGTGCAGGGCGAAGGATGTGTCCTGGTTATAGTTTAGGACAAAAAACAATCGAGTCAAGCTTGGCTAATTTGCTTCATGGGTTTAATTGGAAATTGCCCGATAAAATGACAAAAGAAGATTTAGAGATGGAAGAAATATATGGATTAACGACTCCTAAAAAAGACCCACTTGTCACAATTGCTAATCCAAGGCTTCCACTCGAAATGTATTAGTTGTGATCATATTGCAGCTTCCAAGTACTACTTTTAAAAGTTAAAATCTATAGTTATCGCAATAAAGCTATACAAATAAACTTTACTAAGATCTTTTTATTTGCTTATTCTATCAGGTACTTTGAGACCTACAATGAGATATATCAGTTATATTATAACTCTATGTTGTCTAATTATATCTATGTTTTTACTGTATATAATGAACTAAACACAATCTCTCCTTCTACACTTCAAAGCTTTCAATTAATAAAAGGTATTTAAAGCAGTATACAATTATACATGCTAATGCAACATGCACAATGCGCCACAAACATCTTAAAAAGAAGTACATTATCAACCAAATTTATACTATAACCCAAGCTAGTTTTTTCTAGGTTTATAAAGTGAAAAAAGACATTACATGGGTAAATGATTTGAATGAAAACAAATTATGTTGTGAAATATGAAATGATATATTTGTAGAACTGGAGTATCCGAATTTAAAAGGAATTAAGTTTTTGAAATATTGAAGTCCAAACATGTGAATCCTTTAACGAATTCTCCAGGTTTTAAACATTTTTTTAAGTTGCTGATAAGAATGTTATATGTATGAAAACATTGTTTATGTTATTAACACCTGGCATGGACGCTCAAGCAAACCTGGTGTCTGCATTTTTACAAACCGATCGTTTGCGAGCACACTACTTTACCTGGCCAAACCAGCCAACTTACTTCAGTTTTTGAAGATCTTGTGTACACCCCTGTCAACCAATGGATTGGGTGTTATTTAGGTGATGCTCAAGTGCTCAACCAGCGGGATCAAGTCCCCTCGCAAATGAAAGATTTAGAGTGGGTTGGATTTTGGAAGTATCCTATTTGACCTTTAAGAGCATTTACAATAATGCCGTCTAATATGTTTTTGTTTTTTAATAAGCAAAATATATTTTTAGGATAATCAATTTAAAAAGTATATTACTTATCATATTTTTCAGTTCTATGTAGCAAACTAATTTTTTGCAGATTGATGTACCAAACTTGCCATTTTCGTCAGTTAGATGTATTTTTTTTTACCTTCTCAAATGGTTGCAGGTTACCATACACCAAAATGAAAAACATGACAAGTTAACTACATTTATAAACGATTATCCCTGAAATTTCATTTTGGACAAATCAAGATTTGGCATGATTGTAATTTGGGTTATTTGGCTAAAAATCAATATAACTAAATTTAAAAATATAAATATAAATTACGTAATTAGAGTTAACCTAAAAACCGAACGGAATTCAAATTCGGTTTTCGGTTTAGTTAAATTAAATTTAAATTCGGTTCGGTTCGGTTCGGTGTTCATGTATGTTCATTTTTCAGGCTAAATTTAAACGAACAAACACGAACAACCCTTCATTCGTATTCGTCAGGTTCGTTAATTTACAACTCGAAAGGTTTGGATTTGGGTGAGGTTGATTAGGGTTTTGTGATGTTGGGGTGATAAATGGAGGAGATGGAGTTCGTGTAAACGGAGTGTTTGCCATTGATGAAAGCTTGAGCTTTTGAAGTTTGGGATCGAATGGTAAGGTTTTAATTTAGTTCTAGCTTGTTTGTCTTAATGGGGGGAGGGAGGAAAACAATCTTTTACTTAAACTAATCTATATTATATATAAAAGAAAAATCAAAAAGTGAAAAAGTAAAATGTTGAAACTAAAAAAGAAAATGTTTAAAACATATGTTTTAAAAGAAAACTATTAATACATATTGAAAATTGGGTTGACCTGGTTTAATTTGACCAATTTTTTCGACCCAACTTGTCGTGTTGACCCGGTTTAATTAATTTACCCGTTTTTCGACCAGAATGGTTCAACCGAGTTTTAAAATATTATGTTCAATCCCTAAATTCTCAAACTTTTATTATATTTCGTTTATAACCTATAAACTTTTCTATCACAAAACTATCTGCTGCTATAAAATCTCGTTGCTATGCATGGATACTCTTCTAGTAATGAAAAAGGATAATCATATTTAAATGTATCCTACTTACCAACTTTTTTCAGTTTTGTGAACGAACTTTTTATTTTTTATTATTTATTTATTTATTTATTTATTTATTGGCATGTGCAGATTGATCTACTGTAACTTGTCTGACGTGGCACAAACCGGCTAAGAAGGTAAAAAAAAATACATCAAATTGACGAAAATGGCAAGTTTAGTACGTCAATTTACAGAAAAAATAGTTTGCTACACAAAACTAAAAAATATGAAAAGTAAAATACATTTTTAAATGATTATCGCTATATTTTTTTATAACAAAGACATTTTCTTACAGTTATTTGCACTTTGCATTAATATAAGCTCATGAATAGAGAGTTACACAAAAGATTATTCGGAAGCCTCATTTTAAAACTTCGCTTTAAAGCCTTCAAAGGGCTTGAGCTGCCTGTGCGTTTTAGTGAGCACCACTTTTTGGTGTCTAATCTTCCGTCACTAGTTTGGTTCATGGACAAAAATTCACCGGCGAAGTGGCGAGTTATTTTGAATTTAATTAGTGACCAAACTATGGGTCGTCAACAGGTCACTAATCATGTTTTCTCCTTGTAGTGCCTAGGCTCTAAGTAGTCGAAGCATCCTCAATGGGAGGGAGCCAACGTGTCAATGGCGGCTCACGCATTGCGTGACTGAAAAAATTCGCTGGCAAGTTATTTAATTTGTTTATATATCTTAGCGAGCAATGAAAACTTTTCCACATGTATAGGACTTGCTAACAAGTGGAACAGAAAGTTCAGCAGTAACAGTGGAATGGGAAATTGCGGAATTCCTAAAGAAACTAGAAATTTATAAAACTGCAACGGATGATGATCAAGCTCGATCTAGTGATGGGCCGATCGATATAAATGGGTGCAGTGGAAGAGAATGACATGCCCAACTTTCCATACATAAGGGCAATTGGAGATTTCATCCCGTGGCACCAATGTTAGCTCCAAGAAAGACACTCGAAGACTGTAAAGTTGATGGTTATGATATTCCAAAAGACATGTGCGTAATGGTTAACGTAAGGACCATAGGAAGAGATTCACAGTTGTGGATAAACCCGAAGAATTTTGTCCCGAGAGATTTATTGGAAAGGATATGGATGTGAAAGGTAATAATTTCGAGTTATTGCATTTTGGTGTCGGGCGAAGGATGCGTCATGTCCTGGTTATAGTTTAGGACAAAAGGTGATTGAGTCGAGCTTGGCTAATTTGCTTCATGGGTTTAACTAGAAAATACCCCGTAAAATGACAAAAGAGGATCAACAGATGGAACAATACGTGTTAACGATCTAAAAAACACCCACTTCTGACAATTGCTAATCCAAGTCTTCCACTCGAAATGTGCTTGTTGTGATCATATAAAGATGTGGTTCTATAAGGTTGAAAGTTATCACACGATATATCAATATGTACAATGTGTTTGTGTATAATAAAGCTTTGCTAATAAACTTTATAAATTTTCTGTTTTATTTGCTCATTTTATTAAGTGCCTAACTATGATCTGTTATGAAGTTTTAGTATCAAGTGATGATCAGTAAGGTCTTGATTGTATATTGTCTAGTTATAATCTAATCATTTTTCCACTTTGTCTCTTGGTTTAAATTCGTTGATGTTAGTATTTTTACATCAACCATCTCACGGAACATTTTAACCGTGAACGCTTCCTTTGCATAGTTGCATGAGTCTTCTTGTTATATGTCGGGTGTGTTTGGCGCAAAGCGTTTAGTAGCAATTAGAAACGGTGAATGTTGTGATTTTTAATGCCCGTTTGGCAAACTGCAAATAACGTTATCTATTTTTTTTAAATACTCATTTTTCAACGCTTCATAACGTACCATTTAAGAGTGTTTAGCATTTAGATGATGCTTTACACATTATAATTACAACTACAACGACTTTACTAAACATTATTATAAAAAATTACAACAACAACTGCTCACAGCTACAACTTACTCTGCTCAATGCTACTACTATTTTTCCTAAACACACCCATTTTCATTCAAATACTTCTTTATGTAATATGCCTAGTCACACATCATTTTCTAACAATAATGAATTTACCATCTTTAAAACACGATAGACACAATGTAATAATTCAAGCAACACGATTAATATGTACAATGGAGTTAAAGAAAAATGACAAGGTGTCGTCTAAAAAGAGATTCAATAAATATTACCGAGAATATATCTATATTTATATTATAGATATTTGTTATTTTAAGCTACACATGTTAAGTTATTTATGATTTACTGTTCAAAAAAAAAGTTATTTATGATTTAACTCACATTACAAATTAAATACATGCAAACTGTTTAATTTAATAATTTTTATGAAAGTTGTTGTAAGTCGTGATCATATTAATATTTATATTACTCCTAATAAATTTTAACAAGTTGATGTATTTTTAATTGACGTGAAATATTAATTTATATGTTTGGTAATACTGCACTTGATTTATTCAAACGTCCGGTATACATTAATACATGACCTCGTGGTTGTTAGTTGTTACATCCAAGGATAGACCCACGTAGGAGCCAAGTGTGAAACGGATCACGTCCCGATTACGAGGTGTAAACTGTTTTTTAAATATGTCTCTTCTTGGTACGTATAACCCCTGAATTTAGCTAATAATATTTTTATGATGCAACTTAGGTACTTATAAATCATAAACAAAAATTTGTGCATAACACTTAATGAACTTCTGGGTCCGTCATTGGTTACTGATTACGTCACCTTTACGACATTCAAAGAGTTCAACAATTTCACTATAAGTATGTCAACATTTAACCCTTTTTTACGTACACCACCATAACATTACATGGAACAATATACCATTGCTACATCCTATGCACTTGCGTGGCTAGCCACGGTGGTGCTCATCCTTGTAAACTTTGTATTTCCTTGATTCTATAACGTAATACAATGTGATATATAAATACAACATGCCAAGCTGGGCCATACACAATACAATAGAAAGTAATAGTAACCAGACTAAGCTCACGAATAATATCTGCTAACAGCCCCCCACAGTTTGAGCGGGAGAGGAACGAACACTCAAGCTGGATCTAAACTCATTAAACAATGCAGTAGGCAAGCCCTTGGTGAAGATATCGGCATACTGATAACGGGACGGAACATGAAGAACACGTACATGACCGGTAGCTACTAAATCCCGAACAAAGTGAATGTCGATCTCAATATGCTTTGTGCGTTGATGCTGCACAGGATTAGATGAGAGATAGACAGCACTTACATTATCACAATAAACGATCGTAGCGGTCGAAAGTGGAGTATAAAGCTCACGTAATAAATTACGTAACCAACAAGTCTCCGCAACAGCATTGGCAACACCCCTATACTCTGCTTCAGCACTTGATCGAGAAAGCGTAACCTGACGCTTAGATGACCAAGAAAGAAGGTTGTTGCCCAGAAAAACACAATAACCCGAGGTAGACCGGCGTGTAATTGGGCATCCAGCCCAATCAGCATCGGAGTAGGCAACCAAGGATGACGTCGAAGATGAATAAAGCTGTAATCCATAATCCAAGGTTCCCCGAACATACCGTAAGATTCTCTTGAGAGCAGAGAAATGTGGCTCCCGAGGATCATGCATAAAAAGGCAAACCTGCTGAACAGCATATGAAATATCCGGTCTAGTAAAAGTGAGATACTGAAGAGCACCTGCTAAACTACGGTACAAAGTAGGATCTGAGACTGGATCCCCATCATCTGCGAGTTTAGTGTCTGTGTCCACAGGAGTCCGACAAGGGTTGCAGTTAATCATATTAGCTCTTTCAAGAACCTCAGTAGCATACTTCGTTTGAGAAAGAAACATCCCCGAAGTATTTCGGGTCACAGAAATGCCCAAAAAATAATTAAGAGGGCCAAGATCAGTCATGGAAAACTCCGCATGTAGTGAATTAATAACCTGCTTAAGTAGTGTGGATGAAGAAGCAGTCAAAACTATATCATCAACATATAATAGTAAATAAGCAGTATCTGAACCCTGTCGATAGATAAACAGCGAGGAGTCACACCGACTATGGTGAAACCCAACACGTGCAGCATAAGCAGAAAACCTCTGAAACCAGGCTCGAGGAGCCTGTTTAAGCCCATATAGCGATCTCTGCAAAAGACAAACATGATCTGGATAGCGAGAATCCCGAAAGCCAGGAGGCTGATGCATATAAACAGTCTCTGATAAAAAACCATGCAAAAAAGCGTTCTTGACATCAAGCTGGTGAACAGGACAATGTCGAGAAATAGCAAGACTGAGAACCGTACGTATAGTAGCCGGTTTAACAACTGGGCTGAATGTCTCGTCCACATCAATACCTGCAAGCTGTGTACTGCCATTCGCTACAAGACGAGCTTTGTAGCGACTAAGAGAACCATCTGCATTATGTTTGTGTCTAAATAGCCACATGGAACGAACAATGTTCGCGTCCGGTGGTCTAGGCACAAGAATCCAAGTATTATTTTTAATTAATGCATTGTATTCATCTATCATAGCACGATACCAATTTGGGTCTTGAAACGCATGTGGGTATGACTTGGGAAGTGGGGAAATGGTAGACACATTAAAGGTAAAACGTTGGGTAGGACGATTAGAACCAACACGATAGCGAGTGACCATGGGATGAGTTGACGCGGGATTGGGGTTTGGGTGAGGAGCCGGTTGACTAACACCGGTTGGTGAGGACACAGTAGTAGTGGTAGTAGGTTGTGATATAGGCGGTTGCTGTTGAGCTGACATATTGGTGGACGGTGAGCTTAGCGGTACGGGGGGACCTGATTGGTTGTGTATTGGACTGGGTGGGGGCGTAGGGATATGTTGATTAGTGATGGTAGCAATGGATGAAGGGAAGGACTTGGTTACTAGATGTTGGTGAATAATATTTGGAGGTGTATCAAGGAACGTGTAAGAGGGTGATGAGTTTGGTGTCATAGAGCCATAAGGAAATTGGGTTTCATCAAACGTCACATGGCGAGAGATTATAATTTTGTTGGTGTGGAGGTCAAGGCACCTATACCCTCGATGATTTATCGGGTACCCAAGAAAGATGGAGGGTGTGGAACGAGGTTCGAGTTTGTTGTTGGTGTCTAGGTGAGGGTAGCAAAGACAACCAAAGACACGAAGGTCCGTATAGTTTGGTGTAGTCTTATAAAGGCGTGTGTGAGGAATTTCATTGTTTATGGCAGTGGAGGGCAAGATATTCAAGAGGTAGGTTGCCATGTGGAGGGCTTCAACCCAAAAAGAGGGTGGTAGGTGTGCTTGAAATAAAAGGGTGCGTATAAGGTTGTTTATGGTACGAATCATTCGCTCAGACTTACCATTCTGTTGAGATGTCCGGGGACAAGAAAATCGAATGGTAATGCCATTTGTAGCAAATAATTGGTGTAGGGCATTGTTGTCAAATTCACCCCCATGGTCACATTGCAAGGATTTTATGTCACAATTAAATTGGTTCTTAACAAAAGCATGAAAATGAATAAATTTAGACAACATATCTGACTTGTTACGAAGAGGATACACCCATAAATAATGTGAAAAATGATCTAAAAATAAAACGTAGTATTTAATGCCAGTAATACTCGAGAGTGGAGAAGTCCACAAATCGGGATGAACAATATCAAAGGCGAAGTAACAATAGTTTCAGAAAGTGAAAAAGGAAGCCGCACATGTTTGCCAAGCTGACAAGCATGACATAACATGGGAGACTTAGTCTTATTACAAGAAATGAAATTACGAGAAACTAAATTGCGTAACACGTCACTTCCTGGATGTCCAAGTCGTTGGTGCCACGTATGTTGACTGACATGAAAAACTTGTGGAGGTGTTGGGGTGGTGACAGGATAGAGATCCCCGATGCTATCACATCTGAGGAGGATTTGGCGGGTCCAGTAGTCCTTCACAGAAAAACCGAACTCATCAAATTCAATGGTACATTTATTATCACGGACAAACTGACGAACAGATATTAGGTTTTTAACAATATTTGGTGTAACGAGAACATTATTTAAGTGAAGCGTTCGATAAGGGGTGGTCAATGTGCCATGGCCTGTGTTTGTGACGGGAATAGATTTCCCATCACCAACAGAGACAGATAGATAAATGCAAGAATTAAAGACAGTACTAAGATTATTAGCAGATTAGTTGAGATGAGAAGACGCACCAGTATCCATATTCCAATTAGCATTAGCCGGGTCTTGTAGAGTCATCGTGTTGAAAGCTTGAGGAAGAAGTGTTTCTTGAGAATGTGGCGAAGCTTGTGAACCCGAACCATATACTGCCTGAGCCAAAAGGGCCTGCTGTGGTGTTAAAGTTTGAGCAGGCTGCTGGTGCGTATAAGACTGTTGACCCAAAGGAAGTCCAAAACCTGGTGGAGTGGGCCTGGGGCCCAAATATGGGAGCTGTGGTTGACCAGTAAGAAGGGGTGACTGCCCAAGCATATTACTTATACCATATTGGGCCAACAATGTTTGTTGAGCTTGAATGAGAGCTAGTAGTTGACTGTGATCCATTCCTCTATGCATTTGACCAAGACCACGTGAGGGATTAAAAGTACTAGTCCCACGATTGGTAGTCTGACCTGTACGAGTATTCCCATTCGTCCCAAAACTAGGACCACGATTTGCATCATGCAAAAATCTGCATGTGTTCCCCCTGGTACAAAAACCTCTGTTAAAGTTACGACAAACCTCGCGAGTGTTCCCACTTGTGCGTGTGTCACGTAAGTTACGTGAGTCTTGCCCCCGAGAAGGAGTAGTCTCGGCAAGGAGGACTTGATTGTATTTCCTTGATTCTATAACGTAATACAATGTGATATATAAATACAACATGCCAAGCTGGGCCATACACAATACAATAGAAAGTAATAGTAACCAGACTAAGCCCACGAATAATATCTGCTAACAATCCTCTTTGCCCGTCACCTCCGTCTTCCCAACACCAAGCTCAACCTACCCCCGGGCCCGAAACCATGGCCCGTTATTGGCAACCTTAACCTCATGGGCTCACTTCCTCACCGTTCTATCCATGAACTTTCTAAAAAATATGGTGAAATCATGCACCTTAAATTTGGTTCAAAAAATGTCATCATAGGCTCCTCGGTCGAGATGGCTAAAGTATTTTTGAAAACAATGGACGCCAACTTTGCTTGTCGTCCAAAACACGCTGCTGGAAAATACACTACTTATAATTACTCCGACATCACATGGTCTCTTTATGGACCTTATTGGCGACAAGCACGTAAAATGTGTGCTGTGGAGCTTTTTAGTGTGAAAAGGTTGGATTCATATGAATACATTCGAGTGGAGGAAATGAAGTCGCTTTTGAAAAAGGTTAAAGAGATGTCGGGTGAGGAAATTGTGTTAAAAGATCTATTGGCAACCGTGAGTTTGAATGTGATAAGCCGAATGGTGTTAGGAAAGATTTACTCAAATGATGAAAAAGAGGTTGAGAAAACGATTGTGAGTGGCGAGGAGTTAAAGAAGATGATTGATGAGTTGTTTTTGTTGAATGGAGTGCTTAATATTGGAGATTGGATACCATGGATGGGTTTCATGGATCTTCAAGGGTATGTTAAAAGGATGAAGGCTATAAGCAAGAAGTTTGATCGGTTTCTTGAGCATGTATTGAACGAGCACGATGCAAGGAGGAAGGCGGAAGGGGAGAGTTTTGTCCCGAAGGACATGGTTGATTTATTGTTGCAGATTGCTGATGATCCAACCCTCGATGTTAAGGTCGAGAGACATGGTGTAAAAGGATTCACTCAGGTATTTTATATTATGTTACATGTCACTTTGAATGATTTCAAATATATATATGAAATATGAGACATTAGGAGTTCTTATATATGTTTTTAAATCTGTCTTTTTATAGGACTTGCTAGCAGGTGGGACGGAAAGTTCAGCAGTAACAGTGGAATGGTCAATAGCGGAACTCCTAAAGAAGCCGGAAATATTTGAAAAGGCAACGAAGGAGCTAGACCGAGTGATAGGTCGAGACAGATGGGTTGAAGAAAGAGACATGCCAAACCTACCTTACATTAGGGCAATTGCTAAGGAGACAATGAGGTTGCATCCTGTGGCACCGATGTTGACTCCTAGAAGGACACGAGAGCATTGTAAAGTCGATGGTTATGATATTCCAGAAAACACTCTAGTGATGGTTAGCGTATGGAACATAGGAAGAGAACCCGACTTGTGGGATAAACCTGAAGAGTTTTGTCCCGAGAGATTCATTGACAAGGACATCGATGCAAAAGGTAATAGCTTTGAGTTACTGCCGTTTGGTGCAGGGCGAAGGATGTGTCCTGGTTATAGTTTAGGACTAAAAGTGATCGAGTCAAGCTTAGCGAACTTGCTTTATGGGTTTACTTGGTCATTACCCGGTGCAATGTCGAGAGAGGATTTAGTGATGGAAGAAATATTCGGGTTATCGACTCCTAAAAAGATCCCGCTTGTCACCGTTGCTCACCCAAGGCTTCCACTTGATATATACTCTTTGTGATCTTATTTAAGTCTCTTTCAAGTTGCTACAATAATCACACCATAACATGTTCTCTTGTACTAGTTTATTCACAAGCTAGTGGATGAATAATCGTTTTATTATGTGAGATGTTACCCAATCAGAAAGTCCACTTTCAGTCGACTTCGTGCTAAATTTATACCGCGTTTGATTATATCCTATTCATTGTTTAGTCATTGGTCAATTGTATTATAAGTTAATTAATTAATATGATTTAGTTACACATTAATGTGATTCATTTAAGTAGTATTGTTGTAATGCATCTTGATGAGTGATGACGTATGGTCCGGGAAGGATATAATGAAGGAGTCTGGTTGGAGCTGGACATATCCGGGCTGGAGCAAGTCCCTTCCGGGGCTAGAGCAAGCCCCTTCTGAGGCTGGAGCAAGACCCTTCCGGGCATGACATAAGCAAGTCCCGCCTAAACTGTTTCCCGCCTAAACTGCTTCCCGCCTAAATGTGTCGCTATCGCGACTCAGGACCACCAGATAACGACAATGAAGCATATTTACAAATAGGGGTGCATTTACCACTCTCAACGGTATAATCTTCTCTCTCACCAAACACACACATACTTCTCTACTTATACTGACTTGACTGTCGGAGGGTGGTTCCGATGCTTCGGCCTCGGAACCCCTTCTAACCGGTTTGTTTCTGGTACTACAACTGATCTCCATGCTCGGGATGACGTGGAACGGCACAATCTATCGTCAAGACTAGCCCGACAGATTTATGCTTCAACACATCTTATTTTTATAACATGCGACACATGAAAGTGGACACAAATATAAAATCAATATGAAGACTCGATGTAGATGCCAAAAAGAGGTTTTGATTAAGACACTTTTTTGTTAAAGCTAGAGGGAACATATTGTTATGGAATGCAACCTAAAAGTTGCTATCAGAGCAAGCACAGCAATAACGCATGTACTCACGTTAAGCACTTGTTAACGCACGTAACTGATGTGATCGATGGCGTTAAGGCCGCGAACGCGACACGTTAACACACTAACGCAACGTTAAAGCTGAGTCCATGTAAAAAAAAAAAAAAAAAAAAAAAAAAAAAAAAAAAAAAATCACTTTTCCCCCCTAAATGAAGGAGTGTTTTTGTAAATTGTTGTTGAGTTAAGGTTGAGTTATTATTGTGGGTGTTTTTTTGTGAGTTAAAGTTAAAGTGGTAAAGCTGATGTGACGCTGACGTGGTGCTGAGTTATAACTTAACTCAAGTCATGGATGGGCATGCTCTCACATCAGTGTCATGCTAATATTTTATAATAGAGGAATTTCTTTTAGAGCATTAATTACACTAAAAACTTAAAATAATATAAAAAATAAAGCATCAATTACAAACAAATTAAACATAATTTTCTAACATTAAACAACTCAAAACTTAAATTTTAGCTTTATATATTATAAAGCTTACGGTACAAATATTTACTTCATTCATTAACATAATTTCAAGTAATACATGTTATACAACATTATGAAAAATTAACTTTTGCACAATTACATATATAAATTAACTGGTTAATAAATCAATTAATGTAGTTATTAAAACATTAATTATATAAAAAAAAATTATCAATTATATTGTACAATTAACTTAAACACGATTCATGCATTAAATGTCACTAAAATACTTAAAACTTAAAATTAAATAATACAAATAATAAAACATATCATACAAACCATTCAAATACAAAAACAACAATTTAAGGAATATAAATAATAAAGCTAAATTATAAAATATTTTTCTTTATATTTTATTCTACTGCACATATTTCTAATCCAGCCTAAGTTTGTTAAAAATTAAACGTATATAAAACACGGTTCGATTGGGGTAACTGCTGATATTTAAAAATAATAACCGGAATCGAACTTCGCTAAGAGGGTTTATCTGATTCCTAGTTTTTTCGGATTCGATTATTTGGTTATCCTTTTTGTGGTTCGGATTGAGCTGGTCGACACAGTTTGTCGGTTTTACAGATTTTTTTAACACTTGTATCCATAAAACTTAGCTTTATATAAATCATATAGATATTTTGAACGACGAAAAAACATTGCTAACTAAAATATTTGTTATCACAATTGTATAATGAAAAACTTTATCATTAATTAAAGTATTGAAATACGTCACATGAATATTTTGATATACGTAAATTTATTGTTAAAAAACATAACAAATTAGAATACATTGTTTACCGGAAAATTTTATTTCAAGGTACCCAATGCTTTTATTTCAGAGTATCCACCGCCACAACACACGGAAAAGATATCATAGCTAGACTCATGTGATCGATTTGCTGTCAAGCAAAACAGGAAAGTCTAGAAAAGGAGAGAAAGTGGATCCACGAGGAACACGAGGATGTGTTTGAAATCAAGCATAAACAAGGCAAAACATATGCACATATGTATTGCAATGATAATAGACTCGATCATAGTTGTTTATGGGTCGTGTTCATCAACTTATTTAAGGATACATGTACAATTTCGATGCATTTGGGTACCTAATAATTAAGTTGGTAGAAATGCAACTCTTGATTATGTATTTTGAATGCAAATTTTAATAATTATCCATTTAGATCTTATTCCGATAAACACACATTTTCTTTTTAACAAATAAAATGTTTTATATTCTTTGATGACATTGAAAAACCAACAAAATCTTTAGTATTAGTTGTACATTTTGAAGGCGTTGATATGTGCAACATTTTTTAAACAAATGATGTGATACAACATAAATTGTATAGCAAAATCACTCCATTTATACATTTTATTTTCTTAAATATAATTAACTTTTAAAAATTTAATTAAAGAACAAAACAAGACAAAAACATTTAAGTACCTCACTAGTCATTATTGTGAAATATAATACAATAGAACAAAAGATCAAACAAGTTATAATAAACATGCTCGTGGCCATCTCCCACCCACACAAAAAACCTCCTTATCTTTCCCGGCCTTTTGAAAATGTCAAAAAAACAATTCATCTTCTTTAACTATTAAAGCTCCTTTGTTCAACTTTACTCATTTATTTCATTTATTTGGTTTTAAAGGGGGAGGGGGGGGGGGGGGGGGGGGGGCAAAATGACAATAAACATGATACTCTTTGAAAATTTTACACTACGCCAGAAAGTTGAGAGGGGGCACGTGCCCACTGTGCCCCTTCCATAGCTCCGCCCCTATTGAACTAGTACTAGCATGGGTGGAACCAAGATTTTTAGTTTACTTTTATAATTAAACCTAACATTTATGCAAATATATTTAGTTTACTTTTATCTTCTATCACAACTAAATTTCAAGATAGATATCCAAAACAACGACACATTCTTAATACGACTCAAAGATATCCTAAAAATAACTTTCACAATAGTTATCCTAACACATAAACAAAAGATAATTATCCCATAACATAGTCCTTGTGCCACGTTGGGATGGCCGTGACCCTTTGTAGCTCGAGCTCGTCCTAATATACACCTTCCATGACAGTCGTAACAGTTACTATGTTTTAAGAGTAGTATCTAGGAATCCAGATTTTGGAAATTCTACATCCAGTCGTTTAAAAGGATTTCTGACATCTTTTTAAAACAAAAGTGTTACTTCAATGTGTCGTGCATTGAATTATTTTTTTGAAATAATTGTGAATGAATTATGGGTTTTGTGAAGTGGACAACGATTAATAATAACTTCTACAAAAAGTAGGGGTCCTCTTGCTTTAATTCGAATAATGACGTTGAGGGCCAGTGTGCCATGCAAATTCACGTTGTTACACTGTGCATGTAAGTGTGTTTCACAAATATAATTACGACACACGTACGTTTTGAAATTGTAGTCATACAAGTCGAGTAAACAACGTTTGTGTGATCACTGCTTTCTCGTATATATAGCAGCCAACTTTTACATGCGTGTAATTTGGTTTAGACAATTAGACCGACAAAACTACGACTTATTGGTGTGAAATTAAAATTGTTTTCTTTATATAGTAATTAAGTTAGTAACCAACTATGCTTTTGAGTTCTATTTTTAATATGTGTGAAGCTTTTGGTCTTCAATTAAGTTTATTAGGCTGGGCACGGTGGCCCTCAGAAACTCGGTAGAGCGTCGAAGATGACCGATTTGCAAATCGATTGAGCCCACTGTGAGGCTTGGTTGGAAGATCGTGGAGCAAAAAACTTGACTATCATATGTAAATTCGACCGAGATTGAAACAACAAAAACGTTCCACTTTACTAGCTAATTCCCTTTGAAACTTTAAAAAACTTGACCATTTGTATTTATTAAATTTGACCATTTGAATAAATTTTTTTTTTTTTTTTTTTTTTTTTTTAAATTTTACCACTTTTCATACTATAAATACAAGCATCAAACCCATTTTCAAATATAGAATTCAAACACAATTCAACCAAAATCTCATCAATATTTACAATGTCAAAGAAAAACACTCCACAATCAAAAAACGACAAACCCGACTACCCCAAAATGCACCGGATATGAATTTCTTTCCGCAAAACAACTTTGAATTAACCGACGTAACACCACCACGACAACAGGGTATTCACTTTCGTGCACCCACTTTAAAATACTCATCACGACTACCACAACCTAATCCAAATGAAATCCCGTTTTACGTTAATAAACCATTTGTCCCACCGCAACGTCCTAATACGGATTATCACCAAGAACTAAGTGGGTCGTAGTATCGTCCTAACATGGATTTCTTGCATTGTTCCCAACCATATCAAGATTATTCTCCAATTCATAGTACTAATCTTGATATGAATTTGGATGATTTGCGAGACTATCCGACTCCACAATACTCGACCCAAAACTATATGAGTCAAGATGCTTCGATGGGGCAAGGTTCGGGTCACGGTTCTTACTACGTCTCTTTCCACGGTTCCATGCTCGTTGATGAAGATGATGATGTTGAAGAGACATCACCCGTCAAGCCAAAGAAGCCTTCGCGGCGTGCTACAAAGGGGAAGGACAAAGGCAAACAACTCGAGCCGAACAAATAGGTCGAACCATGGACACCGGCGGAATAGATCGCGCTTTGTAGATCTTTTATCTTTATTTCGGAAAATGAAAAAAAAAGGAAACACTATGAACCGGCACCGCTTTTGGGATTTGGTGATAAAGTACTTTCAACGAGAAGCTGGTTCAGACCGGACATACGACTCGATCCAAATGGAAGACTAGGATTTGTGGTAAGGTTGCGAATTTTTGTGATATTATGGATAATGTCCAATATACTCATGGAAGTGGTGAGAATGATGAAGAAGATAAAGAAAAAGCTCTTAGAGAGTATCATGTGCGTTACGGTCATGAGTTCAATTTGTTGGAGTGCTGGAAAGTATTAAGGGGTCATGATGCTTGGAAGAGGGAGATGCCTCTTTTCCAATCGAATAGTCGGAAGAAATCAAAGGGTTCTACAACTACCTCGGGGTCAACACAAGGTCCCGCGAATTTCCAAGACTTGGATCGCAATGATGATGCGGAGGATGATACTAGAGAATCACGACCACAAGGTCGTGACGCATCCAGGAAGAAATCATCCTCCTCCTCTCGTGATCCACCAACATCATTTGTTAGTTCGCTAGCATCAACCTTTTTCAGGTTGAAGCCGTCAAAACGGCAAAAAATAAAGAGCTTGAAGAGTCGTGGAAATCATTGAAGGAACATGAGCTAGCGATGAAAAGAGAGAAACTGGAACAAGAGCTAGCGATGAAAAGAGAGAAAATCAAACTCCGACAAAAGCAAGTGGAAATCTTGGACCTCACAAAAAAGGAGCAAGACTTGATTTTCTACAATTCGGCAATCGATCCAAAGTTGGGACCACGACAACTACAAGAAATTTTGCAGCTTAACGTAGCAACCAAGGCACGCTACCAATTAGATTACTAGTTTTATTTAAGTGTTGTCATGTTTAAGTTTTTAATTTAGTATTGTAATATTTTTATTCTAATGTTTTTTATTTTTAATGAATTTTAAATTTGTTTTTTTAAATGTATATATATATATATATATATATATATATATATATATATATATATATATATATATATATAAAACACAAGTGTGATTGCTATTTTTTGAGGCAAAAAATCATCCTAAAACTCTATAAAAACACCACGTGGAAAACCACTACTATTAGAAAGTTTTCAATATTCTTTCAAGTCAAATTTGAGAGAAAAATAAGGGAGCTAAATTAGGAAGATATTATGACTAGTTTTCAGAATTTGAAATTGAAACCGGCATACGTGATTTTATCAAAAACATCGCACCACAAACTTAATATTCAACCTATCATTAATCAAACCCAAATCACAATTTGATTACAATCACCAATTTGAAAATTCATTATCAATTGCTTTTCAAATCCACCAATGCTTCATACATTGGGAAATTACATCATAAACAATTTTAATGTAAGCTATCTTGATCTTCTAATTTATAATTGTATTTCCAACTTTTATTTATGATAAAAAAAATGGATTTTGTTTTATATTGGCTGATCTATAATTATTGTTATTTATTTTATTCATATTTATTTGATTAGGGTAATATTTCATTGATTCATTTGCTTCAAATGATTTCAGCAAAATAATAGTTTCTAATTGATGTTTTACATTTTGAAGATTCATTTTAACCGAAGAATATAAAAATATGGTGTTATACCTGAGTATAAGGCGGACTCGAATCGAAGGTAAAAATTTTTGTTACCAATTTGATTTATTGGCTTTTGTGCTTGATTTCTGATGAAATTTGAATTCATGTTTGGAACAAATTTTATGATGTTATTATGTTATTGAATGCACACTATGTGTTTGGTAAATGGTCTATGAGCAAGAGCTTTGATTAGTCGTCGCTATTTCAAGGGTTTATGTTATCACAACCTTAAGTTCGAGATCTTTGCACAAAATTTAAAATAAATTGATGCAATCTTTTCACATTAACGTGTACAACCTCAACTTAAGGTTGGGATATGATTTTTGAACTTTACTATACACACACCAGATGCGCGTTGAAATGACTTTGTTAGCTTGAAAGGTTTGACCTTGATATATATACGCAAACATTATCGACACCCTAGCACGTTGTCAATAACAGATCAAAATTGATTTAATATGCAATTGATTGTAAAGGGCCTCTTACATCTAATGCTACTAAACTGTTTAATGTTTCTGCATTAAATAGTGCAAGAGATGGAACTGTTGATCTCAAGAAGAGAGTGGAGGAGCTCGCAAAGAGTCTAGTAGATTATGAGGCAGGATTAATGAGAGGTATGTATATCGTCCACTTTTTGTCATGCTCGAACTCCAAACATATTTGTATTACAACGAAAACTGGCTTTTAACGTTAAGAGAAAATTGGAAATTTGAAAATTTGCTGGTAGGAAAAAAGGACATCTACACATTTGTAATGAAAGTTAATATTGTAGTTAGATATCAATAGAGGTATGAAAGTTAATACTGCTAATTCTCATGAAACAGATAATCACTAATGTGGATGTGTTAAATGTTTCAAGATTATTTTGCGGTTTTAATCTGCAACTCATGTACTGATTTAACATTGCACCATGTCTAGACCTTTGATCATAATCACATTTAGGTGGATCATATAACACAATCCCTCAAAATTTCGTCTTTTTATTAAACCAAAAATTTTGAATTCATTTTTTAGATGGATCCTATCACACAATCTCTAAAAATCTTTCATAACCCACACCCTAAAACCATCAATAAACGTGAAATCATCACATAAACAATCTCACACCTGGTACAAAAAGCAAAATTATGATTCCAGTTTACATATTTTGATTATTGATTTGGGGTTACAAGCACACACTTTGTTTCCAATTACATAAACACTAATCAATAATTATGTTTTCAATTTACAGAAACAATAATCAAAACCGGGGTTGCAGGTACACACGTTGTTTCCATTTACAGATTTTGATTATGTAAAGTAAAGAGGCATATTTAACCAATTACTGATGTTTTAGGAGGTTGTGATTAGGACCAAATTGACCGCTTAAAAAAGATCATATCTTTTAATATATATTTTTCTGTCTTTGATGCAGGACACCGTGGTGTGAAGCAACTATTTTTCGATTTTAAAGATAGGAGAAGAAGATGATGAAGAGGTGCAATGGAAAAAGATTAATGGATTCATATGACTAGCAGGGTACCCGTGCGTTGCAGCGGCGGGTACCCTGAAATAAATTTTCGGTGAATCATGTATTTTAGTTTTTATGTTATTTTTGACAACAAATTTACGGATATCAAGAATTTCGTTTAGCCCGTGCCCATTCGGGCTCGAGCCTGTTGACTCGTGCCCGTTCGGGCTCGAGCCCGTTTGGCCCGCACCCATTCGGGCTCAAGCCCATTTGGCCCGTTGCCCGTTCGGGCTTGAATATTTGTATAATGTGTTTTATTATTTGTATTAGTTACATTTAATGCATGAATTATGTTTAATTTGGTTGTACAATATGTTTGATAATTTGTATTTCTTATGTAAGAGGTGTTTTTATAACTGTATTTTGTATTTATTGACCAGTTAATTAATTGACTATATTAAATAGCATTAATGTGGCGTTTTATTTTGTTTTTTTAATATGTGCATAAAAGTGGTGTACACTATGCTTTCTTGTCTTGTAAGTCTGAAAATTATGTGCATTAAAGTGGTGTATACTATGCTTCTTTTCTTGTAACTCTTAAAAAAATTACAAGCATTCAAAGTTATACTTGTAACAATGAAGTCTTTTTAAAGGCAATTAAATTTCTAGGCTTTTAATTATATGTGTATGCATCTTTCCTATTAAAGTAAAGTTTTTGGTCTTAAACATTTTAAGACTTCTAAATATAGATGTCTTAAATACATTATAAGGTAGTATGGATAAAAGTGGTAGTGGATTCGTAATGATATGTGAACTTTTTTATCTAAATGAATTATTCGAATATGTATGAGAATTGACTACATGTTTTGAAAATAGATGTAAGAATGAAGAATCACATGAATCATACTATATTTTGAGTGATTTACTGTAAATTGTGTTTTGTCAACAATTTATTTTCAAAACATGTATTCTCAAATAACAAAATGTCTTATTGTGATATGTGTATTTAAGACATGGCAAATCAAAACGAGAATTATATATGTATTTAAGACAGTCTAGGTAGTTCTCTTTTCTTGATAATTTGCGGCTTTTTCTGTTCTTGGTAGTATGTTATTTTTTACTGCTTCTGCTTCTATGTTCTGAAAGTTACAGATGACAAAATCGCAAAATGGGTGGCCAGTTGGGTATTGGGTCAAAACGGGTAATTTTTGTATGGGTTTAGTTGGTTTTGTCTAGAACACCATCTTGCTCTAATTTTATAAGAGTGAATTGCAGAAAACGGGTAATCATTCTTCTTTTATTATACTTATGGTCTTTTGAGATGATCAAACTAAAAAAATTAATCCACATCTGCAAGTGCCCGTATATATTGTTTACCAAATCGTTTGGTCCAATATGTTTAAGTTCCCGTGTATATTGTTTTCGTTAGGTACAATATGTTTACTATTCTTTATTTTTAACATTTTTACGTGACTTTCTAACTTAAACATCGTCTGATAAATGCTGCACATTTACATAATATCAGGGCACAACAATAGTAGATACGACTGTGACTATCACGTTAGACCCTGAGTACCAGCTTTAGTACTACAACTGCTACTCATGTAAGATACACATTACGAACCTTTTTCTTTGCATATTAAATATACCCGTGTTAGAATTTTATAAATTTCTTTGTAGCCAGAAGCAATGCTCCTACTGCAAGCGACTCTTGTCCTAGTAAGGTTGCGGATGTTGTGACCAGCATGTTTGCAAAAGGTTTGTATTTGATTTGATAGAGAGTTGTTTATACAGTATTCAAACGTGGAATGAAACCTCGGATAAACGTAGTGGCTGATCTGAATAACAAAGATGAGGTTATATGTTGTCTGATTTCTTTCACTCTGTGATTATTCTTTAGACTTAAAAATTAATTTACATGTGACTTATGTGTTCAAATCTGTAGTCTAGCAATGCATATTGAAATCTATAATCTGCGCATTGTGTTTTCAAGTCGTATATAGCCAGTTTCATGAGTTTGGGTACAGTGCAACTGAATATGTTAAAAATATTGTTTGTAAAATATTATTGATGTAGATTTGATACTTTTGATTCACTTTTTATGGTTTACAAGGATGTGATATGAAGAATTGAAGGTTGTGCGGAAGATGTTCAATGAAACGTCTAAGAGAAAGGTACTTTGTTTTTGCCACCGTGTAAGCATTTTCGATGTCTAAGAGAAATTGAAATGAATTTATTTCCATAACGAAATTATGTAAGAAAGGTATAAGAGAAAGGTATTTCATTCTTGAAATGAATTTATTGCATTATTGAAAATAGAAAATTTGACTTCTTAAGTTTTTGGTATGATGTTTGTCTAAGTGCCGACACTAGACGAACATCAACTTCAATCATATTCTTAAGCCCTCATATTATTTAAGAGTATTCTACGTTTAGCTAATTTATGTCCATAAGACCATAAGGACAGAAAATCTTCATATATATTAATATCTATCTGTTCTATTCTTTAACATACTATACCCCACTACGCTACTTTTAGTCGTTGTTCATATCCTAAGCTAGGTTTGTAGCAGAAATTTTTCTGTTCAAAAAACCATATTCATATATATTAATATCTGGGGTTTGAACTTTTGGTTACCCCATAAAGTGAGAGTTTCAAAAACCAAATGATTACATTTAAAAAGAAAGGAAGAGTACAAATACATCAGATATGTAGAAGTCTGTCATATGAATAGTGAGGGGATGATGGCCTTGACTATTTGGCCCTTTGGAAAATGTTGGTCAATCCCTTTAGATGGTAATAGCCAACTTGATAAGTTTATAAGCCAAAAAATGGGCATGT
Source organism: Artemisia argyi (assembly GCA_030686995.1). NCBI lineage: Eukaryota > Viridiplantae > Streptophyta > Magnoliopsida > Asterales > Asteraceae > Artemisia > Artemisia argyi. Next base: position 2,972,739 of record CM060690.1, read on the forward strand.
GGTCTTCATAAAGGTTATATAAGCTCATAAGCCTACTTAATATATAAGGTAAGATAAACACCCGGATATGTCTTATGAATGTTTTACTTTAAAAGAGCAATACATGTGTTTTCAATGGAAAACGGGCTTATGATATTTTATAAAGTTACATAAGTTCATAAGTGTGCTTAATGATGTAAAACAAACACTCCTATATGTTTGTGAATGTTTTATTTTAATCAAGTAACGGATATGCATGTTGTATTTTTCAAGTTATCTCAATTTGTAGTTTTTTATTGCCACCCGTGGAACCTGTGGGTTGTGGGCTTGTGGCTTATAATCAAGTTCTTATTCATACCTTACTTTTAAGGCTCGAGTTAAACTCACCTTCAATTAAGGTATGTAACGATTACCTGTTATACCCATGATCCTATTGCCGTTACAACTATTTCCCTTCTCTTTAGAAAGGAACTTTTGAACATGTCATCACTATAACCGAAATACGAGTTTCAAGTGTATACTACTTAATAAAGAAAAGTTTGAGATAGGATTCATCAGGCAATAACTACAATAATTTTGCTTTATGTTTCATGATTGTGGTCTCTAAGTGTTAGTTCATTGATCCTTAGCAGCGGTTCAGATTAAGGCTATTTGTTTTGGTTTGGGTTATCGGATTTTGGTTTTGTTTACTTTTATAATGATATTCCTTGCATTTTGCCCCTTTTTGATCTTATTCCACAAAATTTCATGATACAAAAGAATGTAGTGCAACTTTTCTTGGTTAAATAAAGTGGTGCGTAAATAACTAATTGTTAACATGCCTACTAAACTGCAACCTTTTTCTTTTGACTTTTTACCCTTTTTTTTTTTTTTTTTTTTTTTTTTTACAAAATTTAGTATATTGTGGCAAAGAGATGAGTAGCAAAGCTGGTGGGTAAACTCTGACTGGAAAAAACTAAAGGAAAAGTTGGTTTGTTTAAGCACATAGTTATCCTAGTATTTCGCCATCAATGAGGTGTTACTGCATATTTTTGGTTCCCATCAATGAGCATTTATCAGTAAATTGTTGTGATAATGTCTGTAATTGTGCTCTTCTATTCCTTTTGTAGCAAGAACAAACCATGTGTCGGTGTGACCAATGCTTGAATGCACCAGGTGTTGTATTACTTATTTGCTTTAATTGTAGTTATTTACCTTTAGTTTCCTTTATGAAAATCATATTCCATGTAGGTTAAAAGGTGATCGTGTGCATGTTGATTGTGAACAAGAAAAAAAGGGCAATGAACGTGAAAGCATGTATGTTTACGGTACAACAAACGATGGGCAACGTTTAATGCTGCAAATGTGGCTTCCCTGTGACTCCAAATGCAGCCAACATGTGCGTTAAGTGTCTCCATTCTAAAGTAGACATTACAGAAGGTTTAGTAAAACAAGAAACGATCATTCACTGTCCCGAATTTGATACTTACCTACAACTTCCAAGAACATGGATTAAAGCAAAACTAGAATACAGCTTTTGACTTTCTGTGTCAAACGTCTCAAGATTCTGAGTAAGTTGAAGTTGATCCACGCATAGTTTGAGAAGGCCGAGCGTCATTCATAGAGACTGAAAGTTAAGATGTGTATTCAAAAGGAATTTTTGAATGGTGCGGTTCTTGAACAAGCTTATGTTGTTGAGTATGTGCTCCTACTAATTTGTTTTTTGACATGTAGGAAAATGTAGAGATTACTTTTGTTTTTACTTTTGCTTTAACATGTGTACCTATTAGTTGTTTAGTTTTGAGTCATTTAATTGGATTTCTAGATACGTTATAAACACTTCTTCCATGGTGTTTGTTGATTGCAGGTGTATTCTTACCCACATGCTCTATATCAGTTTCAACATGGAGATATCTTTCTTTGAAAGAGTTGGTAAAACTAAAATCTTTGCACTTAATGATCAATTGTTAATCTATGATACATTGAGATGTCTTGAAAACTATGCCAAAGATACGCTTTCAAGTGAAGAAGTTTTGTGGAATTTGATAGAAATATAGACTGCTAGCAGTAGCAGGAAATGGAAGAAAAACTCCCGACACAGAACAAAACTATATAACACTTCAATATGCATTAAATTTTGTACGTACTTATCATTGGCATATAATTACAAATCAAGTGTCTAATGGAGATATATACTTAAATGTATGTACTTCTCATTTGTTGGTTATGGTTCTTTGCTTACTTTCGAAATTCATAATTATGAGGTGTTACAAGTTGGCGTGTTATAAAATTTGATTATCGGTAACTACACTGAAAAAACTACCAATTTTGTGTAGAGGGAACCGGAAGTATTAAATAAACATCAAAATTTTCCAATTTTGTTACCTTAATACAAATTTTCTTACCAATTGAAGTGTAGAGGGAACCGGTAGTGTTAAATAAACATCAAAAGTTTCCAATTTTTTTGTTTTAATACAAATTTTCTTTTTATATAATCGTGTAACTGATTACATACTTTTTATGGTCTTTTTTTTGTTTGTTATAAAAAATCAACTTTTTATAATATTCATTAAAATGATTTGATAGAGCTAGCCCTTTATTAAAGTTTTGACATATATGGTAACTACACTAATGAAATGACTAATGTTGTCTACAAGCAAGAATTGAAATCGCTTTAAACGATGATTTTTTTATTTATTTGCTATTTACATTTTTTGGGTCTTGTTCGAAAGTTTTTATTATTAATTAAACATGTTTTTTCCTTTTATGTATAAGTGTAACTCATTACATATCTATTATTATATTTTTTGATAATCAAATATAAACGTTGGTCGCCTAATATTAATTAAAATGAAATAATAGAGCTAGCCCGCCCATTAGGCGGGTCTTGAAGCTAATATATATATATATATATATATATATATATATATATATATATATATATATATATATATATATATATATATATATATATATATATAGGTATATATATGAGGAGAAGTAAAAACCCTAATACGATATCTCTCTCTGGCGACACAAAAAACGAATACGAACAAAACATAAATTAAATGATCATAACCCTTTTAATTCCTTCCTCCCTCTCAATCGTGGGTAGGTGTAAGTAATAAATTGGTGTTTGAAAGTTCCTTTATTATATTCGTTTTGTGTTTGTCCTATATTCGCTTTGTTTTTTCCATACGATCTGAATTGCTATCTTCATCTAACGTGGGTCGGTGGGATTTATTGCTTATACTCGATCTATATTCTATTAGTTTTATCTTGTTGGGTGCTCCTCATGATGGGAGCAGGTTAGTTTTGTTGCGCTTTAAAGTCTAAACCCTAATCTTGCGATTAGGGTTTTCTGTTGTTATTGGTTTTGCATGATTGCTGGGAATTGAGTGTGGCTATTGGTGTTCTGATTTTGGTAGTGGGTTATTGAGAGATGGAAAAGGGGTTTTTGACTAGTAAGACTGCGACTAAGGGTACTAATGAATCTGGTTCAAACGATGCGAACAAGGGTACTAATGCTGTATTGGCTGCTCGTATGAGTAGGCTTAAGGGACAAGAGGGTAATTTGGGTGTGCAACATGTACGTTTGGAGAACCCTAGTCTTGAATCAAGTAAGATTGATAGTAACTTGGTTGGGAGCAAACATGACCTGGTGGAGCCGGTCTCACTTGGTAATATTCAAAAGGCCACTAATAGTTTTGGTGAGTTGAGTACACCCTCAATGATGAACCCTAGTAGTGTTAGTTTGACTGTGGATGATGCACCTGATTGTTCTATGAATGGTACTCAGACGGTGGAGCCGATTCCACTTATGAAAGATACATCACATGGTGATGACTTGGAGCCGGTTACAAGTGTTGAAACTGTGAAGCACTTGTTATCTAATGCGCATAATCATTTTGATGAAGCCATGAATAATATTCAACGTGAGATTGTTGCTAATAAGGCTTCCTCTTCTGATTTGCACAATTCGAGTGGTATTGGGCAAACTTCTAATTCGACAGCTTCTGGTCCTGATGCTTCTAAGGATGCTAATACTAGTGGTACTAGAGTGAAGTCGGTTTCTTACGCGGGTGCTACTTTTAATGAACCTCTGAAACACGTGTCTAATTTTCGGAGGTTGGAATGTAGCAAAAAAAAGGATGATGTTGACCTTTCAGTTCCATTGAGAGTAGTAGAAGAGGTAAACATGAGGTTTGAGAATACTCTCTATGGTTATTTCCTTGGCCAACGCCTTGCTTTTCCTGTTGTTGATTACTATGTCCGGAATGCGTGGGCTAAGTTTGGTGTGCAAAAGGTAATGATGAATGCAAAGGGGTTCTTCTTCTTTAAGTTCAATTCGAAGAAAGATGTTGATGATGTGCTTGATAACGGTCCTTGGTTGATCAGAAATGTTCCTATTATTCTTAAACCATGGACTTTGAACACTAATCTACTTAAAGAGGATCTGACTAACATCCCTGTTTGGGTTAAATTCCATGATGTCCCCCTTGCAATGTTTTCTGATGATGGCCTCAGTCTTCTTGATACACTGATTTGTACGTCCAAAAGGTTAGATGCTTTTACAAGCCAAATGTGCAAGGAATCGTGGGGCCGTAGTAGTTTTGCTAGATGCATGATAGAAGTGAAGTCGGATGAGGTGCTTCGGGACAGCCTCACTGTTGAGATATCGTTACTTGATGGTTCAGGTTCGTCTATTGAGAAGATAAGGGTTGAATACGAGTGTCAACCACCTCGTTGTGACAAGTGTAAGATATTTGGTCATACTCTGACTGACTGTCCTAAGGTTGTTATACCTCCTGTTCAGCCTACTAAGCCTATTAATGATAGTTTCAAGACTGTCAATAACAGGAAGAAAGGAAAACAAGGTGGTTCTACAATTCCGGGTAAAGGAGGGTTTACTAAACCTGTTGTGGGTAAGCAGTTTCAGTATCAACCCAAAAAGACTCCTCCTGAACCCAAGAATGTTGGTGGCAATAAGAAGAAGACTCCTGATGTGGCTAGTTCTAGTGGAACAACGATCTCTACATCTAACCAGTTTGATGCTCTTAATATGGATGATACGGATACGTTTGGTATTCCTACTTATGACACCAATATGGATGTGGATGCTGGCCGTACAATGGAAGTTAATGAGGATGAGTCGGTTAAGACTGGTACTACATCACAAGAACCGCTTGTGAGTGATGTAATGGGAACTATGGAAGTTGGTTCTACTCCTATAGTTGAGAAAATTAGTAAGCTTGAAAAGCTACTTATCGATGGGAAAGCTACCCTTGTGGATGATGAAGGTCTTCCTATTCCGTCTGCCTCTGTCACTAAGAGGGCTAACCCATTCTCTAAGGTGGGTGATGTTGTGGTTACTGATAGTGATGAGGAGGAGGTTCTTAACACGTTCGACAAATCAGCAAATCTTTTTGGTGGAGGTCATGAGCGTGAAGATGAGTTGGATGACTATGATGATTACTCGAAGCAAATTTATGATCTTCCAAGGGAATTGGATGCTCTTAATGCCATTTATGGCTTTAATCTCCAAGGTCGTAGGAAGTAGTTTATATTTTTGTCCGAGTCTTTAAATGGTTTTGTTTTCTTGTCTAGAAAATAGAAAGTATCTTGTTATGTAAGACTTTCGCCTATGTAACGGGCTGAGATATGGGACTCACTCATATCCGTTGTACTTAAATGTTTTTTGGAGTAATATATTTACCGGGTCGTTGACCTTTTACCCAATATATATATATATATATATATATATATATATATATATATATATATATATATATATATATATATATATATATATATATATATATAGGACTATTCTATAATTAAAAAGCCTTAAAAATTCAGACTTTTACTTACTAATTATGGAAACAACCACCCATAACAACCATCCTCAACAATTTATAACCACTTCAACAACCACCCCCAACAATTTATAACCACCTCAACCACTCCAAACAATTTATAATCACCTCAACAACCACCCCAACAACCACTTACCACTACCCCACCTCCCTCCTCTTCATCCCAATAATCTGCCCCCCGCATCGCGCGGGCACCTTTCTAGGGGTGTGTGTGTGTGTGTGTATGTGTGTGTGTATATATATATATATATATATATATATATATATATATATATATATATATATATATATATATATATATATATATATATATATATATATATATATTTGTCACCACTGTGGCACTTCAGTTGTGTCTGGTTGTTAAAGAGAGAAAGCTAACGCGACAGCCAGAAAGTTGGGTGAATATGGGTCACCACCGTGCCCAGCCAGCCTTGGTAATCACGAATCTTAGATTTTGATCTTTAAAATATTAGTTGCGTCAGATTACTTTCTACGGAGTAGTTATTAAATTTGAGTTGGGAGTAATACATGCTGCAACTTGAAGTTCGTTATAAAAAACAAATTTATTATTTGAGTTGGGAGTAATACATGCCGCAACTTGAAGTTCGTTATAAAAAACAAATTTATTATTTGTAAGGTGTCTCACTTGTTCATTATATTTTTTTGCAGAATCACCACTAATAACTGTGATAAACAATGGAAGATGAGGATTGCATATACTTAGTTTTTCTTGCCCAAAAAGAAATGGGCAAATGGCGTATGCATAACACATTATACATGAACATTGGAAAATCTCGAGAAACTTATTGGAAAATGATATTGACGTGAAGGAAACTAACGAATCAGGCCTGACTAAATTGTATTTTTTTTGAACATCTGACTAACTTGTATTGATTGATAAATAAAAAGTATGTACAAACAGTGTATAAATACACAAAATAAATAGATGATGCCCTAATGCTAGATGGGCTAATGGCCAACCTTTTTTACTAACATCCCCCTTCAAATTAACAATGCTGCAGCGAGGAACATTGAGAGTTTTTAAGATAGTAAATAAAAACGCGGGCCACAGTGAGGCTTGCTAAATACATCTGCAATTTGTAAAGCAGACGGAACAAACGGCAAAGAAATGTTGCCCGCCTGAATATGGTGACAAGTGAAATGACAATCAATCTGAATAGCACTACTATTATCACAATATAATATAATAGGCCTAGTAATGCAAACACCTATATCTCCAAGTAACCAACGTAACCAAACAATCTCGCTAGTAGTATCAGCCATAGCATGATACTCAGCTTCAGTTGAAGTCTTGAAACATCATCTTGTTTCTTACTCATCCACGAGATAAGCGAATCTCTAAGAAAAACACAAAACGCAGTTGTAGACTGGCGAGTAACAGAATCACTAGCCCAATCTGCATCACAATAAACACGTGAGTCTAAAGAAGATGTGGAAAAAACAAGAGTGTCTGAAATTGAGTACCTCGAAGATACCGAATAATCTGTAGGACTACAGTCCAATGAATCGTAGTGAAAGCAGCAACAAACTGACTAACAATGTGGACAACATAAGCAATATCTGGTCAAGTCACCGTAAGATAAACCACTCCCAACAAAAGTGCGATATAAACTAAGATCAGGTAAAGGATCATCATCTGTAGGGGTATATTTTGCTTTAGCATTAAGAGTAATGTCAACAATTTTATTATATGTCATTCTAGCATGATCAAACAAATCAACAATATACTTAGACTGAGATAGAAGATAACCTTTCGGTGACAAAGCAACTTCAATACCAAGGAAATAATGTAGTAAACCCAAATCTTTCATAGCAAACCGATGAGACAACTCTGCCTTCAACAATTCAATTGCATCACAATCATCTCTAGTAATAATCATATGACCAACATACAAGGACTACAAAATACGTCCAGCACTTGAAAGTTTAACAAATAGTGCAGAATCACGATGACTAGAGACAAATCCAAGAGAAGTAACAACCACGGAAAACTTCTCATACCAAGCACGTGGTACTTGTTTGAGTCCATAAAGAGCTTTCCGGAGCTTACAAACTTCACATGACTGATGAGGAACACCAGGAGGTGGTTTCATATAAACTTCTTCATTTAGGTCACCATTCAAGAAGGCATTCTTGACATCCATTTGAGATATTTTCCATTGACAACTAGAAGCTACTACAATCAAAGTTTGGACAGTTGTCATTTTTGAACAGGAGCAAATGTTTCTTCATAATCCATGCCATACTCTTGAGTGTAACCTTTAGCAAAAAGTCGAGTCGTATATCTTTCAATGGATCCATCAGATTTGAATTTAAACTTGTAGACCCAACGAGAGCCAATAGCACGCTTGCCTGCCGGTAAAGGTACCAAGTCCCATGTGTGAGTCTAATGCAATGCAGTAAGTTCCTCATCCATAGCACCCTGCCAAAGTGGATCACAAAGAACTTTCATATAAGACACAGGCTCATGAAGATTGTGCATAGAAGCAAGAAAAGATGCAAATGAACTAGAATAAGAAGAATAAACAAAATCATCCTTTTTAGTGGAGTTAAAGAAGATGCATATAGGTCGAATGTTAACCTTAAAGTAAAGTCATATTCGGGAATTGCAATAGTATTTATGTACAAGGACTAGTCTTGCCTTAGAGTATAGATTATATTATATTCTTGTATAAATACCCTCCTAGTCACAACTAGGAGGGTTGGATGTCTCATTTGTATCATTAAGGTGTATGTGTCTTTCCCTTTCTCTTTCTAGAAAGCATACACATCTTCTCTTTCTCAATCTAATAAATACCATGTCTTATCTTTACTTTCAGCTTCCTCGACCCCCTGAGCCACATAAATCACTAGTATTATCGGTCCTACAATTGATATAAGAGCCAGGTTGTGTTATATCATTGATTTGTGTGGATTCATATCATGTATTGACCTTTTTTCGGATATGGATTTTTTTTCCTATTATCTTTTGATAATAGTTTTAATCAATCTTTGATGTATCAAATGTGGTCAAAACATAAACGTCTAAAGTTTCACTTATGGGTTTTATACAAACTGTCACGTATGGTCTATCAGTTTTGTATGTAACATTAGTTTCATGACTTTTTTTGTACAAAAAATAACCCGTGAATCTGTGGTAAAAAAGGTGGTCAGAAAAAGGTGGTCGGAATTTATGGTCGGAAAAGACGCCGAACCAGTGGTCAATTTCTTATAAAGAAAGTTTCAAAATTCTAAACCCTAAAGTTTCGAAATAGCAAACTTTCAAAATAGGAAAAGTTTCGAAATCACCCAAAAGTTTCGAAATCACCCAAAAGTTTCAAAATCGCAGAAACCTTCGAAATAGCCCAAAAGTTTTGAAATGGCCATAAATAAAAAGATGAAGATGAAGAAGACCATTGACTAAAACAAAACCAAAATACATATAACTCTTTGACTTTAGTTATGAACATTATAAGTCGAAACGAAAGGAAAGAAACTTACATAAACGTGAAGTTCACCACAGCCTCGACCAAATCAGTCCAAACCTTCACGAATCTTACAACTAGACACAACTAATATACCCTCACCATTCACTCTTCAACACTTATTTAACCACAACAAGACTCGAAAAAGACAACAAGACCTCAGATTATTTTTCTTTCGTGTTTCATAAGAAGTTTCAAGACCTTAACAGATCTTACACACACGATAAGAAATAAATTCATCATCGATTTGTGAAGAAGTCTTCATTGTTTAATATCCGAAACATTAAAAGATAGATCAAAACCATATCAGTTTCATCTTTTTCCCTCGATTAACAAAAACAATAATTAACATCAAACCTACCTGAGACCCCTCAAGGATCTTGAAGCCTTTAACATGATTTCTTGATTCGGAAAGGAGAAGAAAATGAAGATATCTAGTACGGTTGGAATTATGTGTGACGTTTAATTAGTTGTGTTTGGTTATGATTGTTGATGAAAACGGATTGAGATGATTTGATGAGACATGTTGAGTGTGATGAGATGAGATTTGGTATTGGAAGAAATAAACACATATGGGGGCGGATAAATTTTAAGTGTTTTTAGGGTTTGGTTGAGTGAAAAGTGTATGATGCCATATAACCAATTATAAAAGTTTGGGTGTTAGATTGGGTTTCGTTACTGGGCTAAGGATTGCTTAGTGCAGTTACACAAAAACGCTGGGCTAGACAATGCTAATAAATGGATTGGGCTGGGCTACAATGGAATGGACTTGTGATTCGTTTGGATTGAATGGATGGTAATGCTGACATTAATTGGACTATAAAAACATATAATCTGAATTGTATTATTTGGATATAAAATTATGATAATATTTGGTAAATGTTTTGTATTTTGGTCATCAAAATTTTCGCGGGGATACATATTTCGCAGCTAACATTTGCAATGCATATCAAATGTGACTACGGTGATGATTCTTTACTACTTATTTGGGTTTGAAGTACCGTTTTACGGATGCGTGTACTGGATGCGTGTACTTCATCTTCTTTCTTTCTTCCCTCCTGCGAAGATGACTTGTTTGGGCATATATTGATGGTGACGAAGACTTGGATATCTAGTTACTTTTGTGATTCTTTCTCTCTGTACCCACAAAGTAGCTATCACTTTAAGGAGTTACGTTGTAATGCTTAGTGTCTCACGTAATTGTGGATATGTCAAGAGGTTTTGTACCAATACTTTTGTTGAGGGCATAGGGTACACCGTTCTTAGTCACAAGGATAGTACATGCTTAAGTAGCACATCTGGGGGATTTTACTTCATTCTCAAGTTCGTCATATCGAGTTATCTTCACATGTTGTTACTACAGAGAGCCGTTGTTTTTTATTCAGGGGGTTGATAAAGAGTTAGACAATTTTAAATGGTATTGTTAGTAGATTGGGTTTATTGACATCTTCTCACGGGCTGATATGATTAATGATAGAGTGCTTCCAGTTAATGCTTCACGTACACATTATCATGCTGATTCCAATAAACCGTAACCATCAGGGGAGAGAAATGTGTACATCTAGGATGCACAACAAGTTCATGTGATCGGGTTTAATGATTTATAAAACGATTTGTGTCAGAGATTGGTTGATTCTATATCCTTTTCCTCTCAACTATTTCTACCCTATCCACCTTCACCAATTTTGGGCAACAAATTCAAGATGATCAGTGTTTCAACTTGTTACTTTGGTGTTATCATTTCAATTGTACGTTACGGGCTGATTTTTCATATGTAAGATAATTGGGATGCACTTGGTGAGATGAAGATGTTGATATTCTGTTCCCCCGAATGGACAATCTTGAAGAAGGTCGAGTCTACAGTCTGTTCTACATTTTCCATTGCGTGTTAGAAAACTAAAGACGGTATGCATTTAATTATCAAAAGACTTCTTCAGATTCATGGCATTCATCAGAAAAGTTGTCAGTTTGGGGGAGAGCAATAATTAGGGGAGAGTGAAAAGCCAGATTTAATCCCTAATTAGATTTGCTCACATTGTTCTTCTGCAAGTAAAGAGATGGCAGCTGAGAAGATTCAGGAAGCTGAAAGAAGTAACGAAGTTTGAAGACCATTCTCGGAGCTGTTGTGCTTATGTTTTGTATTTAATTTTACTTGTAAGGAACGTTGTAAGCAATTCCCATATGACATCACTTTGGGGAGAGATTGTTAGCCTTAAAGTAAAGTCATATTCGGGAATTGCAATAGTATTTATGTACAAGGACTAGTCTTGCCATTAGAGTATAGATTAGATTGTATTCTTGTATAAATACCCTCCTAGTCACAACTAGGAGGGTTGGATGTCTCATTTGTATCATTAATGTGTGTGCGTCTTTCCCTTTCTCTCTCTAGAAAGCACACACATCTTCCCCTTTCTTAATCTAATAAATATCATGTCTTATCTTTACTTTGAGCTTCCCCGACCCCCCAAACCACATAAATCACTAGAATTATCAGTCCTACATCGAACATTTGTAGGAGGAACCGCTGCAACTTTAGGCGATGATTGGGTAGTCCTGGTAGGGGGTTTATTAGCGGTCGATGTGGCCTCGAAAATTATAACTGGTGATGTTTCGGTAGTAGTGGTAGTTAGTGGTGTTTCAGTGGTTTTCTGAGGTTGTTTATTTATGGGACAAGTTATGTTATTATGAGAGACAAAACAAGTGCAGGTTCTTGGGTGACATCACAAATGGGCCAATTTTTATAAGTTCGTATTATGTCACATTGTGTAAACTAGCAGGAACAAAATAGTATTGAATGTGCTCTAAAAACTCAACATGGCGAGACGTATACAACTTTTGACCGACTGGATCATAACAACGATACCCCTTTTGACCAACACCATAACCCAGAAACACACATAAGGTAGACTTCAAAGATAATTTTGTACACGCAACATATGGTTTTAGGACAAAACAGGTACAACCGAATATGTGCAACGAGGAATAAACTGGTAAAGTTCCATACAACTTTTCAAAAGGAGATAAGAATTATGTGCTGTCGTGATTCTGTTAATCACATATGTGGTTGTAAGAACCGCTTCTCTCCAAAATACACTAGAAACATCAACGGACAACAAAAAAGATCTAGCCGTCTCAAGAAGATGACGATGCCTCCTTTCTGCAACGCCATTTTGTTGAAAACAACAAAAAGGATCTAGCCGTCTCAACAATGAACCAAAAAAAATGCCAATAACTAATACGTCATCCAAATCAAACAAGCCAATCAATTGGCAAATTACTCCTCCCTTCTCAAATTAAATGTTCACTTTCATATTTCACAAATTTTATGAAACATGGGCCTCTTTCACTATTAACCAGTCAAATTTCATTCTCAATCACTTAGAAGCATTTTGATTGGATGTAATTGAAAGTGGACATTAATTTTAGGACAACCAAAATTAGCAAAAGTGGAGTTATATTTTGGGACGAAAGGAGTATATCGTAACCGATCAAACACTAGTTACTTAAGTAATCAAAAGTGTACCATAGATAGCCATCCATCAAATTACCATACCCAACAGAAGCCAAAAAATCAAATAGCGTAGTAAATATCAAAACCCAAATAAAAACCCAATGATCATATTCCAACATGTATCTCCAAAAGAAAGTAAACAACTATAGATCCTACTAGTTGAATGCTTCTTAAATAAATCAAATAACAACACAAACTCATAGCCAATTCTTTAATTCAATGGTTGATTTGCATACTCCCTTAATTGATTGGCACACACTAATTTAGAGTGTCTTGACATTTATACCCTAATATCTCTTTTACTCATTTTAACCCTTGTAAAGATATAAATGTCAAGTCACTCTAAATTAAAGTGTGTCAATCAATTTGAATAATGTGCAAATCACCACTCTTAATTCAAACACCGCAATCAATATACTAACATAATTCAGACATATCAATTTAGTCAACAAATGTAGGCTGCCACTTACCTGAAGAAAACAAGTCTCGTAGGCTGCTTACATGAGATGAAAACGAGCCTCGTATTCTCGTGTGTAATCTAACAAAGTATTAACCTAGCTCCGATATCATGTAGAAACTAACGAATCTAGCCTGACTAACTTGTATTGATTGATAAATAAAAAGTCTGTACAAACAATGAATAAAGAGACGATGCCCTAATGTTAGATGGGCTAATGGGCCGACACAATTATGCCAACCTTATTTACTAACAACAGATAACAACTATGAGTTATTCCCATTTGGTGCATGACGAAGGATGTGTCATGGTTATAGTTTAGGACGAAAGATGATCGAGACAAGTTTGGCTAATTTGCTTCATGAATTGATATGTGAAACAGGTTTTTAGGCGTTGTTTGAAATGACTAAAAGCATGTCATGATTTGCAGAATAAACTTATCAAAAGTGATATGTATAAGCTAATAAAACTTATCGATGTTTTTAAGAAAGCCCTGATATCATACAGATACATTTTGTCAAATGATTAACAATAAGCTATCATATTATTGCTTCAAAGAAAATGGCAAGCTTGATCATATATAATGAGTACTTTTTAATATCACACACGTGTCGTAGTTGGACTTGAACCCACGTCACTTAATTGAGGACCAAAGTCACACCACCGGGTAGCTTACGTTATGTTGCAAGCCCTTTGGTCAGAAAGACTACATTTTAAGGGCAAGTTTTGGTTTCGGAATAACGACGAGTGGCATTTTTAAGCAAGTTGTTAGCCCAAATACTTCATCCATTTTCAACTCATCTTTCGGCATTCCATTTGGCAATTCCCATGAAAACCAATGAAGCAAATTAGCCAAGCTTGATTCCATTATCTTTGATCCTAAACTATAACCAGGACACATCCTTCGCCCTGACCCAAATGGCAATAGCTCATAGTTGTTGCCCTTTATATCGATTTCGCTCCCAATGAATCTATCTGGACAAAATTCCAAATGTTTGTCCCACAACTTAGGATCTCTACCTATTGACCAAACACTTACTAGTATTCGTGTGTCTTCTGGAATGTCGTAACCTGCTACTTTACAGTCCTCGCGTGTTCTTCTAGGAACCAATAGTGGTGCCACGGGATGCAACCTTAATGACTCTTTAAGAATTTCCTTAATGTATGGAAGGTTGGGCATGTCTTTTTCTTCGACCCATCTATCTTGGCCTATCACTCGATCTAGCTCCTCTGTTGCCTTTACAAATATTTCAGGACGTTTTATGAGCTCTGCTATTGCCCATTCTACTGATATCGTCGAAGTTTCTGTTCCACCAGCAAGTAAATCCTATATATGAAGACAATTAGCAAACAAATAATTATTATATAATGTAGTTTATAGTTTATATGGATCAAAAGATGTAAGTTTATGAAGAGTCTTATAACTTTCTTTGTTTAATTCTGAGCAAGACTTCGATATATATGTAGTGTGTAGTGGGTGTATGAGTTTGTCTTTGAAAGAAAAACCTGAGTGAATCCCTTTACGCCGTGTCGCTCAAGCTTAACATCCAGAGTGGGATCATCCGCAATTTGCAACAAATGATCAACCATGTCCTTGGGAACAAAACTCTCCCCCTCCGTGAACCTCCTTTCTTCGTGCTCGTTCAACACATGCTCAAGAAACCGATCAAATTTCTTACTCACTGATTTCATCCTCTTCACGTACCCTTGAAGATCCATGAAACTAATCCATGGTATCCAATCTCCAATATTAAGTACTCCATTCAAAAAAAACAACTCATCCAACATCTTCTGAAACTCATCCACGGTCAACCCTAGCTTCCCGGCCTCAGATTCATCTAAATATCTCTTTCCCACAACTATCCGACAAATCACATTTAAACTCACATTTGACAAAAATGGTTTTAACACAATCGGCCCACCACACGACTTGTAAAGCTCCTTCAAAAGTGACTTTGTCTCCTCCACTCGAATGTGTTGGAATTATTATATCATGACATTCATATAAATAAACCAAGTATATCAAAGTGAGCATAGCGGAAGCAATTATAACATGATCAAATAACATGTAATTAATTAATCAATAATTAAATAGTAAACATACCTTTATGATTCTAGCCCGAACAAGAATCAAAAGCAATCTTCGGGAACAAGAACCCTAATTAGGGTTTATAAGGATTACAAGAATTACCCCTTACCTCTTTTGTAATTCAATCCAAGAATCAAACAATAGTGTGTTTGATTCACGTTCTTGTACACACGTACTAATTCAAGAAAAAATTTATGCAAGTAATAAACACAAAACTTGTTTTGATCTTATGAAAATCGAAACCCTTAGGGTTTGTTTAATAAGAATCGACCAAGGAAAAGAGTGGAGAGAAAAACACCAAGATGTGTGTGTACAAGTTATGAGAAAAACATGCATCTTGGGTTTGCTTATATACTAAACAAAACTTGGAGCTCAAGGCACAAAGGAGGTGGGTAACCCCCCCTTGCCGATCGGTTTTGGATCCCCTAGGGGTTTCCGGAACCTTCTCTTGTTTCCATGTTTTGTCTAGTATTACTTTCCTAATCTTCGTTTAACATATAATTAGTCATTAATCATTAAATACTAACTACTATTATTTATTTTGTGTTTAATAATTAATTATAACATTTATAAATAATTATTACTTTTTCTCTTCATACGTATTGTGTGCAATCCCGTGATCTCAAGTTCGATCCTAACACATGACTATTATTATTTTGTCTATAAACTAACGGCTCCCACTTAGACATATCATAATAGTGTGATCACATCGGTTAGCGTCTTGCAATACGCCGATGCCTTTAGTACAACTTGAGTAAGGCTCCTAGAAAACCTTTTAATAATTTCTCATTATTATTATCCCTTTGTTTCTAATACCGTGTTAAATAAGGATATGGATCTAGGTCATTCCTTAATTAACCATTCTGTTTCTCGTTGTTAGAAATTGACAAGATTACCAAATCTTTTGAACCTTTCAAGAAAAGACCTTGGGCGTGGCCACGCAATCACCTTGACAACCTTACGAGGGGCCCAGCAGTATTAAACTCCAAAATTAATTTGAAGGAACAAATTATTTATTGATTACAAGCAAAACACACAAACTTTGTAACACTTCCGAAAACAACCCTTATGACTACCAGTTACGTATAGCGTTAAGTTGTTCCACAAAAATGTACTACATTCATGACCGTTCTCTTGTATCTCAAGTCTAAGGATAACTTCTTATGATTTACTTAATGACAAGATCCATAAAGTAACATCATATAGTTGGGATAAGTCCTATATTCAGTATCATCGAATATCGTCTGAAATGGCATGTCTACGCATCAATATACTTTAAGTATATTATACCAACTTCATATTTGTCTTAATTCAATAATATTCCCATATTATTAACTGACAATGGACAATTTAGAATAACTCTTATTCATGGATTTAAACATGAAAAAAAAGGACAACAATAATTAACAATAAAAATAAACATACCAACATACTTTATTTCATTAAAATAATAATTGTTTACAATATCCTTTATCCAAATACTAATCACAGTTATGCATGAAACTACTAGCTAATTTAAGTCCAATTCCATTGGCCAATTCATTAAGCTTCTCTTTCGCCAAAGCCTTAGTGAACGGATCAGCTAAGTTATCATCTGTGTGAACTTTCAGCAGATTTATTTCACCTTCGTTAACCTTTTCACGAACAAAGTGATACTTCCATAGAAAATGTCTGGTGCCTCTCATGACTCCAGGTTCATTGGAAAATATGATTGCAGCAGAATTGTCACAATACATATTAATAGGTAATTCAATTGAAGGCATAACACCAAGCCCTGAAACGAATTTCCTAATCCAAACAGCCTCCATAGCAGCTTCTGAAGCAGCAATGTATTCAGCTTCTGTTGCAGACATCGCAATTGTACTCTGCTTCTTGCTCCTCCAGTCTACAGCTCCTCCATTAATAACAAAGACATAACCCGTCTGAGACTTCGAATCATCTTTATTACTTTGAAAGGATGCATCGCAGAAACCTGTAACACAAAGTTCTGCAGCTGGATTTCCACCATATACCAAAAACATATCTTTTGTATTCCTCAAATACTTAAGAATATGCTTAACAACAATCCAATGTTTATCACCTGGATTCTGTTGAAATTGACTGGTAATATTTTGAGCAAATGCCACATCTGGCCTTGTGCACTTAACCGCATACATAATAGATCCTACAGCCGAAGCATAAGGAACTTTACTCACGCGAGCCACCTCAGTAGGTGTTGAAGCACAAAACGCATTACATAAGCCATGTTTTACTTCCATCGGCAAATATCCTTTCTTGGAATTTTGCATATTGAATCTTTTCAATATTTTGTCAATGTAAGCACTTTGACTTAATCCAATTAACCGCCTTGATCTATCTCTATAGATTTTGATTCCCAGAATGTATGCAGCTTCTCCTAAATCTTTCATAGAAAAGCACTTTCCAAGATATGCCTTAACCTTTTGCAAACATGGAATGTCTTTTCCCATGATCAATATGTCATCAACATATATAATTAGGAAAATTACATTATCACTCCCACTAACTTTGTGATACACACATGGCTCATCAAGATTTTGAGTGAATCCAAACTTTTTGAGCTCAGCATCAAATCTCTTGTTCCATTGTCGTGATGCTTGCTTTAATCCATAAATGGATCTTTTAAGCTTGCAAACACGATTTGGAAATTCTGGATTTTCAAACCCTTCTGGTTGTGCCATATAGATGTCTTCATCTAGATGACCATTTAAGAAAGTGGTTTTCACATCCATTTGCAAAATCTCATAGTCATAGTACGCTGCTATAGCTATGAGAATTCTTATAGCTCTTATGTATGCTACAGGAGAAAACGTCTCCTCGTAATCAATTCCAAAAGTTTGAGTAAAACCTTTAGCAACTAGACGAGCCTTATAAATGTGTGCATATCCATCCATGTCAGTCTTAATTTTGTAGAGCCACTTACTCCCAACTACCTTTGCACCAGGAGGTAAGTCAACTTCTTCCCAGACTTCATTGTCATGCATGGATTGTATTTCCCTATCCATAGCAGCTTTCCACTTCGCCTTTTCAGGGCTATTAATGGCAGCTCTATAACTAGTTGGTTCATTAAGATCCCCTAGTGTATGCTCATCAACCTCTACATTTAGACATAGATGGTCAGGAGCTTTAACAGATCTTGAAGATCTGCGAATGGGAACTACTTCAACTTCCGGTGAAGGACCCAGACTTTCCGGTTCTATAGGAAGTGTGCTAGTGTTTTCTGAAGGTAATGCATTATTTAGATCATCTTCTAGATCATATACTCTCCCACTGATTTCTTGAGTCACAAAATCACTTTTAAGAAAATCACCATATCTTGCAACAAACACTTTGTTCTTAGGTGGGTAGTAAAAGTAGTAACCCATTGTTTCCTTTTGGTATCCTACAAAAATGCATTTGACAGATCTTTGTTGGAGTTTATCTTGTGAGTCACGTTTAACATATGCCTCACAACCCCAGACCATCAAATAAGACAAGTTCGGAGCTTTTCCAGTCCATATCTCATATGGTGTCTTATCAACCTTCTTGGTGGGAACCATATTCAAAATACGAACAGCTGATTCAAGAGCATAATCCCAAAAAGACAAAGGAAGATTAGTAAGATTATACATTGATCGAACCATGTCCAACAATGTACGATTCCTTCTCTCAGATACACCATTTTGTTGTGGAGTATATGGAAATGTGAGATTCTGGACAATTCCATTCTCAGTTAAGAAATCTTTAAAATCTTGACTAAGGTATTCACCACCTCGATCAGAACGAAGAGCTTTAATCTTCTTTCCCAATTGCAATTCTACTTCTGCTTTGAAAACTTTAAATGTTCCAAACACCTCATGTTTATGTTTAAGTAAATAAACATAACCATAACGGCTGAAATCATCTGTAAAAGTTAAGAAGTAAACAACACCTCTCCTTGACACATGTCTAAGTGGTCCACATACATCCGTATGTATTAAACCAAGTAGATCTGAAGCTCTTTCCATATTATTATGAAAAGGTTTCTTCGTCATCTTCCCAGAAATACAAGATTCACTTTTATCAAATGACTCATCATTGATATTTTTCAAAAGCCCTTCATGTTGTAGCTTTTGCATGCGAGTCTTGCCTATATGGGCAAGTCTACAGTGCCAAAGGCAAGACGAATTCAAGTCATACTTCATTCTCTTACTTATGCTGTACATCGAATTATTATTATTCTTGGAAGTCACACAATTATTCATATCAATTTCAAACACACCATTCACAGCAACAACATTAAAATAAAATACACCATTTAAAGAAACAGAAATTTTATTGCCATCAATAGTATGAGTAAAACAAAGATCCAACAAACATGAAAAGGAAACAACACCTCTAATTATAGAAGGTGCATAATGACAATTGTTTAAACAAAGTACTAAACCTGAAGGTAAAAACAAATCAAACATTCCTATGGCTTCAACTGCTGCTTGTGCTCCATTTCCCACATGCAGAAATTGCTCCCCATAAGCTAGTCTCCTTTCCTCTCTAAACCCCTGTAGTGTATTACAAATATTAATACCACATCCAGTATCATATACCTAGGAATTTAATTTACGAGATAAAGTAAATAATTCAATGACAAATAAGTTACCTGAAGTGCTGGCGCCCATGTGCCCAGTCTTCTTAACCTTATTGTTTCGCAAGTCATCGAGATAAAGAGGACAATTCCTCTTCCAGTGGCCCATCACCTTGCAGTAATGGCATCCTTGATCCTTCTTTGGATTATTCTTCACAGGAGGGTTCTTCTTAGGTTGAGGTGGTTGATAAGCCATAACCTGCTTATTCTTATCAGCCTTCTTCTTTCCTTTACCCTTCTTCTTGTTCGCATTGGCTTGTTAATTCTACCCCCTTGTATAGCAAGAACTTGGGGCGTAGTAGCCTTTGGTGTCAACCCTTTCTCATAATCAATGAGCATTGCGTGCAATTCACTTACTGTCTTCCCCACGCAATGCATATTGAAGTTCCTCACAAAACCACTAAAATCCTTGTTAAGGGATCTATTTATTAAGTTCACAGCCATATCATTGTCATAGGGTTTCTTAAGTGTTTGTAGTTGATCCATGAAACTTTTCATCTTCAACACATGAGCACTCACAGGTTCACCATCACCCTGCTTACAACCATGTAGAGCCTCCATCAAATCGTAAATCTCTACATTTGATGGTTTCTCATACAGTTTCTTGAGTTCATCAATCATGTTCATGGGGAAATACTCTTCAAACTGCCTTTGAAGAGGTGTGGACATCGCCTCTAACATCATTGTAGCCACATCAATATGTTCCTTACAATCAAGATTCCATTTAGCCTTAGCAGCATCAGTAGCTGCATCGCCTTCAGGTTCAGCAGGACAAGGCGTTTTCAAGATTTCAAGTTGACCAGTCACTCGTAGGATAATCCTAAGTGAACGATACCAATCATTGAAATTCTCTGAGCCAGTCAATTTTTCTCGTTCAAAATAAGTTTTGAACACAGAACGAAAGTTGGTGTTATCAGTTTGAGCCATTTTTACAGATAAAGAAAGTTTTAAAACATTAGTATTTTTGATAATACAATTTTTCAAGAGAATAAAAATACCCAAGGAAATCATATCCATAAAATAATCTTGAAAACTAGGATCCTCAATAAACATAGTTTCATCACATCAGTTGATCTGCTAGTAATGAAAGTACAATATGAGGTAACTTGTCGTACAAGTAATTGGCATTTGTCCAATTCCTAGATATATGGGATTTACAATCACAAAACATTTGTATTGTAAGCATGTTTAGTCCCCATCTTAATGCCTTGAGTCCAAGATCTCACTTACTCCTCAATTTAAGTCTTCTAACTTAAAAACTGGAAACTCACAAATCCATCACATCAGTTGATCTGCTAGCAATGAATTTGTGAAATTTACCTCTCCATTGCAATCTCGCCAAGTTCTCACATGACGTAAATTACAACTTCAAGTGTTCTTAATTAGATGGCATTCGACTTAATTTTATAAGGGTATTAATATTTTGATGTGATCAAAATAATGTATGAAGAAGCATGCATACAACTTCATAACATTAGTTTTACAAAGCAATTTTATTACCAATTTGCTAAGAATAAAATAACAAAGTTTTGATTGAGGTATCGGGTTCACCAATTAAAGAATTACCATTAATTATCATCCACTATATCGTACTTTTGCATAAGCCCGAAAGCTTAGTGTTTCGGATAATCATTGTGGAATTGTGGATAATTCACCCTTAAGATGACAGTGTACATGTAATGGTTGTTCGGTAAGTCTAATTTACACACATACGAGCGTTAAGACATAATGTTGTCTCTCTAAGGCCACAATTTAATGCGTTGCCATCCTTATACCCATCTTATAGTGTGTAAACTTCGGTCGAGCCTATTTAACCATTACGTACAAAAACATCAATCAACCAATCCTTTGAAATTTAAACTCTTAAAAACCAAAACAATTTCGCCATTATTTAGTCCGTATTATTTTTCTATTCAAAAATTACCCTTTTCGTTTATAAACATGTCTAACACAATTAATAAACAAAAACAAGTAATGTACAATAAAAAATAAAACAACTAAATAAACAAATATACATAATCATAACAATTAAATATGTATAAAACATGTAGCCACATGCAAATCTTATTCAATAGTCCTATTAATAATCAAATCTAGGTGTATAACGTATTAATTCAATTGAGGCTTTCTTCTTCTTGGAAAAAGAGCCACATACATCGATAAATCGATTGCGTAAGCCAAAATTAAATAAATACCACATAGCACATAATTGATTACTTAATATTGGAGTCTTCCCCAATTCGACATCTATTAATAAATTTACATGTTTCGATATAACTTTAACCATTAATTCATATAAACAATTTAAACCATTTAAATTATAACACAATATAAAAATCCATGCAAATATGCACTTTTTTATGGATTTAGCTTTACAATTAACATATTGCACCAAGATCGTTTACTAAAACGCATAACAATTACATGACATCCTAGGGTTTCTAATCATATTAAAAAATTAAAAACCAAAACCCTAAAACCCTAATTAGGTCAATCGACCCATAAAAATTTTAGGGTTAGGAATCTAACAAATAAACCCTAAAAACATGTAACTAAACGAATCAAGATCCAATTTTTATGCGTTTCGATAATTAATTACACATTAAAACGGCTCTAGATGCCACTGTTGGAATTATTATATCATGACATTCATATAAATAAACCAAGTATATCAAAGTGAGCATAGCGGAAGCAATTATAACAAGATCAAATAATATGTAATTAATTAATCAATAATTAAATAGTAAACATACCTTTATGATTCTAGCCCGAACAAGAATCAAAAGCAATCTTCCAGAACAAGAACCCTAATTAGGGTTTATAAGGATTACAAGAATTACCCCTTACCTCTTTTGTAATTCAATCCAAGAATCAAACAATCGTGTGTTTGATTCACGTTCTTGTACACACGTACTAATTCAAGAAAAAATTTATGCAAGTAATAAACACAAAACTTGTTTTGATCTTATGAAAATCGAAACCCTTAGAGTTTGTTTAATAAGAATCGACCAAGGAAAAGAGAGGAGAGAAAAACACCAAGATGTGTGTGTACAAGTTATGAGAAAAACATGCATCTTGGGTTTGCTTATATACTAAACAAAACTTGGAGCTCAAGGCACAAAGGAGGTGGGTAACCCCCCCCCCCCCCCCCCCCTTTCCGATCGGTTTTGGATCCCCTAGGGGTTTCCGGAACCTTCCCTTGTTTCCATGTTTTGTCTAGTATTACTTTCCTAATCTTCGTTTAATATATAATTAGTCATTAATCATTAAATACTAATTACTATTATTTATTTTGTGTTTAATAATTAATTATAACATTTATAAATAATTATTACTTTTTCTCTTCATACGTATTGTGTGCAATCCCGTGATCTCAAGTTCGATCCTAACACACGACTATTATTATTTTGTCTATAAAACCAACGGAATGTACTCATATGAATCCAATCTTTTCACACTAAACAACTCTACATAACACATTTTACGTGCTTGTCGCCAATAAGACCCATAAGGGGACCATGTCATGTCAGAGTAATTATAAGTGGTGTATTTTCCAGCAGCAGTTTTAGGACGACAAACAAAGTTGATGTCCATGGTTTTCAAGATGACTTTAGCCATCTCAATTGATGAGCCAACGACGACGCTTTTGGAACCAAATTTGAGGTGCATGATTTGGCCGTATTTTTGGGCCAAATCATGTATGGAACGGTGAGGGAGTGAGCCAATGAGGTTGAAGTTGCCGATGATGGGCCACGGTTTTGGGCCGGGAGGTAGGTTGAGCTTGGTGGTGGGACGACGGAGGTGGCGGGCAAAGAGGAGGAGCGCCACCGTGGCTAGCCATGCAAGTACACTTTAAGAAATACTAATGGCATATTGTTCCATTTTATTGCACTTCAAATTAAGGGTGATGAAATAAGTGTTAAATGGTGTACTTATAGCTGAATTAAGACAATGCGATATTTGATGATGTTATGTATGAAATCATAGAGCTTATTATAATTTAATGATTATTGGACGACCAGTTGCTTAGACCATAGATGATCTCATTTTTATGGTTAGATTACCAACTCCTACACACAAATAGTTTTTTTATTAAAACAGAGGACCACACACACACTACTACACAACTTGAAATAGATTATGCAGTAATACAATGCCAATTTGTATATTAAAAAATCACATACAACATCCTGATTTGTATTTTCATTACAGTTGTATAAACTTTCTTTGAAACTAAGCAGAAAAAGTATAGAAAAGATTATAAGGCTAGCATGTCAACTTAGTATGGGCTGAGAAATGATATTAAAAGAATTAAGCTACATAAGGCATATGCGCAATCGACAGGGAAGCCTAGTAAAGTAGAGGGATGCATGTCAAAATTTTATGCATATATGAATGAACGTTATTGTGCATTAATGCTAATTCTGAGCTACATGTATATGTGCTGAGGTATTAAGTCCTCCAAAGCAAGCATCAAATGGACAGGCTTTTCTATGTTGACCCCTCACAAAAGGGTTGTGTTATACTAACCCTCCCTACCAGGGAGGGTCCACCTACTTTAGTCAAAATGTACAAGTTTTAATGCAGACAGTACAGGCGGCGGCAGCTGGTCAAAGTCAACACACCCTCCCTAGGGAGGGTGTGGTTATCCTACCCCCTCACAAAATAGGCTGTTGTTTGACTTGTTTCTATTTGCAAGCTTGTCACTGAAGCAACAAATGGTAATTGTATTTAACTGGTGTTAAGGATGTAGCACTTGATGGGTTACAGTAATTAGAAGAGAAGGCTCGTAATGAACTTATCGTAGCTGTCATGATGCTCCATTCTGGTGGCTTAGGCTTGTGTCAAGTTACCCTTTTTGGTGGCTTTAATTTCACACGTTCAACTCATAGTGTGATATATATATATAGATCTCACATACGCGATCAAATACTTACTCCCTCCGTCCTATAATTATAGTCCACTGTTGACTTTTTAAGTCTTCGCATTGCAACTTTGACCTTATATAGTTTTATGTGTGTTATATAATACTTGATAAAAGTTATGCCAATAGAAAATACATTTAAAACTTAATCTATTTATATATTTTACATCAAGTAATATATAACACAAATAAAAGTATTTAAGGTCAAAGTTGAAAACTAAAGACTTGAAAAGTCAACAGTGGACTATAATTATGGGACGGGGAGTATAAAGTAAGGTTTTAGATATGCGTTTTAGCGTTTGTTTGGCCGGAACGGTGAGGAAGTGAGCCTATGAGGTTGAAGTTGCCAATGATGGGGATAGGCTGAACTTGGTAGGCCGACAACGGATTTGTCGGTCAAAGAGTAGTAGCACCAGCGTGGCTACCCATGCAATGCATATAATATGAAGTCATGTTGTTGTTGTTGTTCCATATTTTATGGTGATGAAAGAAGAGCTAAAAGATGGTGACCGGATTTATAGTTGATCAGCGCTAAACAATGTTAATGCATATAATAACGACTACGTATATAATATCGTCATTAGTTATTGATCATTATAATATCACGTGAAACTAATTAATTTGATGTTACGTATGAAACGCTTGTTATTTAAAATTTTCACCACCATCATGTGAGATTAAACATATATAAATGGACCAATTACTTATAGTCAAGCAAATAAGTATAATTTATGCATGGCGTGATTAGCAATGAGTTTTTTAATTAAAAAATTATAATAATAAATAAAAAATTGTAAATGAGTGGGATTAAACGTAACCGTTGTGACATGAGTAGAGAAATAAAAAATGAAAGTTTAAAGCAAGTTAAACCTTGTAAAGACTGTGAAATGAATTATATAACGACTTTATGTTTGAGACGATATGTGAAACCTACGATATAGGTGCATAGACTGAAGGTTAATGAGAAGAGAAAGTGAGTTGAGATTATATAATGTCTCATGACATTGATAAATACATAAGAAATGATCGAGATTGGCGCTAATTGTTATTAACGCTCTTATGAGAATTTTAGAAATATTAGTCAAAGTTGACTTATGTAAAGTCAAAGTAGTGAATTTTCAAGTGATCTATTGTCATTATCGAAATTTTAAGAAAAGAAACGAGTAAAAGCATGGCGTAATAGTGAAAATGGTTGACAAATAATAGGTCAAATATGATAAATATGACATGAATAACATAGTAAGAATTGAAATGTAATAGAAATGAGTTTCAAGTAGTGCGGATTAAGGTAGATGGCTATGTTATAGTATAGTTAGTGTTGCAAAATCAAGTAGATTGTTGCAATTGAATTCGATAGGATTTGAATGTATTAAGAGAAAATGGGGTTAAAGATGTGGATAAGTGTTGTGTATGGACACAAACGTTAGGCAAATAGATTTCGGAGACGAAATCTAATACTGGGGTAGATTTGTTACACCCCATAATCAGGTTTTTAAGTATTATATTATGAGAATGCCTTGAGTAGTTTGACTAAGACCTTATATAAGTTTAAAGACCAAATATGATTGGTTAGTCAATGTTTTAAGTTGAAAGTCAAGCTTTAAAGTCAAAATGTCATGTAAATGGGTTTTTAAGTATTATATTATGAGAATGCCTCGAGTAGTTTGACTAAGACCTTATATAAGTTTAAAGACCAAATATGATTGGTTAGTCAATGTTTTAAGTTGAAAGTCAAGCTTGTTAGTCAAAATGTCATGTAAATGCTTTTAGAAAGTATTGTGTGTCACAAGTATTAGAGAAAAATACTTTAGGGACCTAAGTTGCCAGAATCTAAAATTGGTACTAAAATCAACTTGTTTTAGTACTAGAACCAATTTTTTATAGAACCACAAGGGGTGATCGGCGGTAAGAATACCAGTCTTTCAAAGAGGATATCAAGGGTTTGAATCTAATGGGGAGAAAATTAATCCCCTTGTGGCTACGGAGGTTCACCTGTGCTAACTCCAGGCTATCCAAAAGGGTAGTTACCCTGGGATTAGTCAGCTTGTAATGTCGAGTCGAAAACTCAAGTAACCCAAAAAAAATTGTTATAGTACTAGAGGGACCATTCTTGTCAAGTAACCAAACTTCCACCCAACAAATATCTAGTTACATCCTAGATATTCCAGAATTTTCATAAGTTCAGTGTGATTGTATGTGGTTATGTGAAGTAGCAAAAAGGAGAGAAAAGAAGGTGGTCCAATTGATCAATTGAGCATGTATTGAGGTTCCAAATCAAGATATGAATCCATAACAATCATACCCAAGTAATTAATCTTTATAGAGTTGAGTTAATTGATAA